>OW386287.2:201719738-202319738 GCA_936432065.2 Rutpela maculata
AGACTCGTTTTCTTTTGGACCCGCCAGCTAGCCATGTGTTTAGTGGAAATTCTTAAACACTCGTATATATATATATATGAGAAAACATTAAATATATCCGGGGTTGTTTTTTTTTATGTTGCAATAATACTGTATGTTTATTAAATAAATAAATAAAAAAATAAGTGTTTAATATTATTCAATGGCCCTCTGGTCATAAAGATATTCGGCTTTCTATCCACTGGTACCTAACAATGTTATACACATATTAAATATATAAATTATTACCTTGCTAAATACACTGCTTTGAAAAACTCGTCCCCTGACACATACAACCAGGTAGGTAGGTATGGCACTTAAAGATCTTAGGCATTAGACGTAAATCAATTTAGTTCATATAAATGCAAAATGTCCACTGCAAGACTATAGAGAACTGTATGACGAGGCGATAGTTACATATATGTACAAAGCAGACATCTGTTTTTGATGTGTCTGTATTCTTATTAAAAACGAGGTATATTGTTAAAAAAAAAAAAAAAAAACACAGAAGTTGACTGGCGTAGAGAGTTTGTTTCACATCGTGCAGAGACGCGCTTAGTGTGACGGGGAGCTCGGTAAAAAATATAATTTGGAACAATCGTGCACTCAATGCTTTAACACGTCGACATTACTCTGCATGTGCGTTCAGTCCGCATACACATACATACACACACAAAAATATATAACTAGGTGTGACAGGGAGGGGGCGGATGGGGCACCGTGAACGTACAAGTCACTAAAGCAGGTTACTTAAATAAATATATAAACCCCAGATAATACCAAAAATGACGATAACATATATAATAATGCAGGTTCTAGTATTAATAATAGAACCGGCCATTTTAAATAAACACGGAGGCATTATAGCATAAGTTGAAGCGAAGTGACATGGACACTTTCTATTTTTTTAAAATACCTTAATAATGCGTCGTGCAGGAACAGTCTGTATACGACAGCGTGGAGAAAAATGTGTCAAAAAATTCTGTGTGGGGTTAGGAATACAAAATAAACAGTATATGAAGGCACCAGCAGGAGAGATAGCTATTCGTGGTAGTAAAGTAAAGTAATGGACCACACCTAAAAATATATATATATAATGGGAAGATCCGCAGATAAAAATATGTTTTGGAAAAACTAGGTGACCTGATTTACGTAAAATGCGGCATTGATAGCTAGGTAACAGCTGGCATGCAAAACAGACACGACGATTAGGTGTACGTATTGACCAAATCTGCCCGATACACGGAGACATTCAAAAGGTGGCATAACCCATTTACGTGTATAAATAATAAGTTGTTTTGAGAAAGAAGTGAAAGCGACGTAATTTTGGAAAGGCCCAACACACGCCGTTAGGCGCTCGCGTTTTAAAAATATATAAATTCCCTGGGTAATTGTGTATGGCATCTGATAAAGATCAATTACGTGGTCGAACAAAACGATGTATTTTTGAGCAGAATGAAAGCAATGTAAATCCCATTGTGTATAGCCAAGTATGTAACGTAAACATGGAATATATTATATTTTGGAAAAAACCAGGTGGCTCGATTTACGTAAAATACGGCATTGATAAGCATACATATACTGGTATTCCCAACCTCAAAATAAAACGAGAAGCATTGTTAAAACTTTAAGTAATTTCCTGTTTGGCTTTCTAACGGTTGTAAGTCAGCAGTATTTTAAAAAGTGAAAGCGCAAATAAGTATACGAAAGCAGTGGATGGCCAGAGTTTCCAAGTAATTAACGATCTGCCTGCGAAATATGTCACGCCGCTACGCAAACATATGGGTCTTTCCACCTTAGCTTTCTAATTCCTGCGTTGGTATAGACTAGTGCAATGAATTTGTCCCTCATCGTTATTTACTAATGTTAAACCGCTTTCATTTTCAAGATTTCTATCTAGGTATGCAATATTATACCTTCACATAAAGAAAAGCAGTTATAGGTTAAAAGAAATACACTGTTAAGCCGATATGGCGTATATAACTGCCATGTAGAATTATTATACTTTCAAACGTAAACACTGGCGGGGTTTTCAAGTAATTAACGATCTGCCTGCTAGATATGTCATGCAAATCAGCCACGACGGATTGTAAATCCAAATAATGAATGAATGTATACGAATAGGTTCTTACCTGTAAAAATATCTACCATAAATATTCACAATAAGCAAGCCGCTGACGTGAAAGCGTTCAATTCAATTCAATTCAATTCAATTCTTTATTGGTGGTAAAATACACAGAGTGTTTACACACGTCAACATACAATAAGAAAGATAAAATACAAAGTACATGATATTAAATGTATAAAATATAGATATAAGGTATAAGACTAACTGCACAGAATACAAATGACAAACTAAAAGAAAAAAAAAAAAAAAAAAATTCTAAATTCCATTGTTGAAAAAGTTGGATTTCCCAGAAAAAAATATTCACTTCATTGTCGAAAGCTAGTAAACATGTAGTGCATTATATACACATATTTGATAAAAATAAATGTATGCATGGAAAAGACAGGGAATACCGAAACCCCTCACCCAACGCTATAGTGCACGTACGAACCGCGGAATTCCCAGGTAAAAAAACTGGTTCGCGCTTTCACTCTCGCGGGGAGGTCAGTGAACCTGCGGTCACGTGACAGGTAATTAAAAAGCGATTAGCGAAACCCCCAGTACTTCTACTATTAAGTCATCGACATGTCATGTTAAATACAGGGAATTTACCTAAATTTTGAATTTCATGCCAATGAAAACATATTTAATTTTGTTAACCTTATTTAATACACTAGGCGCATAAAGCATTGACAGTGAAGAAATGTGGCTGGGACTACCAAGAATGTAGCAGCATGCCCATCTGATATGCACTGTAGAGATGTGTCATTCGTGAATAATAGGATAGTTGGGATTCAATCACTTTGAAAGTATTAAATGATAGAATATTGCTTGTACGGATCAATCATTTACGGATTTCGGTCGTCACCTTAAACCATTCACATCGAATGGCAACGAGATCGATCGATCACCAACGACCTGCTTAGATCGTATTATTCGTAACCACAGACTTCGGTGGTCCTTGATTTTTAAAGTCGGAATGCAGATATTTAAAAATATATGAACATAGGCAAAAATCAAAAAGATTTGAACATATGATTAAAAAACATGTATAAAGTGTGTATATAAAAGCCGTTGATTCAAGATTTCCACAAAAATATTCAGCTTTCTTGTAAACACGATAACTTCTGTTAAACTTAAAATTTTTATTTAAAAACTAATTTATACGCCGGTTTCACATTTTGCAATAAAAATAAAAAGAGATAGCCGTGTATTTAATCTCAGTGGCAAGATGTAAAAGTGAATTCGAAATACTAATTAAATTAATTACTTAAAGAGGTATTCACATCCAATCTTCGATCACGCCCGACTACAACTTCTACTATTTGACTGAGGCGCATCGATTCAGCGGCTAGCTATTCAAGTTTCAAAACGATTGAAGAATGATTGAATGTAGTTGGGCATATACTGGAATGGAATGAAGGAATGACTGATAGAAAAGATTCGATCTTTTTAGTAGTCAATTATGAATGGATCGAATCCTCAAAATGAACGAATGACACATCTCTAGTGCACTGCCATTCAGATTCTAAAGCAAGTGCTGCTCCACATTTAGAAGTTCCAAGTCATATTCCTTCACTATCAACACTTTATGAAACCAGTAGAGTGCAATGTATATGTGAGCAGTTCCCAGCATAATAATAATAACACAGGCCTGGGACCAAAAAACTTATTTGAAACTACTACGGGAGCCCACCTTAAGTGCCCGTGCAGGAGTTACCATTTTCCAGATAAATCATTCATCTCTTAAAATAAAATATAAAATTCGATATAAAACGTAACACTACGGAAGCCCACCCTAACTGCACCCTCCCGATCCTTGGGGACAATGTTTTTCATAAAGATTAAAGCCTAAGGAACAATTTAAGACATGTCTTAAAAAAAAAGGTGGCTGTACTTTCAAAATGGCGTCCATTTAAAAAAAAATTAAAATATTGTTTTTGTCATTTAACACAAAAACTAAAAAAGATGGAGAAAAACTTTCGGCACAAAAAACAAAGTGCATAAAATTCTCTACAATTTTGTTTCTATACAATATTTGGATAGGAGTTACCGTTTTCCAGATACCACTGTTACCGTTTTAGAGATAAATGTCTGCAAATTATAATATTATTATTATTAATTTTTTTCAGTTTATTTTATTTTATTTTTATGTTAATATAAAGTTATATTATACGCCTTACAATAATTGTCACAGTTATTTCCTTAAGTGATTTACCGATATATGAATTTCCATGTTTTCTTAATTTTGGACTCATTTATCTGGAAAATGGTAACTCCTATCAAAATATTGTATAGGTACAAAATTGTAGAAAATTTTATGCACGTTGTTTTTTGTGAAAAAAGTTTTTGTCCATCTTTTTTAGTTTTTGTGTTAAATGACAAAAACAACATTGGCAACAGTTTTTTTTAACATGGCCGCCATTTTGAAAGTACAGCCAGTTTTTTTTTTAGGACATGTCTTAAATTGACGATTTGCATGAAAGAAAGTTTGGTAAAAAGTGTCATGACGCACAGTATAATGGTATCACTGTAATTCACTGCACATGTTGACCAACTCGTCTAATTTCCAAACTTTGCAACAATTAAATACCTATAATATAATAATCATAACATTGTTTTCATTATCTTTAATGTTAAACCTACTTCCACTGAAAATAAATCATCTTTATTAGGTTGTTTCGTAGTCTACAATATTTAAAAAATGTCAAATTATGGAATTTGTCAATCACTGCTGCCAACTCTTCTAGTAAACTGAGAGTTGGAAACAGTGTTTGACAAATTGCATAATTCGACATTTTTAAAATATTGTAGACTACGAAACAACCTAATAAGGACTATTTATATTCAATGGAAGCAGGTTTAACATTAAAGATAATGAAAACGATGTTATGATTATTATATTATAGGTATTTAATTGTTGCAAAGTTTGGAAATTAGACGAGTTGGTCAACATGTGCAGTGAATTACAGTGATACCATTATACTGTGCGCCATGACACTTTTTACTGAACTTTCTTTCGTGCAAATCGTCAATTGTTCCTTAGGCATTAATCTTTATGAAAAACATTGCCCCCAAGGATCGGGCGGGGGTGCACGTACAGCTAGGGAGGGCTCCCCGACTAAACTAATAGGTGATCTTTATAGATTTTTGGGTGCTGAATCCAGGAAAAATAATGAAAAAATTCCATCACTCTCAGTTTTTTTGCAAATTTCATTTTTTCTGGGTGTCAGTATGAATTAAGGTCATGGAGAAGAGATATCAGGGCAGATGGAATGTCAGTATGATGGGAGACTACTGCTGATCACGTCATCAAGAGAATCCAGGTGTTATACACAAGAGGAAAAGTAACAATCGGAGCTTTTCCATGAAGAGGGAAAGGAAGTACAGGGCCATCAATGTCGATTAAAATAATTGAAAATACATTAACAGTGTCTTTCGTTGTAAATAAACTTAATTTGAAATAATAAAACCTTTTTTAAATTTGTTAAAACATTTCTGCATTCCAAAATAGCCATATTCATACCTATTAGGTTCAAAATATTGGGTCGAGTTGCGGAAAAATGGTGGGTGATGGAGAAAAACTGATGTCATTTTCGGATTCAGCACCCTTCAAAACTGTTAGATCACCCTAAATAATAAAAAAAGTTTTCATAAAAATTTTTTTTGCAGGCCTGTGTAATAAAAAAGATTTGAGGGATGTATATTATGCAACCAGAAATATATTTTGCAACCCGAAGAATAAATGAATGAATAAATTAATTGACATTAAAATATTCTTCCTAAAACTCGGATGGTGATATATCAATGTAGAAAAAATTTTGAAATTGACAGAGTATAATTGCTATTTAGCTAAACTTTCGTATTTCAAAAGTTGATATTAATAGAGACAGGGTGTTAAAGTCAATATTATATTTTTTAATTTTCTCACATAACTTTTGAAAGTTTTTCAAATATTTTTACAATTAATTATTTTTTATTTATTTGCTTTTATCATGATTAGAGAATATTATTTAGGTATTATGCAAATCACAACTTACACACTTTTTATTTATTATGAAAATACCTACTTTCTGTATATAGTAAATACTTTAAAACACTCATTATTGGAGAATCAATCAAAACAACTACTCTTCTAGCTAATACTGAAATATTGTTATGAACATTGACGAATAGGCCCATTTTAAGATAAAAAATTCAATTCTGCTCTCATTTTTGGTGTAAATCTTAGAAGGCACCAGATAGGGGGCACGAAGAAGGTCCCGCTTTTTGGTTTTTTGCTCATATCTCGAAAACAATTAGCCCTTATGAAAAAGTGGCAATATGCAAAATTAAAACTGACTAAATTTTCTACAATAATGTTTCTATTAATTTTTTTCGTATCTGTTATGGTTCAGTAATGGATTGCCCTTGCAATAATAAATGAGAGCACGAAGGTTGCAAATTGCCCAATAATACTCCTTTCCGTAATAATACTGATATTCATAACTTTACCCCCATTTAAGGTATATTTTTGTCCCTGCACATAAATTTAAGAGGATTTACGGATTTCTTTGACTTCGGATTCGGATATATTTGTAAGAAACCAAAAAAAAAAAATCATTATTTCAACGTTTAAACAAATACTTTTCCGACCTTGCCCAAAGTCCAAAATTTAGTCATACTTCTTTGTGTACTTACGATTCTTGAAAAAAAAAATTACCCTCCCCAAACACTTTGTTAAGTAAAAAAACTATATTTTTACTCCATTAATACAAAACAAATACTTTTGTAGTAAGAAACAAAAAGCTCTTAGGAAAAAAAATCAGCTGATTTTACTGATATTTTTCAGCTGATTTTTTTCCCTAAGATGCATTTAAATTATGTGTACATCGTCTATTTTTTTCATAATAATTAATGCACAACTTGCAGAGATAAAAAATTAAAACGAAATATATTGTTTATTAGGGTACAGGGGTTATCCGTGGCGACGGGGGGCTAAAACTCGAAGAAAACATTTCTTTTCCTATTGTCGATCTACTGACACCGAATTAGGCCCAAACGCTACTGGGGCCATTTTACCATGCTTATTCTGCTACACCCTTTATTTATTACAAACGTATTATTTCTCGATACAAAAGATTTTTTATTCAAAACGTTATTTTGATCAATGTATGCACTGCAAAGAAGGGTTGTATTTTATATGTCCCTATGTATGTATGCGATTATGTTTATGTGCTGCTACCTTGTAGTCTGGTGACTAATTTAAAAAAATTATATGTTAAAGGTTCAAACATGCAAGTGAAACTGGTTCTCAATCTTATATACAGTACCTTATATATTTTAACATATTATGACAATTCCTACTCACAATTAAAATGGCTACAAAACAAGCCAAAGTGGTGTTCCAGTCTCCATATGAGGAAGCTTTTCCTACCAAGACACTATAAAATATAAAATCTCCTAAACCTAGTTTTACGCCACCTGAAAATGGAAAAAAAGAATTGATTGCATATATTTTTGTTATCTGTAGATTGCATGGTTTAGAACTGTGGAGGTTGAGGAAAGATTGGCGAGATTTGATGATGTGATATTGTCAAAGAACCATGGAAAATCCATCTAGATTCGGGTATCTTTTATCTACGTGTAAAAATTTGTTTAAGGGATATTTCATTCTGGGGAGCATAATTTTTTGTTAAGGTGACTTCTATTAAGGCAACAGAAAAGACAGAGCTATTAACGATGATTTTTGTCATGATTTATGTTCAATACAATTAATCGTAACAAATACTTGTAATGAGTTTCCAAAAAAGCCACCTAGCTCCCCGACTATTTGATTATATAAAATTTTGCAAGATCAACCATATATCAACATCTTCAGTCTGACTCAGACATTATCAAATATGTGTAGTTTGTTTTAAAGCAATTGAAAATAGAGTTAATTTCATTTTAAGCCTTACGTTCTTCTTCCTCCTGATGGATTTGAGTACGTGGCTGACCACTAGGTACATCATGCACTTCTAATTGTCTTTGGGCAACCCTATTGGCATGAGTATCAACCCATTCTTGAGTAAACCCGTGATCTTCACTTGTCGACCTGGATGTCCTTACATTGGGAACTTCTTCACCGGTTGCCATACTTGTATAGGCATACATATATGTTGCTGAAATCATATCAGAAAAAATTAAGACAAAATACAACATTATACTGTTTGAATTCCAGTGGATTATTATTTTTCCTGGGAAACGTGTCAAGAAAAAGATGTCACCCGGGAAAAATGATCACAAATCTGCTGATTGACGTTAACAGACACTAATTTAAAATATAATAGTTTTGTTATTTTATGTAATTAACTAGTGTGTTCTAATAATTGATTGATTTATTTATCTTAAGAATACTTTGTTTTTTTCCTCTGAATGTTTATGAATAAAAAATATTAATTTGTAATTTAAATTTTTGAAAAATGAGTATGTATTACTGGCTGAAATTTCAGTCGATGGACCTTTGAAGACTAGTTCCAATAAAGACTATTTTTTTAATTTTCTTCATGTACAAATTTCTGACATTTTTAGGCAGCACTTCGTAAAACTCAGATGAAATAATATGTATTTTTTTGTGGAATACTTACAAGAATAAATTAAAGCTGGAAATATTTGTTCGTTTCTTTCCTGGGCTGTTTCAACTAATATTCTTAGAGGACCTTTAGGCATCAATACGGCAATTAGATCTAAAAAATATAAATAATAATATAATAATAATAATAATATTTATTTATTTACAACTTTACAAGTATCAAATATACAATGTAAATAATAAAAAATAATGGTAAATAAATAAAGTTACTCGATAAGTATATAATATATACTTGTTTCGAGAAGGAACACATTTATAAACAGGAACCACATAAAATTACATAATATGAAAATAATACATGTGCAGTATGCACAATCAACAATTGGAAGCAAAATTTACAGTCTTGGAGCAATAGAAACATTTGGCAATATACCAATTTCACATACCACAAAACCTTAGAGTAATAATAATTATAATCAGAAATTCTATTTTTAGTTAATTATTCGTAATGTCAATATAGTTATGGATTATATCTCTTGGTAAAGATAATATAAAAGCTTTCAATTTAGTTTTAAAATAAGAAAAAGTCCTCTCTTTCAGAAATTCAGGAACAGTGTTGTATAATTTTGGGCCTAAGAATGTAAAAGATCTCTGTCCTATAGATTTTGTCATAAATGGAGATATATGTTGATGTTTATTTCGAGTGCCATAATCATGACGATTTAGGATGAATGGCTTTTTATGTGCATGGTACTTTATATTGCTATAAAAATAAAACAATTGTCTTATGTCAAGAACCCTAGCGTCACTGTAAACCAGATTGCTCGGGTAGGACACTTTTTGATGCAACATTAGTTTTAAAAATCTTTTTTGTAAAATTTCGAGAGGCCTTATATGATTTTTGGACGTTCCACCCCAGGCTAAAATGCCATAAGTCAAATGTGTTTCAACTAACGCATAATATACAGATTTCATTTGTTTCTGTTCAAGAACATTGCATAATTGTCGAAATTTATATAGAATAAATTGAAGTTTTTTAACGACAAATTGTATATGTAAATCCCATCTTAAGTGCTGGTCAATGATTATTCCTAAATATTTGACTTTAGTTTCGGGTAGTATAATGTGGTTTTTTCCATGGATTTCAATATTCAGAGACTTAAAAGATGGCATATTTAATTTATTGCAACTGAAGGTTAGGTAGGTTGTTTTATCTAGATTTAGTGTTAGCAATTTTTTATCGAACCAGCTTTTCATATATGATAAATCATTTTCTACTATATTCTGCAAATCATCCCAAGTTTTGGCTTTATAAACAATTGCGGTGTCATATGCGAATCCTATAATATTTCCTGCGCTAGGTAAAGTGAATAAATCATTTAAATAAATAAGGAATAGTACCGGCCCCAATACTGTACCTTGTGGTGCACCATATTCCACTTTTAAATTATTGCTACAGATGCCTCCTACTCTTACGCATTGGTGTCTATTAGATATATAATTTTTAAATAATTTTAGACACTTACCTCTTATTCCAATATCTTCCAAGGCCTGTAAGAGCAAGGGGTGGCTGACTGTATCAAAAGCTTTGGATAGATCAATAAAAGTACATAAACATGGTGTACCTTTGTCTAGAGAGGCGTTTATATTTGATATTAGGTCCAATATAGCATCTTGGGTAGACTTCTTTTCTTTAAAACCGTACTGTTTGTTGGATAGTATTTCATATTTATTTAAGTAAGACATCAATCTAGTTTTTATGACTTTTTCAAAAATTTTGGCGAAATTTGTTATTAGAGAAATTGGTCTATAATTGCTGACTATATTGATATCGCCTTTTTTGTAAATTAGTATTACTAAGGAGTCTTTAAAATCCTGTGGCCAATGACCCAGTTCCATGCAATTATTTATAATAAAAACTATGGGATCTATTAAATATTCAGATATTTGTTTTAGTGTTTTTTACACACGATATTTCATGTTTTCTGTTTTTGGACTTTGTGATATCTTGTACTATGTCCCATAATGATTTGGAATTATATTTATTTTCGTCTATAATATTTTTATAATAATTTTGTTTGGTTTTTTTTATAAGCTTTGTCAATGAATTTTTGTAATTTTTATACTGAGTTTTTAATTCATGATTATTTGGGTCTTTTTTTAGTTTTTTTGCCATTTGGTTTTTTTTGTTTACGGACTTTAATATAGCATTTGTGATCCATTTTGTTTGTTTAGTATATTTTCTTTTATATTTTCTTGTAGTACTACAATCATTCACTGCCTGGTTTATAATTTCGATAAAGTTAATTACTGAGGAATCAATGTTTGGGGCAAAGTACACAGAATCCCAGCTCGTAATACTTAACTTTATTTTTAACTTATTTTCATCAATAATTTTATTACATGTTCGCTGATTGCTTTGTTGACTGGTTTTATTTGATGTACTATGTTTTAGGACAACTTGTAATATTGTTGTAAAATGGTCAGTAACATCGGTTTCTATTATGAGTGGTATTAAAGAGTCTGTATTATTATCTTTAGTTTTAATGAAGATGTGATCAATACATGATTTATGGTTTTTATCGATTCTGGTTGCACTATTTATTGTGGAAATAAAGCCAAATTCACTTAATACATCAATGTATCCACTTGAAGACTCGTTTATTTTCAAAATATCTATATTTAAATCGCCTACAAATATATAGTAATCTTTCTGCTCAAAGTTTAGGGACTGAAAGTAATTTTGCAAATGTACATTAAAATCATAAAGGTCAGTTGATGGAGAACGGTAAATGGAAGTTATGTTAAAATTTGTATGTTTATCAATATTTATCACAATTTGTAGTAGTTTTATATTATTTATTTGTTTGATTTCATAGTTATAGTTTAGATCAGATTTGATGTATGCTACAACCCCATCATTTTGATTTAGATCTCCTGAGTTGTATATCATATCATAGCCATTTATATTAAAAAGATTTGGGTCTTCAAGTTTCCAGGTTTCCGTTAAAATAAGACAATCAAAGCCTATTTTCAAGTTGTATAGTAGTATTTTAAATTCATCCAGGTTTTTATTTAGACTACGAATATTGTTATGTAGTATTTTAAAATTTTTTAAATGTTCATTTACATTCAAAACTGTTTTTGCTTCCATGCAATTTGCTAAGGTAAATGTTTCAACAGTGTTCAAATTAAAATCCCTAATATATTGATCCATGCCAACTTTAGATAATTTGCAATAAGAAATAAGTTAAACCTATGATTAAAGGTATTAATATTTTCTAAAATAGCAAACATATAAAAGGTACAAGTAATACAAAATAATAACTTTTAATAATAACTTTTCGTATTTCTTGTTGGTACCAATACGTACTTTAATCTATCTAATTAATACGATTAAAAATAGGGATTAAGAAAAACAAAGCTAAGATAACACATACATAAAAAATTCCAGAAAAAATGACAAAAAACCGACTAAAAAGAAACTTTACATATATATAATAAAATATAAGTTGTAATACACTTACAAATTATTTTTTTTCTACGACTACTATGTTACTTGGAGAAGTTTTGCTTGTTTCTTGTAGATAATTTCTTGTTGTTGGCCTTGTTTTTTGCAAATTTAATTGCACAAATTTTCTCTTTTTTACCACCTTCGATACATCTAATTCTTCTTGTTCGTTTTGGTTATTTTCAGTAAAATCTACATCAACTGTTATTGGGGTTGACGGAGCACTATTTACTTCTCTTGCTTCTGCAATCTCCTGGCATAGCTCCTCACCTTCTTCAGTTTCACCACTGCTATTACCTAATTCAAGCTGCTCTATTGTGTAGATATCATCATTAATTACCAGTTTATTGCCTTTTATATAAGATCGTAAATTTTTGTTTCGAGCCTCCTTTTGATATACTAAAAGGCGTTTCCGTACTGCTCTATCTTCATTGATTAAATCATCAGAGATACTTATATGTGAACCTTTAAGTTTTTTACAACACTTAAGGACTTCTAATTTTGTGAAGAATGAAATAAATTCAACGATAATTGGTCTTTTTTTTTGAGGATCACCAACAGCTCGAATATTATTAATATTATTTACGTTTAAATTTCATCCCAAATGTTGGTTTAATTGCTGTATGGTATATCTTGGTAGATTTTCTGATTTGTCATCCAACCCAAAAATTATGATGTTATTTCTTCGTAATGCTCTCTGGATATAGATATATCCGTTTTCTAATTGTTTATTTTTTTCAACTAATTCCTTTGTATTTTTCGACTCCACTTGGATACTTTCTTTTAGCTCTGCTATATCTGATTTTATGTTCGATATTTCGGTTTTGAAACCACTCGTAATTGCTTCAGTTTGTTTTTTATTTTCTTCTTGGATAAAATTAACTAGTCGATCAAATAGATTATTAGATTCGCTACCCATATTAAACTTAGGATACTCTCACGTGTAAGGTTGCCTTTAGCTTCTTGAAATTCTTTTCAGTGATAAGATTGTTGATAGGCGTTTATTACTGTATTTATCTCACTTTTTATAACTATGCACATATATTTAATTACACTTTTTGCAAGTACCGATGATAACAGTTTAGGTCAATTACTTCCGATTGAAACACGTATTTTAATTATTCATTTTACTGGAAAACTTATTAGTTAGATTAAATGGGAATGAATTTGAGCTCTGCACACTACACTACACTTGATTGATGAAATATTATTAGCTCTATTATATTCAGCTGCAACCAGGGCCGTACCCAGCTTTGGCAGGCCCCGGGCAAAGTAAATTTTCCGTACCCCCTTATTTTGGAAAGGATTAAAACATAAGCGTCCTAAAAATAAATTAAAATCCTGACAGGACCCGTACGGCCCTGGCTGCAACACTATATTTTGGAATAAAAATGAAGTTTGTCTCAAGTTTATATTTTTAGATGCAAAACATTTTGAATAGTTAAAAAATTAATAAAAACCAAATTCCGTGTGATCCTTTAGGCACAGAAGTTTATTTAATTAAGATATTTCAATATTTCAGAATATCTCGAAAAGGGCGAGGTTTTGGAAAAAATTGCAAAATACCAATCTTGTAGATAATTGAATTCTCTACAACTTTTGTGTTAACTTTATTGCTGCCCGATTTTTTTGGCGCGAGATTTTCGTGAAAAATCATGTTTTTGAAACTTTGAACTTGAATATCTCGGAAAAAAATTGGTGGTTTGGTAAATAATAAAAAAGACAACTTGTACATAATTTAATTCTCTACAACTTTCACATTGACCTCATGGACATCCGATGCATAGGACGCGAGATATTTGCAAAAAAATTTTAACCTTCAATATCTTGGGTAGCCATGTTGAGATTTTTGTGGATTTGGATTTGAGACACCTCAAAGAACGTCTATGCAAAAATTCTGATTTTTACTAATTTTGTCCAGGTCAAATGTTAATTCCGTGGGCTATAGGAATTATAAAATTTGAAATTCCATTCTGTACAGTTGCGGTCACATTAAGGTTTCCAACTTGAATAAGTTACTTTATAAATTCTTCCTGCTTGAGTATAACTTCGCTTTTGGGTAATTCAAATTTTGCCTAACCGGCTGCCGTCAGTAAACACCTTAGAAACTAATAACGCAATATATATATATATATATATATATATTTGGAATTCAGCATCGACATCGTAGCTTAGGGTATTTACTCTTTGAAACTTACAACTTCCGACTTTTTATTTGACATTTTACATAGTTTAATAAAACAGATGGACAACTAAAAGTTTACCTGACAGTAGTATCAAGGTTAAAATATGTTAGGAGGGATGTCCGTAAGTTCAACAACCAAGAGAAAACAATGCAAAAGTAAAAAATGTTTAGTTACTTTTTGAATATGTAAAGAATGGGGTATTTTCCATTTTTTTTAAATTTAGTTTTGGTGATATATATCAAGTGAAGTTATTATTTTAACAATTACTGCATAATCAATTTAAACCAAAACAATAATTTCTTAAATAAAAATAAGAAATAAGAATACGCCCGTCTAGACACAGATTTCAAATGATTTTATTTGGCGGGAAATAATTTAACCAATCATAGACAGCTTTCGCTTAGACTGTAACTAACTTATATGAATGCCAAATTGTGTATTTACTTTACATTATTTTACCTATGACACTTCTATTTTTCTCAATATCTTGAATATCAATAAATATTATACACATGTATTTAGAAGGAATTAAAAGGTATTTATATTTTGTTATTATGTAGAAGTTATCTTAAAAATGTAAACAAAACTTACGGCGAGGATTATGTAGCAACATTTCTTGTGTGCCGCCAGCTGACATTTCTTGTCAAAATACAAGTGAAAGAGATATATTGGTTAGATTTATTTTTTGTTTGCCACCAAGTTCTTCGAATATCAATTTTTTCGGAACAGTTACAAAATTTTTTTCCGAAGCACTTATATTTGTGCTTCCACAACTTTTACAAAATACCTTTTAAATGACATTATCTACTGTTTGTAAATTACACACACGGCGACGTTAGAACACATCTGTCATTTGACTAGCCGTTGACATTGTTGTCATGTTTTGCTAAATATGTTTTTAAAAATCTAATCGGCATTAAAAATTATTTAAAATATTTAATAATTCACACCTATTATTTTTTAAATAAGAAAATTAAATTTCGTGGATAAATATATTAAAATTTATTTAATAAATAAGCTTTATACTCCTTATCTTTGCAATTATCTTTGAGAAGGAATTTCAACTTGGCACACCACACTGTTTTGTATAAAACCTTTCTATCAACAAATCCAAACAGTCCAGCTACGTCATCGGCCAAAGTACCTACGTCACCAATTTAAAACACCTGTTGCTCCACTAATTTTAACTTCTGTCTTCTCAAAAAATTGATAATTATTTTCGTGGAAATCTGTATTGGAAGACTTGTTTGTACATATTCTATGATATTATTCAATAAAAAAAAATATAGGAAAATACCCCATTGTTAACCTTCAGACCCTAGACTTATAGGTCTGAAGGTTAGCAGTTCTAATATTTTAATTATGTGAATGAGAATTTGTTCTAAAAGATTTGTTTTGACGATAGTAGAAAAGGGAAGCTGCTATGTCTCGGTAGTATTTAAATTTAAGAAATTTGCAGAGAACCATTCTCGGCTTTAATTAACACTGTTTATTATTAAAGTGTTCAGGTTGTTTAAATCTATATCACTACAAATTAAGGCTGCATCATCCACGAATTATGCACAAGGGTCAGAAAAAGGACATGAAAATATATCGTTGATGTAAATAACAAATATGTCCCAGGACAGGGCCTTGGGGTACACCATGTCTGCCTAGAAGAGTATTTGAAGTTTGGCCATTTAAAGAGACATACCGCTTTTTTTAAGATAACTATTTAGATCGTGGATCAGCCATGCCTCCACTTGCATTTTTGCAGCCAAAAACACGATCACATGCATCAATTTCTGCCAGTAGACAACGTGAAAATAAGTTATCAGACTGACTTATTCAAACTGGAAAAATGTATTCAACGACTGTTTTAGATTGGGAAACTTTATGGTGACCACAACTGTACTAAGTTGAATATGGAATTGATAGTATTATCAGGGATTCTTTCTTTATCAAAGTTTCAGAATTTAATCTCAGAGTTCTGTAGTAATATTGTACAGACAAAAACTAAGGTTTGTTAATAGCAATAATGCTATTTACTTTTTCTAAAAATTAAGTTAAAGCAACTTACCCCAAATGGATATTACACCAAGCACCGCCCATGTGGTCCATTCTGGTAAATATTTAATAAACACTAATGCCATCAAGGCGGCCACAAAAATTAAATAGGCTTGTTGTAAAAGTAATGGCCCCTTCCAGTGGATTACTATCATTCCCATTACTCCAAAATTCCACATGATAACAAAAAGCGTAAAATAGTCCATTGGAACGTTGAACGAACGTAATATTTCCCTAAATAAAAAATTGCATGTAATATGTATCAAAAAGAAAGAAAAATGCTATTAGTCTTTGCTTGCAAAAAATATACCTACTAAATTTCTGCAATTTGCAATTTATTAGGTTAAGCAATTTATTATTTATTTATTTCTAATTTATGTCTAAAAAAAGTTTGAAAATTATAAAAATAATACTGTTTAATTTTTTAATATCTTGGAAAATTACCAAGACTTAGAATTTCAAATTTGAGGGCACCAAATTGTTGCAGCGTAAACTACGCAACTAGCTTGACGTCAGAGTACTGTGTTGAGCAAAAAAAAAATAGGACAACTATTTTTTTCTAAGTAAATCTGTCTCTATTTGCATCCTTGCAATGAATTTTGACAAATAACTGACAATGTCACAAAAATTAAAGTTAGACTACCTGGACCCGTAGTATTATATGGTGATTTTCCTTTGAGTCTGTCGAAATTTTGGTCATTTTTTGAGGTTGGGCGAATATTTGACACAACGAGGTCTAAAGTATAGAGGGGCAATACCAATTCAGTATACGTATGGTTTGTTTGGACATACAATAAATGCTCGAGGGACGCAGTGGGGGTGCATTTGTTGGCCCTAGTTGCCAAGATTTGCAGTGGAGTACTGCTTTGAGGGATACAATTAATGAATGAATATTGTTTTTTATTACCGTTCTATTATTAGTTGAGCTGAAATCTATTAGTCAAATTACTGTAGAAGTAGTAATAAATTATATTATATTTATAAACGGAGTAAATGCTGCTCTATACATTTTTAAAATATTCGCAAATTCCATAACGTTAAGTTAAAGTGACGCCCATGCGGACTAGTTGCTTGAATATGTTCTGGCCATGTGCCACGCCTACTTTTCCAGTCTCTCCTTATTATGTCGCTGATTTGACATTTTTTTGAAAAGTTACATTTCTCTGAAAATTTGACATTTTACCGAATATTTGGCATTTTTCTGAAGTGACATATCTCCGAAAATTTGTCATTTTTTCGAAAATTGACATTTTTCTGAAAAGTGACATTTCCCCGAAAATTTGACATTTTTCTGAAAAGTGGCATTTCTCTGAAAATTTGACATTTTTCTGAAGTGACATTTCTCCGAAAATTGACATTTTTCTGAAAAGTGACATTTCTCAGAAAATTTGACATTTTTTCGAAAATTTTACATTTTTCTGAAAGTGACATTTCTCCGAAAATTTGACATTTTTAAAGTTAGATGTACACAACTAGATTTTGGCAAAAATACGTTACAAGACGTCCTATTTTTATTTGCGCACGACTGTACAACACAAGCTCGCACATGCCAATTGGCTGATAGGCCAGTAAACAGCTGCAAATTTTTCTTAAAATAAATTGCATTTTTTACAAAATGAACAGGAAAAATAATATTTAGCAGATAATGAGCTTGAAAAAATTTTTCTTAGATGTAAAAATGCTTGTTATTATGGTGTGGGGAATATGTGGTGTTGGAATATTGATGCAACTTGCATTAGTTCTTCAGTATACAAATTCTGTATATACCAAATAAAAATACGTGAACAATAATAATAATTATTAAAAAAAAAAAAATTATTAATGAAGTAAGAACGTTGTATACTTTTAACAATTATATATTGTTTGCATACCTATTAAATAAAACGTTTATCTTCTATCTTCGTTTATTTCAACTTGCGCATATAAGCGCACGTCTTTGGAGTCGGGAAGCGCATTAATGCACGAAAGTAATAAACGGGAGACACGCGAACGCAAAAAATCCCCGTTTGTGAGGCCAGTCGCCTAAAAAAACGCCCGATGCAAAAGAGTTTTAATGGCTTCATTTATTGCCTAATATGACTATCCTAGGTTTTCCCCTCCGGCGGAGTTGTGCTTAAGTGGTGGGGGGTAAAAATGTACCCCAAAAGGGATATTTTTGCGGTTTTACGGTTATATCTCGTAATGGACTCACAATATCGAAAACATAGTCTTATTCAAAGTTGTAGGGCATTAAATTCTGCATTGAATGAGACCACATGCATATTTTTTGGACCACTTGTTCCCATACTAGTGCTCATCAAAGTTGAACAAATTTTACATATTTAGAAAAATGTGTTATTTACACTATATTAAACATAGTACTATAGCACCCCATTGTACTAGTCTTGTACTTAGTAAATATATAAAATATTAAAATTGTAGAATATATGAAAAGATAATATTAAAAAATCGTTTCATATAGAATATTATGAGATCCATTCAACTGATATAAAGATGGAGGCAGGATAAGATACACAATTCTTGAAATCGAAGCAAAAGACACACTACTCTGAGGTCTTCTTTACCGAGTTAATATTGGTAACCATGACTCAGGAGCAATTCCTTTCCAACGACAGAAATAGAAAGAATAGAATAGAATAGAATAGAAAAACACTTTATTTCAAAAAATTTAGTCTTACATGGATCTAAAAAGAATGAAATGGCGTTATAAATGAGCAATAGCTGCTATTACATAATGAAATGGATGTATATGACATGACAGTATCTAACACTAACAGTTTACACATTAAAATATGCGGTAAAAACACAAATATAAAATAAAATACAATTATATACACAGATTATTACATTTAATTCGAATATTGCATATATTCCCTCACAGTGTAAGGTTCGATCTCTAGTAAATATGTATAAATAGCTTTCTTGAAACACTTAAAGTTAACAATATTCTTTATTTCATCAGGCAGTACATTGTAAAATTTTATACACGAGTAAATTGGAGACTTTTCCGTCAGAGTAAGTCTATGCTGAGGAAAGTTATAATTTAATGTTCTTGTTTGATAATTATGAAAATATTTATATTCATCAAATATTTCTTTATTTTTATTTAAGAAGAGCAAGCATTCATAAATATATATTCCAGTGACTGTTAGGACACCAGTTTCTTTAAATTTTCCACGACAGGACTCCTTAGACCCAAGATTTTGTATTGTTCTTATTGCTCTTTTTTGTATAACAAAAACATCATTAACATTGGAGCAATTTCCCCAAAACATTACACCATATCTTAATACTGACTGAAAATTTGCATAGTAAATTGTTTTTAAAACTTCAGAGTTTATATATTGTTTTAAAACTCTAAGTGTGTACTGGACTCCATTTAATTTTTTGCATATCTATTGAATTTCATCAGACCACGTTAAATTTTTATCTATATAGATGCCTAAGAATTTGGTGTTGTTATTTAATTTAATGATTTCACTCAAATCTAAGTTTGCTTGTTTAGTTTGAAATTGTACATAATTTGTTTTATTTTCGTTTAATATTAATTTATTTCTGGAAAACCATTCAGTTATATTTGTTAATGCTAAGTTTTTATTATCTAGTATGTTTCCTTGGGAGTTTCCACACACTAACAGATTGGTATCATCTGCATAACTTACTAGGTTAGTGTTTTGATTAGTCAATGCATGAGAAAGATCGTTAACATATATAATAAACAATAAAGGGCCAGCAACACTGCCCTGCGGAATTCCAACTCTTATCCTTCCTTCGTTTGAGATGTACGTATCAAAGTCTTTTTCAATGGTCACTTTTTGAGTTCTATCTGAGAGGTAGGACCGAATCCACTGCAGGGGTACTCCTCGTATTCCGTATAGTTCTAACTTGTTTAAAAGTATATTATGATCTAAACAGTCATAGGCTTTAGACAGGTCTAGAAATATTCCCAGGGTAAGCTGTTTGTTTTCAATATTTTTTATAATTTGTTCTACAAAATTAAACACTGCAGTTTCAATGGACCTACCTCTTATGAAACCATGTTGATGTTTACTGAGGAGATCTTGTGATTAGAAGAATTTTAATAGTCTATTACACATCGCTATTTCGAAGACTTTTGAAAAAGAAGGCAGAAGGCTTATGGGTCTGTAATTTTCTTTCAGTGAAGGGTCTCCCTTTTTATATATTGGCTTTACTATCGCTAATTTAAGACGGTCTGGAAAAATTCCTTGATGAAAGGAGTTATTGATTATATAACTTAGTGGGTGAGATAATTCATATACACAGTACCGTAGAATACTTGTGGGTATTTCATCATATCCACTACTCATTTTATTTTTTAAGTTTTTTATAATATCAGTTATTTCTTCTGGAGTTACTGGATCTACATACATAGAGTTAGTATTACTTACAATATTAGTATGGAACTTTACATTTTCAAGGTTTTTTTGCAAATTTGGGGCTGCATTTACAAGATACTCATTAATTTCATTGCATGTTATATTTGGATTTCCTTCTATTTCAATTTCTTTCGATTTATATTTATTTCCTTTGATAGAATTAACGATTTTCCAAACGCATTTCGACTTATTGTCGCTATTTTCGATTTGATTTGAGTAAAATAATTTCCTGGACTGCTGTAATAGACTGTCATATTTCTTTTTAATTAATTTATAGGATTCTTTATATCGCTCATCGGAATTACTTAGGACTAACATTAAATCTAACTGTTTTTTACAATCTGCCAATTCTGGATCATTATAATAATTACATAGATTTTTGTTGCCAACTCTTATTGGCGTTATAGGGAAACATTCATTAAAAATAGGTAGTATTATCGACATAAAATTGTTCCATTGAGCATTCACATCTGCATCGGAGCAGCTGTATACGCTAGACCAATTTTGTTGTGATAATGTACGTTTGAATAAATTTTTGTTTTCATCGTTAAATATCCTCTTATTGCTAATGTTTTTCTGATTATTTCTCTTAATGTTAAACAGAACTTTTTGAGCTGTATGGTCTGAGATATGAGTATTTAGTACTTCCGATGTATATTCGTTACAGTAATTAGTGAATATGTTGTCAATGCAGCTTTTCGATCTGCAATTTACTCGGGTGTAATCTAAGATAGTAGGAAATATATGAAATGAGTTTAGCAGTGATACAAACTGTGTAGCATTTTTGTCTTCAGATTTAATGTCTATGTTGAAATCACCTGCAATGAAGATTATGTTGTTTTCAGATTGAGCTTTTATTAAAAGTTCTTCCAATTTTGACATAAATATGTCTATGTCTGCACTGGGTGGACGATACACAGACACTACTATCACTTTCCCTATGTTCATTTTCACTTCCACTGCTGCACATTCCAATGTGTTGATAATTGAGAGTTTACATAAATCGTCTCTGACTTTCCACATTATGTTCTCTCTGCAGAAAATTGCTGCTCCACCATGGGAGCCTTCTGTCCTGCAGCATGATGATGCCAGATTGAAATTTTCTAGGTTATATGATTTTAATTGTGTTTTTGATTTCCAGTGTTCTGTTACACATAAGAAGCTACATTCTTCGTGTTCGTTAAGTAATATTTGCACCCTGTCCAGGCAGTTACCAATTGATTGTAAGTTTTGATGTATTATACTACATTTCTCTGTCAATAGAAGTTTCTTTGGTTTACAGCAACCTATAGGATTTGGCTCAGCTGTAGGAACTGTTGGCGTTAATCTCATTTCACTTTTCTTACTTTTGTCGCCAATTTTTAGGCAACTAGGTATATTATTCCTAACTTGGTTTTTGACTGTTGTTTGATTTCTTGATGTGACGTTATATTGATTTTGTTTGTTCGTGGAGTATTGCTGAGTTATTGAAACGCACTGTTTTACGAAACTGGAGCTAAAAACGACGTAGGCTGTGTATTGACGTTTATATCGGCCTCATTTTGTAGGGTATCCAAGAAACGCCTTCCTCGTCTAAAATTAAAACTGTCAAAAGCTATTTTCCTTGGCCAGAACTTTGTATCATATATTGTTGTTTGTAAGTGAGGTTGAAATCCAACCATAAAGGATTGGTTACCAGGATTTGTATTATGGGTAGCTAATTTTTTAACTTGAACATCATTTGTGTTTGTTCGAGATTCAATATATTTTTTAATGTGTTCATTATTTACGTCATCTGGCACTTTAGTAACAAACAACCATATTTTTCTATCCTTCTCATTTTTTCCATGGAATTCACCATCACCTTCTCCATTTCCAACTCGGAGTCGCTTTCTTTTAGTTTGAAATTCTTGAAACTCTTGTTTCTCGTCAATTTTATTTAAATTATCGTTTTGATCTATTTCTAAATTTATTATGTCATGCATTTTGTTTCTCTGTATTTCCTCTAGATTTTCTGCATTTGTTTTTTTAAAATATTTTGTTTGTATTTGTGGCTATTTTATAGCTTTATCTAAGTCCGTAACTTGTTCCATAATCATCCTTTTATTATTCTGTGTCCTCTCTGTATAATTTATATGTGTGTTTTTTACAACCTCAGAGTATTTTTGTTGTTGTGATTGTGTGTTTTTTATACTGATTATTAAGATTATCTGATGGAGTAGAATCAATTTTTTGTATATACATGCCTGCTGTGTTTTCTTTTGGTTTTTGCTGATTGGAACTGTTTATTGAACTATAAATCTTTTCATGTTGTTTATCATTATTTGTTGGTGCGTTTCCATGTATGAAATTTTGGTTATAATTTTTGAAGAACATTTGTACTTCTTTATTTATTATGTCTTTTATTTCTTCAATATTCCTTTCAAGGCTACTATTTACTTCTAATCCTGTGTTTGAGTAGGATTTTTGTTTCTTTAGCTCTTCTTCTAAGGTGAATATTTTTTCTTTTAATAATTGATTGTTTGTTTTTAGTTCTGCATTAAGCTCCATTAAGAGATTGTTTTCAACTTTTAGGGATTCAAGGAGGGAATCATTTGTTATTTCATCCTCTTGTTCATCATAGGTTATGTTTCCTGGATTATTAACAATTTCTTGGTTATCACAACAAATTTTTCTTACAGAGCAGCTTTTATGAAAGACTGCCTCACAATTTGCACATTTTACACTTCTCACTAATTTTACTACCTTTTTTTCACAATAATTACACATACTACCTCTCTGTGCAGCTAGGCTTTCAGCCATCTTGGCTGTTACTATGTTAGTAGCTTGCTTACTAAGAGGCTTGAAGGTGAAGGCTTCTCAGTAAAGCAAGCTAATGAAGACGCAGACCACCTGATTGTTGCCACGGCCCTTGAGGTACTACAAGCGCATGAGAAGGTTAACATATATTTTAATAATGAAATTAGGAACTATTTTCATTGACAAACTACGATATTCAAATACAACAGAAATTTACAATAAAAAATATATATAGATGTATTCCTTAGAACAATAGCAATTATGTAAAACAGTTTTAAAGATTATACTGTTTGGTTTTTTAATTATTTATAATAAACCGAAAATAAATGCACATTTCTCTCTCACTCTGCAAAATCCTATCCTTAATAGCTATCATTAAATGGTCGTATAATATACTATTATACGTCACTCATTTGAGTCTTAATAATATATGTTTATATGTATACATTAAATAAGTATACATCTTTTTTAATTCTATTTCACTGAAAGTTGACTTGCGATTTGATAATTTTAAATATTTTATTTTTACTGAGCTATAAATGTTCTAGTTGTAAAAAATGTTAATACCTATCTGTTTCTGTTTTTCCTCGCTTTTTGTACTCACTAATTTATTTACAGTTTGTTTTATTTACTCATTGTATTTTGACAACTCCAATACCTTATTGTATTTTGGTCTGATGAACAATAAATGTATTATTATTATTATTATTATTATTAGTTTCAAATTATTATATTTTGACCTAGTGTTTAGGTCCACTATAATCTTTTAATCTCTATCATTATTTTTGTTAGACCTGTGGAATACAAATATGGAATAATGTCACCTAAATAATTAAAACAGAAAAACAGAGCTGATTTAACATTGGTACCTGGTATAGGAGACATTATATCACACAGAATTGCACTATTCTTATAGATATTATACATTGAAGCAAGTTAATAAAAAGACAGATAAATACATTTAGATAAAATATAAGAGAAGATGATAACTTAAAATAACTTTAACATTTTAGTATTCATTAAAATTTAAAAATTCAGTGACTGTAAAAAACTGTGCTCTTGCAATATGTTACGTACGCGAGATTTAAACACATTCTTTTGTATAGCCTTTAAGGAAGTAGGTGAGTTATAAAATAATTTAATTGCAATAATCAATGAACCTTTTAAGTCCAAACAATGAATGCCCAAAAGGGGATTATAGAGGACATTGAGGAGGGGAGAATTCTCCTCTTCAGGAATATGTTGGGGGTAGTTAGGAGGTAAACATACTAAAATTCCCCGCCGCTTCAGAGGGGAGGGGGGTGGAAATGTTCGTTTTTTCGATTCTTCGCTTATAACTCAGGAAAGATGAGTCGTACGGGAAAAGGTAATCTATGAAAAATTAAACATAATTAAATTTTCTACAAGAAAGTCTATATTCATTTTCTTCGCATGTGTTATAGTTTACGAGATATTCGCCAGTGAAAATCGATAATTAATAAATTAATTAATTAGGTACCTTGAATATTTCTATCAAAGCGGTTTACCGTGGTTTGCTAATAAATCACAGTCACAAAACAATCTTTATTTTACAACACTCGACGCATTTACTAACGTAATATTTTGTCGAAAATATACATATAAGTAGATTTCCTTAAATATACAGTGTGACTCACTTAAAATAAATACACCCTTATAATTTTTTTATTTTGTTTCCGATTTAAATCAAATTACTTCCACATCCAGTGGAAGTATAGTAACGACAAAAACATTTTTTAATATTTTTATTGTTCAAATAGGCTTAGAATGTCATGAAACGTCGAGATTTTAACTTTGAGCGAAAAAAAAATCTGTCTGTCTGTAATTTTTTTTGTGCGCACATTTACTCTCGAACCGTTGGAGATATTGACTTGAAATTTGGTACACTTATGTACTTTAACGAGATCTAGAACTAGATTATATTTTCATCTTGTTCCGACGAAGGGTTGGAGGATAAATTGGGGTAAATTTGGGGTTAATGGGCAAATCAAGCAGGTAAGTCCATAAAATTGGTATTTAGTATATACAAAAGAGGCTAAGGTCTCAAAAAAAATTTTGGCATTAGCCACCCCCACCCCATTATTAAAGAGGATGAAAGAAAATTGTGATTTAGTGTGTGTACAAGAACTAGAAACCTCAATTTATTTTTTTACTTCATGAAATATTTATTTCAAAACACAAAATAACTTTTTTTTTTTTTTCAAATAAAACAACTGCTATTGGGAAATTAAAGACTTTGACATTTCTGTTTATTGTATATTGTATAATTTTTGCCTCATGTTCATATTGTATGTTCGACTAAATTTTATACTGTAAATTGTAGACACATGAAAGAAAATGCGATTTTGGCTAGTTGAAAAATTACATTGTAGTTCAAGTATTTCAAAAACCAGTGATTTTTCGAAAATTGTTCATATTAAAAAAGTTGCTTATGATATAGTCCTCCATCCCATGCACCTCATTTCATCGTTCTTAGGATCAAACAATTTCTTTGCATCGCAACGCCATCTATACCTCAATGTGTAAAATAGCCATTTTTACTCAAAATTGAAGTCATTTAGATATTCTACTGGATACCTTTCACAGAATTCAAATATCGCTTTTGGTTATCGAGAAAATGGCGCCGGGAGTTTTAAGTGGGACACCTTGTAGAGGGTCAATAGATTAGATCTGATTGTATTATTATTATTATTATTGTAAAACATAATAAGAATAATAATAACAATGATAATAGTATATAATAATAATAATAATACTTCAGCCTCTTTACCACGTCACGGTACTAATCTACAAAGAAGTTTTTTCAATTTTTTTTGTATTTTTTGTTTTTTTGTTTTTTTTGTATTGTTTTTCGATTTTCTGCTTTTTTGCTTTAGATTAGTTTTTAATTCATATTTCATGAGTTATTGTTTCTGTATGGTCAATGATGTATTATTTTTCATTGAATTATCATCTTCACTCACTGTGCTATGTGAGTCGATTTTGACCATTTTAACCCTCTATATCTCTGAAACCTCTCTTATGCTCAACTCCAAATTATTTTACGATTGATGTCTCATCATAAGGTATCATTAAGACTACAAATCAATCAAAAATTTGCCCAAACGGGCTAAAAAACACCTGTTTAATCATGTTTAGTTTTGCATAGATTACCTTTTTCCGTACGACGCACCGAGTTATAAGCAAATAATCAAAAAAAGGAACTTTTCCACCCCCCTGAAGCAGCAGGGACTTTTAGTCCTAACTACCCTCAACAGATTCCTGAAGAGGAAAATTCTCCCCTCCTCCATGTCCTCTGCAACTCTTTCGTTGACTGGACTATTTGCAGACATCGTTATACTGTGCTGAGACATAAGACAACATATAATTAATATACAGGGTTATTGGTAATTCGATACATTCCTTTGGAGACGTGATAGAACATGACCTAAAGAGTAAATTTAAGCCCAATATGCATTATACAAAACTCAATAGTTTTTGGGATATTTCAATTTTTGTTTCTCAAAAAAGTAGATCTTAATGTCTTAAAAGTTAATTTTCAAAAAAAACTACTTGGCATTTTTTAAGTTTTTTATTGGATTACTTGTCCAACACTATGGTCATCAGTTTGAAATGAAAATTATCTGGAAACATTTCGACTACGTGAAAATTTCAAATAAAAACTTTTTAGAAAAATCAATCACGAAAATTACCTATAAGTTTTTTCAAAAAATAGCCAACGGAACATGCTTACTAATTGTATCAAAAACTTCCTTATTTCAATAGCTATCTAGCAAGGTGCAAATGTTCAATGTACCCTCCGTAGTCCTAATAGATCATTAAGATCTACTTTTTTGAGAAAAAGAGAATTGAAATATCTCAAAAACAACTTAGTTTTGCATTGCAGCAGCATGGTAACTCAGACGGTGAAGGCCTATTGTGTGGCAAATACGCTGGTCGACTGCCTATCACATTCTGAGTTCGAGCCTCAGCCCTGGTACTGACAATGCCGGTGGGTATGGATGTATGTATGTCTGCGTTTTTCCAAATGTGAAACCCCTTCCGGACAACCTTTGCTTTGGATATGGAAGTTGTCTACTATATGTAGAGTGTTTATATTTATGTTAATATGCTGTTTAAGCTGCCAAAGCAGGTGGTTGATTATTTTTGAAGGATTATGTCAATTTGATTGTCCGACGAATAAGTGTTCACGAATGAACACATCCAAGAACTTTGGAGAAGTGCTTCGTTGAATATTATTACTGTCAATCTTTTTTTTTTTTTCCTTCTAAATATGGCCTTACATACACAGTGTTTTGGCCACGAACATATTAAAAAATACATAGTTTTTTAAGTAAAAAGTAATTAACGAATAATAGATATAGATAAAATTATTATGATCGATTATTATAATATATGAAACAAAAAAAAATAAAAAATTTCACTATTCTTACACACAACTGAAACATCATTCATACTCACTCACTCAGGATTGATAATAGGGAATTAGACGAGGAGGACACGCTTCTCGCCCAGGGGTCTTTCAGGGCATTTTTATAAACGTACAAGGTGGACCACGGTTAAGATTGGTTAATAAACAGTAGGAGAAAAACAAAGGTTTTATAGGAGGTTAGCTAGATATCTATATTACAATTAATAAAAAAGGAGGAAAGATTTTTCATACAGTTAAGTTTAGAGAGGCTTAAGAGATGTGGTAACCATATAGGTGAAGGAAACCCATTTTCATTCAGATATCTGATAAGGATTTTAGAGTTTATATCCGTTAAAGGGCAATTGAAAATTAAGTGATTAATATCTCCAAATTGGCCGCAGAGGCAGAGTGGGTCTTCTCGTATTCCGATTTTATGCAAATGGGCGGGGAATCTGCCATGGTTAAGTTTAATTCTGCTAATAGTCGAAATAGTTTTTCTACTAAGGTGACAATTTTAAAACCATTGTGAAGACGGGATACTAGGATGGATTTTAAAATAATACGTGTTGGACAGTTTTCCATATTCTTGCCATTGGAAGTTCCATTTTTCTAAAAGTTTTTTCTTGATGACAGGATAGAAATCAGAGAAAACTGTAGAAGTTTGCTTTTCAGCCATAGCAGCGTTGGTGTGCCTTGCTATATTATCAGCTTTGTTATTTCCTGTTATATTTGAATGGGATTTTACCCACAAAAAAACTTTTTTCTTTGGTAGAGTTTACAGCCAGAAGATCGAGATCATGACAAAGCCCATATGCATTGCAAAGTGGTGGGGAGTTTTTTTTCGCCTAGTAGGGGTCGGTAAGACTTTTAACAAAAATGTTATGAATTTTTCCCATAATAAGCCCATTACATTTATTTTTTAACGCTAAATATTCTCTCCGGTACATTAGGGGCTGCTCCAATGCTTCCGCTAAAGCCCCTTGATTAGGGGATGAGGTCATGACTCCCAAACATGTTTTAATAGCTTTAAACTGAATTCTGTCGATTTTTTTGAGATGTGAGTTACAGGACGTGCCATACAATATACTGCCATAGTCGATTATAGATCTTATAAAGGATCTGTAAAAAAGTAGGGCTATATCCTGGTCTGCTCCCTAGGAAAAACTACAAACTTGTTTCAAGATGTTGATTCCTTTTTCACATCTATTCACAACATTTTCTATTTGATTTCTCCACAGCAGTTTAGTATCAAGTATAATTCCTAAGTATTTAAAAGATTTAGATACAGGAAATGTAGTTTTATTTAATGTAATGGTGTCTTGAAAACTAATACGTCTTCGGGTGAAGAACATAACAGTTGTTTTGTTTGTAGATATGGTAAATCCGTTTATAAAGCACCACTCTTTTAAGCAATAGGTAATGTGAGATAATTCATTAGTACAGACTTGATGATTTTTCCCAGTAGTATATAATGCGATATCGTCGGCAGATGTTTCAGGCGGCATTTTTTTAAGGATGACATTTTAAGACTATTATACCTTTTTTTTTTATTCAAAATACCTAGAATGTTTCTTATAATTTCTGTTTGTTTTTTTTTGTCTAGTGGAATGTTTCTTTTATTTTCTATAAGTTTTTATTAATAAATTTGTCTTAACAGTAATAATTTGTAACTGTTTTTTCTTAGGGCCGCAAGCAAATATTTGCTTCAGGTGCCAAATACCCTGACGCCGGCACTGGAAAAAATATTATTTATGAAAATAATAAACAAGAGATAAGATCCTAGAACACTCTCTTGGGGGGCATCTGTAGACACAGGATGTGATTCCGATCTAAAAATTGAACCATTGTTTTTTAATATGATTTCTTGGCTACAGTACGCATATCATAACTAAACATTTCACTTAGTAACAAAAGCACATTTGAGATCAAATAATATAAGTACACTCCGTTTTCTTTATATGCTCAAAAGGCCATGGCAGGTTAAGATAAGTGTCCGTGCCTTTGCAACCTTTTTGCGTGTAGTTCCTTCCAGTGATGTATCTTTGCATAAGATACTACCACAAAAAGTTTTGACCTCAAAAACTTCATAATATCTAGGAAAAATTTTTTTTTCTTAATCAAGTGAACCAATTTGTTTGCATTTCACATATATTGTAAATATACTCAAGACAATGTATTGTAATGTGTTACAACCCCTAGAATGATGTATTTGCACCTACTCGAAAAAACCTACCAGAAGATTCCAAAGTGACATCTGGAATTATCGAGAGAATGGTGGCGTCATCACAGAACAATCGAGATCTGTCATTTTTAGGTATAAAAGACCGACCGCATTCTCGGCGAGTAGTTCAGAAGTTCAGAAAGTATAGAAAGTGAGGTTAAGACTTCAAAGATAAACAAAGTGATAAACATTGTGATTTTTAGTCAGTAAAGTGTATTTAAATTAAAAAATAGTATTGTGAAGTATCCAGTAAATATTTAATAAAGTGTGTTAGTGGACATCTCGTTATAATTTTTGGAACCCACGGATTTTGCGAGGGTGGTTTCCTAAGGGTGGAAACACGCGTCACAATTGGTGTCAGAAAGCGGAATTTTATGACAAGAGGAGCTCTGAAGTTGTGCTGGAGTGTTCGAGAAGTATTCTCGAGGTTTAGTGCTAACACAGGACTAATTTACTGGACATTGTTCGAGGGTTATTTTCGGACAGAAAAATAGTGTTAAGTGCATTTTTGAGACGTTGTAGAACATTTTATTAGGACACTAGTGTAATAATTAAATCTTTTAAACTGAGTAGTGATAGACACACTGAAAAAGACTCATTTTTTGTGTTAGTGCGTGGAAATTACTAGAACTTTTCTATTTGGACATTAGTGGAGATTATTAAATTCTCTGAACTGGATAGTGACAAAAGACTCTGGATAAGACTTTTCCGTGCTGTTTCGAGATTTTTCTGGAAAGTTCTATTACCGATATTGACGTAACAGTTAAATTTATTTTATTTTAATTTCATCGTATGCCCATAACAACAAGAAGTATGGCATCCGATAAACAAATACAGGACTTATTCGAACAATTCCAAAAAATGATGGCGCAGCAACGGCAGGAAGACAAAAAAGAACAGGAGAAAAAACGTCAGGAAGAAAAAGAAGAGCAAGAAAGAAAACGCCAGGAGGAAGAAAAACGGCGTCAAGAAGAAAGGGACGAATTAAAGAAAATTATGGAAGATCAGGAAACAAGACGTCAGAAAGAAAGAGAGGATGAAGAAACAAGACGTCAGAAAGAAAAAGAGGATGAAGAAACAAGACGCCAAGAAGAAAAAGCCGAATTGAGAGAAATGATGGAGGACCTGAAGATACGACAGCAAGAGGAGAAAGAAGAGCAAGAAAGACAACGTCAAGAGGAAAAAGACGCACTCAGAAAAATAATGGAAGACTTGGAAGAAAGACGCCAGGAGGAATTAAGGAAAATCCTGAGCGATCAAATAAAAATACAACAGGACGCAATCATTTCTGTCAAAAGTGAAGTCAAAGAAGAGATAAGCAAGGTAGAAGAAAAAGTAGATAAGGTCGAAGATAAAGTAGGTGAAGTCAAGACCGAAGTCGGTCAAGTAAAAGGAAAAGTAAATCAGTTTGAAGAAAAGATGAGTGAGTTCGAAGAAGAAGTCAAGGGAGAAATAGACCGGCTTAAACGACAGTTGAGAGATAGAGGAAGCCAGCAAGTGGTATCATCAGGGCAGCGACTAAAACCTCCTTCTTTTGACGGCCAAAGTTCCTGGACGACGTACAAGAGGCAGTTTGAGGCAGCAGCATGTGCGAACAACTGGGATAATGAAGAAAAGGCCATGGCATTAGTTCTGGCGTTAAGGGGCCAGGCCTCAGAGTTGCTTCAGACTATCCCAGTGGACAAACAAAGGGACTTCAAAGTCTTGGAAGCCGCATTGGACTTAAGATATGGCGACCAACATCTCGCCCAAGTATACCAGGCCCAGCTAAAATCACGAACACAAAAGGCTGGAGAAAGTTTACAAGAATTTGAAGCTGCGATAGAGAGACTGGCACACCTGGCGTATCCGAGTGCCCCTAAAGAATTCCAGGAACAATTAGCCGTAGGGGCCTTTTTAGATGGTATAAGGGACGAAGAGGTCAGGCGAGTTCTGAGACTGACGAGACACCAAAGTAGTAGCGAAGCTTTGGTGCATGCACTCGAAGTAGAAGCAGCTTACAGGGATACGCCAAGGTGAAGAGTGCGAGCTGTGACTCTCGAAGAATCACAACCAGAAATGAACCAGAACCCCATGTTGACAGAAATACAGAAAATGTTCACCAAATTATGTGATAAATTGGATGGCCTCGGGAAGCAAGAAAAACAACAAAATAGAGGAAAGCCGAGCGGAGGTATTAAATGTTTCAACTGCGGCAAGGTAGGACACATGAAGCGAGACTGTCGACAGCAGAATTCGGAGAGTCGAGTAAATGCTGTGAATCTTGAAGAGAAGCAGGAAAGCAGTACCAATGGGGTTGTTCTGGCTAGGGAATGCAGTGACCCCAGAGAAATAAAGATTTCCCAGCTTCGAGGAATTTCGAATAGTCTATTGTTACAAGGCCACGTGAATGGAAGGAAATGTTTGTTTACCATCGACACAGGTACTACGTCATCAATAGTACGGCCAGGATTTATATCAGGCATAAAGATTACCAAGAGGCAAAATGAAGTGATCGTCCGGACAGCTACGGGGGACAGGGCTACGGTTCATGGAGAAGTAGACCTGGGTTTGCAGATTAGACAATTAAGGTTCGACCACAGGGTCATCGTGGCTGACATCACGGATGACTTCATTTTGGGACTGGACATTATGGAACAGTATGGATTTATTGTTGACGTAGGAAAGCGAGTCTTAAGGATTGGGAACGAACAATTTATTTTGTCAAAAGTGAACGACCAATGCGAGAAAACCAGGCTGTTGACAACGCAGGCAGTCAAGACTCCTGCATTATCCAGAAAACCAGATAAAGAAGATTGCAAGCGCTACCCTCAGGTGGAAAGATTGTCGAACATGGTTGAAGTCAACACTGTCAAGGTCGATCTTCCAGAGAGTTGGTCAAAGAAAACTCTGAGGCAAGAGCAATTGCGCGATGTAGAAATCGGACCCATGTTGAGAGCAAAAGAAGGCGGAACGCGTCCGGCATGGAAGGATGTTTCCAACAAAGAAGTGGGGCTGAAGGCTTTATGGTCACAATGGGATTCACTTACAGTCGTAGATGGGTTTTTGAGGAGAGCATGGGAAAGCCCAGATGGGAAGCAGGTTGCCATGCGTCTAGTGATTCCCAGGTGTCGTGTACCAGAAGTACTCCAGGAAGCGCATAATGAAACGTCCAGCAGACACTTCGGCATAAACAAGACATTGAGTAGAGCACGAGAACAGTTCTATTGGGTTAATAGTCGCCAGGATGTGGAGGCCTGGTGTCGCAAGTGTAAAAATTGTGCTGCCCGTGGAGAACCATTTTCGATGAGCAACTACAGAAATGGAAGCCGAGAACAGCCGAAGAATGATCGAGAGCAGATGAACAGAACTAGTAACCGCTTGAAGGCTCGTTATGATCAGAATGCCAGTACAGGGGGATTCAAGGTGGGGGATCTGGTTTGGCTGTACAACCCACAGCGGAAGGAATGGAGATCCCCGAAACTTCAACCTCCTTGGGATGGACCGTATACTGTTATTACCCGAATTAATGATGTCGTCTATCGTATTCAACGAAACAAAAAGTCCAAGATGAAGATCGTACACTTGGATAGACTGGCGAAGTACGTGAAAGAGGCTGAACTGCCTGACCGGGACGTTCAGGCTTAAGGAGGGGGCAGTGTAATGTGTTACAACCTCTAGAATGATGTATTTGCACCTACTCGAAAAAGAACCTACCAGAAGATTCCAAAGTGACATCTGGAATTATCGAGAGAATGGTGGCGTCATCACAGAACAATCGAGATCTGTCATTTTTAGGTATAAAAGACCGACCGCATTCTCGGCGAGTAGTTCAGAAGTTCAGAAAGTATAGAAAGTGAGGTTAAGACTTCAAAGATAAACAAAGTGATAAACATTGTGATTTTTAGTCAGTAAAGTGTATTTAAATTAAAAAATAGTATTGTGAAGTATCCAGTAAATATTTAATAAAGTGTGTTAGTGGACATCTCTTGTTATAATTTTTGGAACCCACGGATTTTGCGAGGGTGGTTTCCTAAGGGTGGAAACACGCGTCACAGTATTATTGATATTTTCATGAGATCTTTTCATGAAGAAAAAATTGATGCTTTTGAATTTTTTGAAAAATTTATATACGTACTTACACGGTAGCGACCACCTCTATTTTTTTTAACAAATTATACACCATACAATAAGCTATAACATATATTTTTTACAAAACTCTATCGAAGGGGTAACATAGTCAATAGGGTGGTCCAAAAAATAATAATTTGGATTTTTCTTTCCCCACAAGGCTTTTTTTGTTCCACATCACCTCAAATACCTCTCTGCAAAATTTGAATGAAATTTAATAATATTTAGGAGTCGCTATGATTTGACACTTTTTTGGGTATAAAGAGGCATTTTTGTAGGCAGTATGTTTTAATAAAAATTTAAATTAACATTAACATTGAAGTAAAAATCAAATAAAAAACAATGTCGCATTTAAATTAAAGTTAATGTAATATTTATCAACTGGGTCACTGGGTATTTCTTTCTGTGAAGATCGACGACATGGATAGGATATTGTTTTTGTTGTTCATTTTTTGCAATGCTGGAATTGAATTTTTGTATTAAAGCAATCCTTCGCCTATAAATTTCATCAGTATGTACTAAAAATGCTTCTGACTTTTCTTGACCATCATTGATTAGCAAGTCAAAAAGAGTTTTTGTTCGTTGCGTGAAAAAATTCTGTAACAGCAACGGTTCTTGTATGTCAAAAGTTTTTCCATCTGGTCTTTTCAAAGCCTTTTTTGTTGATGGTTTCTGAAGGTTTTAAACCATTGTTCTTTTGGTCTCGGGACTGACTGTAGGATCGAATAAAGAAAGACCAGTCAAATGCTCTGAAAAGTACCAAAGGTAGCGGCGAAATGCTTTCAGGGCACTAGTGCTGATCTTCTGGTTAGGATAGTCTTTGACCTGTGCTAGGAAATTTGCATCATTTAGAGGGGCTTTTGCTGCCAGCGGGGCTTCGTTCCAATATGGCCCATAAATAAGACTTACAAACAAACATAATTCTGTAACAGATCGTTTTTCTGCTGCAGTCAGTGTGATTTGGTCCTGAAATAGATACATCCAGCGAGGTTGATTTAAGGCCCTGGGTGCACGAAACCTGGCTTCAGTAACTGAGGCTCACTAGCTACATAGTAACAGGAGAAACCGCGCGCGCTAATATTGTGAAAATTGAATACCGTCATACTTGGTGGTGACTTCGAAAAATAATTTTACTTGCAAATCATAGCGACCTCTAAACGTGGTCGGAAAGGGCTTATTTTTGGTACATATAATTTTTTTGGATAAACGAACAAGCTAAGCCCTGTGGAGCAAGAAAAAAAAAAGCAAAAAAATTTTTTCATACAAACTTGGACCACCCTAACAGTCAAATTGGCAAAGATAATGTTACGTGTTTACACCCCCCCTTAGTAAATACCCTGTATCGTGGGTTCGGAAATTATAACACCAGGGTAACACTAAACAATAACGTATTTACTTATGTACTAATTACAACAAATAAAGAAAAAGACTATAAATTGTTTAGAAACTCGATATATTAATAAATATATAAATGAACAACAACTGCTTGGATTACACGTATTGAAAATTTTTTGGAGCAGCCATACGTAGGCTGCTCCAAAAAATTTTCACAATACATATATTTTCTACAAAGCTCCATCGAAACGGTAATACATAAAAAAATTATGTGTTTAATAATAAGAATACATAATAAAAAAACATGTTATGCTAATAATATATGGTAATATTAGTCGTCTTCATCACTGTCCTCATTTATTGTAATACTGATATCTTCTGCGAGTAATTCAAACAGTTTTACTGATGGTTTCGGAATATCGTCGAAAAACCTTGCATATGATAAATTCATGTTAAGTTAAAAAAAAAAATAAATTAGTTTTGTGTTACTTATAGATAGATTTATCATATGCAAGGTTTTTTGACGATATTCCGAAATCATCAGTAAAACTGTCTGAATTATTCGCAGAAGATATCAGTGTTACAATAAATGAGGACAGTGATGAAGACGACTAATATTATCATATATCATTAGCATAACATGTTTTTTTATTATGTATTCTTATTATTAAATGCATAAATTTTTTTATGTATTACCGTTTCGATGGAGCTTTGCAGAAAATGTATGTATTGTGAAAAATACATCTCGTTATTTCAAAAAAATAAGCTGCTCCAAAAATTTTCAATACGTGTAATCCAAGCAGTTGTTCATTTATATATTTATTAATATATCGAGTTTCTAACCAATTTATACTCTTTTTATTTATTTGTTGTAATTAGTACGTAAGTAAATACATTATTGTTTAGTGTTACCCTGGTGTTATAATTTCCGAACTCACGATACAGGGTGTTTACTAAGGGAGGTGTAAGCACGTAACATTATCTTTGCCAATTTGACTACGTTACCCCTTCGAGAGGGTTTTGTAAAAAATATATGTTATAGCTTATTGTACGGTGTACAATTAGTAAAAAAATAGAGGTGATCGCTGACGTGTAAGTACGTATATAAATTTTTCAAAAAATTTAAAAGCATCAATTTTTGTTTTCTTCATGAAAATATCAATAATAAATTATCTTGAGTATATTTACAATATACGTGAAATACAAACAAATTGATTCATTTGATTAAGAAAAAAATTTTTTCGGATTTTTGAAAAAAAAATTTTTCCAGATATGAAGTTTTTGAGGTAGTATCTTACACAAAGATACATCACTGGAAAGAACCACATGCAAAAAGGTTGCAAAGGTACGGACACTTATCTTAACCTGGCCTTTTTTAAAATGAAGTTGTAGGCTTGTAAAATGGCATCTTGTGTTGAAACCTTTTTCTGAATCCAAACGGGTGTTGTTTGATAGAATTTTTTCTTTTTTTCTAGAAAATTTGAGTATTGTATTCATAAAGTTTGAAGAAAGCCTCTATAGTTCGTAATTTGTAAAAAAAAAACATCTTTTTTTATGAATTGATAGTGCCTTTTTTAAGAGCTTTTAATATTTTAGTTTAAATTATGTGTTAAATGATACAGTGGCGTAACTAGACGTTATGGGGCCCCAGGGCAAAAAATTGTTCGAGGCCCCCTATTATATTATTTTCTTAATACCTAATCCTAATCCGACAAAAATTTTTTTAAACTAGGCGCCGGCTGGGACCCTTACTCTCTTGGGGCCACAGGGCGCCGACTGGGGCCCCCTTGGTCTCCCGGGGCACTGCCCCAGTTTGCCCTGCCATAGTTACGCCCCTGAAATTATACACATACATTTCTCAGTATTACTCAAAATAATTCAGTGTCATCAAAGATCTAATGACTTAATTATGAGCTTATTAGTTATTTTCCCTTTTACTCTAAAATGTAAATACTTACTCTAAATACAGGTACGAAAATATAGATAATAACATCAATGAGGATACTATTAACCAGGCATGTATAGTTTTATAGAAGCGAAATTTGTACAATACAATTAGTAAAATGGTCATAAGGACGATGACAGCCATTAAAATCAAAGAATTTGCGGCAGCCATCCATGCCTTCGTGGTAGATTCTGAACTTTCCTCATGAAATGGTGTATAAAGCCTAAAATAAATAATTATTAATTCTAGGTACGCATTAAATATATATTGATGGCTTTCTTTCTATAATGCAAAGCATGAGTTTACGAAATCTCTATTTTGAATATGGTAAAATTAATCTCTTTATAACGACAACAATCAAAAACCGAACGCATAATTTCACTTACTAAGCATAATACTTACATATACATGTCTTTGACGGAGTAGAAGTTGACTGCACTAATTGTAGCAACGACCACAACCATACATAAAGAAACTGGGGCAAATAACTTAATAACATGTTTGGCCCCATATTTCAATTCCTCCTCGTCATCAGGTGGCCCACCTGGATGACTCATATATTCCCTCAATGGTTCATCAGTACTGTTTTCATCTACGTTACGTTCTTCGGGATAGTTTTCCGATCGTCTCGTTCTTTTTCTGGGGACTTCTTGGACATTTCTAACATCATTAGGGCCTGCACTTCCACTACCGTTAGTTGCAACATGACCGTCCATCAGTCTTGTCTTTTCAGAAACGGTATTGAAGTCACTTTCACTGTCAGACTCAGACATGCAATTCCTTATTTGTCTTGTGTGGGATCAACAAAAAGAATCATCTGTCTAATTTGACAGGTAAAATTGACAATCTACAATTTGCGAATTGACAACACAGAATACCAAAATCAATCCATTAAAAACCCTATCTATTTACCATAAGCCGAAAGTTAATGGCCCGAAAGAAGGATTCGTTATATATTACGTTCCCAAATCAACTCGGAGTTTCCTTAATAGGTAAACTGAAAGTTGAAAAATATTCACAGAATATGATGTGGAAAAATGTAGATATCGTACTTATTTCTCATGTACCTATATATCGAGTTTCTTGATTGTTACCCTTTAGATATACTCCATAAACTACTACAATTTCTGAATTTTTATACTGAGTCTGTTGAAAAAAAAAAAGATATATTTACTTTTTTTCATAATTATTTACATAATTATTTGAATAAAACCGAATAAGTTAATTATTTTATGCAAATAATCATAAGTAGTTGAGTATGAACCGATATTTCTTTTTATAGAATAGGCAATATTATGCACACACTGATCTCTTATTTTCTCTTTTTGTATTTTATATCCTTTTAACAGCCAGTTTCACAATAGTTGATTATTTTTTTGGTTGCCTAACAGCCAGTTTCACAATCGTTAATTATCTTTTTGGTTGACTAAAGAGAACCTAAAAGTTATACTTTACCAGACATTCTTATCTTACAGTAATAAATCTTTGGTCAAATCCTAACTATTAATTAACTAACAATTATGAAACTGGCTGTTAATGTCACAGATTTTTATAATAAGCTATTGGTCAAATCCTACCCATTAGTTAACCAACGATTGTGAAACTGGCTGTAAAGTTTGAATATATTTGTTTCATCCACAGATAAGAGATTTATATAGGATTACGTCTCCATGCGATAATTCTGAACACGATAGCTACCATTTTATTATTTTGACAATTCACATATCGCATATCAGTTTTTGAGAGGTGTTTCACTTTTAGGTGGAGGAAAGTTTTGTTAAATCGACATGGTGGACAAATTGGGTAATTTTTAAATAGTTTTTCTTAATAATTATATTCAAAATATTAGACTCCCTATTTTATTTACTACTATACTATTTTGAAGGTAATTTTATACGTACGTCTGATGTTCCATATAAGGTTAATTTATTGCTAATAAATTTTTTCATGGTCTATTTAATAGGTACTCTGCGATCTACTTATTTCTTGTAAGTGTAAAGGTTTCAGTTTCTTGTTAAGAATTTTTAGTATAAATAGAGCTTTGAATGAATCATCATTGTATTGGCTGAAGTAACTTTACTGTTTTTCAAGGTTTTTTTAATTATTTAATGTCTATTTTAGTAAATAGTGAAGCCAATACAAGGCGGATAGCTATGGTGGAGAGCTGTTTTGGTAGTTCTGGCCAGGTATACAAAATAGCAATGCCGAAGCTATTACTCGATTAATGGTATTTTTTTGTTTTAGCCGCTAGGTGTTCCCGGTAGAGTTTTGGTAGGAGAGGGTGTGTTAACGAAAATGTGTAGGAAAAAACCTAAAACAAGACAGTTCTTTCTATTCAACGATATTTTAGTGTATGGAAATATCATAATTAATAAAAAAAAATATAATAAGCAACATATCATTCCATTAGAAGAAGTCAAATTAGAAAGTTTAGAGGACGACAATCGTAAGTTTCAGTTATATACTTGCTAGTTTTGTAAGGGTTGTTCAATTTAAGTGAGGAATCATCACACGTATTACTCACCATCTACAGTTACTTTATGTATTTATATATGTTGCAAAATCTAGTGATTGGTTGTAGAGATGAATAATCATTTGACTGCTGTAAAAAACGATCTGCATCAAAGGCGAGTTGTCTCAACACTTATAAAATTATATATACTCCAGTTATAGCAACATATCAATTACCGATATCAATTTATATCAGTAGTACAATTTTGTGTGTCCAAAATCTACTCAAGACGGAAGCGTCAAAATTTGAAATGACATTTTTACTAACCCCGTCTTATACCCACCCCACGACCTAGTTTAAGTTTTACAGGGTTAAGTGCGTCTCATAACCTTAAAATTCAATTTGGTACAACGCGACATTGCTCTTAACCCGCTTTTAACGTTAGGACTAACCGCGTGTTGATACAACTCGCCTTAAGTTGATAAACAGACAGGTAAACCTATTTGGTATTTTTAATTTAGATACTCCGTGTGAATTTGCAATTTGGTGCTTATTCTAAACACAGATTATATGCGTATGGGTGTCATGCATGTGTTTTCAGCAAATTCCTGTCACATGAAGATTCTACCCTCTATATAATCAGGGAAATCTTTCACAGAATATGTCAAAGGATAATGGTGACAGGAATTTGACCCGACGATTGGAGAACCTGTCTTCATACCATTGCATAAAGAGGGAATGATAGATATCCATCATAACTACGCATTAATATCCAAAGATGTTTTAACTCCTAGATCGCTCAACCTTATCTCAATTCTGTATACAACATATCTTGACTTTTCAAGCAGAGAACCGCCCATTATCTCTCCCACTTTGCTCCCACTCGGGCCCAACTCCAAATATGAGTGTTGTCTATGCACATGCCTTGCTTTTAGTTGGCGCCCTGTCTCAAACCTTCACGACATTGTCAAAGATCAGAGACAAAAGGTGTTTAAAGAGAGGAATTTGGAAGTGGTCAAACGCAATAACGTTGAGCGATCGGAAAATGTAGAGAAAATGGTGGTAGTCTGGCAACACCGCTGGTTGCTCTGGTTAGTTGTTAGTGCGGGATGATATTTGATTGCATTTGCGTTTTAAGAGCATAAAATTTTGGTGACAAACTCGAACTGACTCGACACTAACAATGGTAAAGTCCGACAATTCCAGCATTGCTCTCTCGCTTTTTGAGGCATGTTAATATTGCTTTCTCCATTGAGGAGTTAAAGATCTTAGTTAATATCACGCACCAGTAAAATAATGTACTATATTCTTCAATTCAGACGTCAACATTATCTCTGTCTCCTGAGCAACTTATTAAGAAGGCAGGAGAGTATTACATGCCTATGTACCTTTGTTTTGTAACCTACTGTAAGGCTTTTGACAAAATAGAATGAAACAAACTGTGGGCTGTATCCTTGATTAGGTGAAGCGGGTTTTTTCTGCTTCGGCAGAATACCAATTATCCTAAATTTTGCCGATGCACGAAGCTTGGGCCAAATCATATACCGAAAAAGGAACATCTTTGGTTCACGTTTTTTGCTATTTTACTAGTTATATATGCAGCGTGTTTAGAAAAGGTTAAATCCAAGTCAATCATTATTCCTAAATAGGTATTTGCATTCTTTTACTTGCCCTACTTTTTTGCCACTGATATACAGGCCCGGCACGGTAGCTCATTCGGTTAAGGCGTATTGAGTGGCGAATACGCTGATCGACTCGCTACCGCGCTCTGGGTTCGACCCCCAGCCCCGGTATTGACAACACCGGTGGGTGTGGATGTATGTCTGCGTTTTTCGGAATGTGTAACCCACTTCCGGACAGCCTTGGCTTTGGATTTGGGGGTTGTCTACTATCTGTGGTGTGTTTATGTTTATGTTATGTTTCAGCTAAAAGTCCCCGGGTCATTATCTCGTAAAATCATAAAGATACTTAAAATTTGTAAATCTCAGATAATTGACACCAAAAAAAAGGTCTTAAATAACTGCAGTTAGAATTGTTCCTTCGCAGTGCACAGAGATGGCGCTGCGAGAAATTATTTTTCGATGGCTGGAACTTTGGAACATTATTCATACGATTAATGAATAATTTGTGAATAATTTTGATAAAAGCCAGCCGTTTTGGAGCTACATGAATTTTTTTCTCCATTTTTTCTGTAAATTTTGAAAACTTCTGTAACTTTTCTGTTTATCATTTTAGAATACCAATTATTTAGAACTTTTATCTTATTATATTCCATACTTCTTATATTATTACATATTTTGAAAATTTTTATAATTTTCAGAATTTTTCAAATGCAACTAATTTTTAAAATTTGAAATTAGTAAAAATTTTCAAAATAGATAATAATCTAAGAAGTATTGAATATAATAAGATAAACGTTCTAAATAATTGGTGTTCTGAAATGATAAACAGAAAAGTTACAGAAGTTTTCAAAATTTACAGAAACATCATTGAATGTACCGAATTGTACCTACTTTTTTTTTATCATGATTTTTTTTGCGTATTAACGCTTAAATTATTGCTATTTAGCCATTGTAATACTATGAGTTCATTATTTATTATGTTTATAATTTCATCCACATCTTCTCCAATAAAATACAATAATCATTAATATACAATATAAACAAAGTAGGTCCCAGGACCGTGCCCTGTGGGACCCCATATATACTGTTTTTAGAAGTTGACCAATTATTATTATATTTTACTATTTGATATCGATCCTCAAGGTATTCATTTAATAAATTTATAACTGTGTGTCCCATTCCATAGTTTTTTAATTTTGATAATAATAGGCTTCTATTAATAGTCTTAAATGCTCGGCGAAAGTCCAGAGAAACTACACCCACTAATTGCTTCTTTTCCGTGGCACTTTTCCAGCTATCAATACTGTTTGCATTGCACTTTCACTAGAGTTCTGCTTCCTAAATCGTGCCTGGTATTTTGTTAATAACTTATTAGACTCAACATTTGTTTATCTATTACCAATTCAAGCGTTTTCTCGTACGTTGGTACCATATTAACAGGTCATAATACCTATACAGGGTGCGCCACTTAAAACTCCCCAGATTTGTAACTTTTTTATCTTTGAAGCGATGACCATGTTGGGCACATCAAATTGTAGATATTTTTAAAGCCTTTGAACATACATACAGTGTTTAAAAAATTTTTTTTTTTAAAAATTGTTAAAGGAAACTTAATTTCTTTGAATATTTTTTTTACCTTACCCTGTACACGAACTGTGTTAATGTTTTCTTATAAAGGTTTTAATTAGCTTCAATTTATGTTATTAAAATAACAAATTTTAAAAAATAAATATTTTGCAATTTCCTCTTTAGTACATTATTTTAATATAAGTTTGTTTTTAAAAATATTTATTTCTTTTCCTTCTTGTTACTGTTTTGTTACGTTGAATATTGTTTGTGATATGTCTTTTACAAATAAAGCATAAAATTATTATTTACATTCTTTTCAAAGTTTTTTTAAAAACAGTTTGGAATCGGAAAGTGTTTTTAATTTCTTTCTCTAAACCAAAAAGAATTTCGAATATGACGTAATAACATAAATTGAAGCTAATTAAAACCTTTATAAGAAAACGTTAATGCAGTTCATGTACAGGGTGAGGTAAAAAAATATTCAAAGAAATTAAGTTTTCTTTCTTGACAATTTTTTCAAAAAATTTTTTTTTAAATCACTCTGTACACATGTTCAAATGTCTTAAAAACATCTACATTTTGATGTGCCCAATAAGGTTGTCGCTTAAAAAATAAGAAAGTTACAAGTCTGGGGAGTTTTAAGTGGCGCACCCTGTATATATAAAAACATCCATAGCAATATAAATGTCATGAAAATATTTTTCCTTTAATATTAATATAGACTTATGTTTAAAAAATACAAAATTATTCAAACTTATATCATAATTGTCCTGATGTGTGCCCCCACTCTTCATAGATTGGTATTGAAATTCTACCAGCTGTCCATTACTTTTTGATATTTTTTGTTTTTGTTTATAAGTTCATAAGTAAGAAAATAAAAGTCATATAAATTACAAAAAATAAACCTGTTGGTTTTCATGACTACTACGCAGAGATAATATGCATATCAGCAGAACTTATTCTTGAAAATCAATTAATTGTTTGTTGTTAAAGAATTAAATGAAAATAATAGTCTCCCAACTGAAATTAAAATCTATGATATGCTAATTTCATTTAAAACTGACTAAAAAAACTAACGTTTTTAATGTATTGTACATATATTTGTGTACTTTGGATATATTTATTTATACATTTGTTTTATCTTTATCTTTATGTGCGTTCTTATTCTTTATTTTTACACAATTACTAAGTGCAATGTAAATGATGTATTTGTAATTGAAATGTTGTATTACCTAATTCAAGTATTGTTTGGGATAAGATTGAAAAGCTTAATTGCCCCTACTACTCCGGGCTGATTATCATACTGATGATAAATAAGATAGAATTTTATAATTATAATTTATTTGCATAAAAAACATTCACATTCTTCCATTTGCATTGACACCAAAATTTTTATTTTCACAGTTACAAATACAATAGAAATACATTTTAGATATACAAATTGTATATATAGTATAATACAAACTGCAAAAGTGCTATATAATTATAGAACCGGAATTAATTTGTAAATAAATTGATACTCAATAAATTATTAAACATTTGTTTATTAGGATAAATATCTGTATTTTAATTTAGTTTGTGTACCAGTTTCATTTTTTAAGATTAGTTGATTTAATGTTTTTAATCAGTGTAAATTTTTGTTGGAAACCCCCATGTAGGGACGTCTATAGACATCCTACAGTGGTATGGTTTCCTGTTGCAAATAGTATAGCATCACATTAATCATTAAACCAGGGAATAATTTTATCATACAGCTTATCTGTAACAATCCAGTCTAGAAACAATATGAAAGTAGTGGTTATTTTTTTTTTCAAATCTCAATAATCAAGACTTAATTTTGAGATAGAATTTAAATTCCCAAAATCTTGCCCATTTACTTCTTGGCGCAAATCCAGACAAGATTCAAATTAATTTCAAACATTGTGGATGAACAGGATCTGGATAGATTTAACCTAATCTCGTTTTTATTTCTGTCCTTGAGATGCAAGATATTGGGTCAGTTTATTCGCGTACACCTTGATTTTTAAACAATGCCACAAGAAAAAATTTATTGGAGTTAAATATGATATCCAAGTTGGCTATTCTGTGGATTTTCTTCGTACGCAACTTTTTAAAATACTTAGTTTTTACACAATTTTAGATTTGAGGTTTTGAAAAAGTTAATAACTTAACCTTTGCAAATTGCAATCAACGAATGTCTACTGCTTAATTGAAACTTATTTATTTTATTTTGCAATAGATGTAACAAATATATTTTTCATTGTTTTTTTTTGTAGAATACAAAAATGGTTGGTTAATTAGAACTGCATCCAAATCATTTGCTGTGTATGCAGCAACGTCAGTAGAGAAAGGAGAATGGATGGCTCACATAAATAAATGTATCGATGATTTGCTCAGAAAAAGTAAGTATATATCAAATTTTTCATTTGTAACCTTATAACTACATCAATGTGGAAGTAGCTTAAACACCTCTTGTACTATATGCAGATACAGTATGGGAAATGGAAGTAGGTGAATCGGAGATGGATCGAGGAAACTTTCCAAATTTGATAAAAGTCTGTAAAAGTCATGTAAATAATATAATTGTATGGACTTATTTGATATCAAAATGAAGCTTGTAACATTCAATAAACTGAAGATACTGAAGATCTAAGTCTGATGAGTTCTAAAGAGAATGAAAAAGTTGTACAATTTTTAGAGAGGTCTGTTCAATCGAACGTTGATAGAAATATTTTATTTATTAAGACGTGAGTGAAAATTTTATACCTATTTTCTTTGTGCTCTTTAGTAGTTTTTACCTTTGAAATGTAACAAATGTTTGTCTGTGATGGAGTATCCTCTAGGTAGGGCTAGAGATACTAGATAGAACACTCCGTAAGGGCGGTTTTCTTATATGGGCATGATCAGACTTAGATCTTCAGTATATTGAGTGTTAGATATAGTAAGTATATGAGAGAAATTGACAAGTCAGTTCGTAAGGGGACTTCTTGTTGATATTCTAGCTTGGTCAGATTTAAATCAATGGTATATGAAAATTTCCAGGGAGTTTTCCTTCTAACTTTCCATTGGGTATACTGATAGCCTATTTTATGGTGAAATCTGATTCGTGATGATGCAAGCTTCATTTTGATACTAAATAAGTGCATACCATTATATTATTTACCTGACTTTTACAGACTTATCAAATTTGGAAAGTTTCCTCAACCTATCTCTGCAAATAACATTGACAATTAACATACAGCATGCAATCCTTACACCCCATTCCTATCGACTTGAGATGGAGCTAATCCAACCCATATTGCACTTGTACGTAAGTGTATAGGATTTCCCTATTCGCTTATTTCGGTTCTCCATACTGTATGTTTGTTTTAATGTATTTAGATAGCTTTTGATGCAATTTTATAACTTCAGCATTGCTTGATAACACAATTTATTTTGCTTATACGTAAATGCAAGTATTAATATACCTAGATCTCAAATAGCAAAATGATTCTAATTAGTTGCGTACCTTTAAAAAATCTGGTTTTTTTTTGTAGGTGGAAAGAAAGCTGTTTCAGTACATGCTGCTGTTTGGGTACCTGATGGAGAAGCTCCAGTGTGTATGCACTGTAAGAAGACTCAATTTACTTTGTTAAATAGAAGGGTAAGATTATAGTAAACGTTTGTTACTTATGTGCAAGTACAGATATTTACAAGTAGTATGTATTTGTAGAATCGTGAACTTTTTTACTTAATGTACATTTCAGTTTATTAACCATCCTCAGAGAACTGCAAATATTTTACAATAAACAAGGAAATTTTGGGGTTTTATATTTTACATCTATTTCTATTGAGTGTTGTCTTTCTTTGACCACTAAAATCTGAAATATTTTACTACCTGCCTTTATTCCTGTTGTTTTCTAGTATGTTTATGTTACTCTGAATAAGATTTAATTTATGTGCATATTGGATTTGGGCAGTAAGTAATTTGAGCAGGTAGTAAAATATTTAATTTTTTAATTGAATCAAAACACTCACTAGATATACAAAGTCAATGAAATTATTGTTTTTTAGAGGTTTCAATGGATTTGATAAATTACGGGACGATATTAAAATCATTAAAAAAAAAAAAGAAAATTTAATGTTAAATATAGGAATGTAAATTAATATGTAAATGTTATTTAGTAATATTTACATTCAGTGCTTATCACTGTTATTTATATCGTCTACACTATATAGTCTTGGGGCATAATGTATTCCGTGAGATTTTTTGTGAAGGGAAGGTGCGACTATGTGGAATCTCTTTATTATATGCTAGATAATGGTGTAGTACCGGGTGTTTACCTTAGAATTGCGCTGTTTGGTTTTTATGGCATTATACATCCAAGATGGCCGCCATACGAGACATTTTTCTTTACATCAAGATTAACTCCTTCCAGAGTGCTCATACGCAAAATCTGCATAAAACATTTTCTGTTCTACATGAGCCAAAGAACAAATTTAGTTCTTTTAAATTTTTTCGTATCTTTTACCATTTAAGAGTTACACGCCAATTTTACAACATAACACAAATTTATTAGTATACGTTTATTGCCTAGCCTATCCTACTTTCAACAAATTATAAACTGTGTATTTTGTGTCAAGGTAAAAGTAAATTACCTCTTGTTAATCCATTGAAGGTTGAAAAACTTCTACAGAGTTTGAAACAAGGAGAAGAATGGTTGGATCCAGAGTATATGCATACTAGTAGTCGAATCGGGAATTTAAGTGTACAACAGCTACAAGAATCCAATGCAAAATGGCATAAAGAATGTTACAAAAAACTGACTCAGACGACAAATATGGATAGAAGCAAAAAATTTTTCGAAAAAGGAAAGCGTTGTGAGCCTACGGATGATTTAGAAGCGAGTACCAGCAGTGACAAGGCAACATATACATTACGATCTAAAACACCCGCATATAACAAAAAAAACTGAAGGAGAGAAAAGCAAAGAGAGACTGTATTGCATAGCAACAGACCAAAGTGGCGAGTGTCTTAAGTTAGCTGTCCAACGCTCTAATAGTGAAATATTGAAAGTGCGCTTGAGTGACTGCACAGATCCTGGAGATGCCCATGCAAGAGACATATATACACTATCACGTTATGATGAAACCCACATACAGAGAAAATTCACTAAAATTTTCTATGCGTAAGAAAAGAACTGGAAACACACAATCAGTCCACTACAAGATCAGTGATACAACGTACATTGGGAACATATCTATGAAGTCATTGTTATCTCATGTCAAGATTAAAGATGAGTTAACATCTTACTTGTCCGAGAAAGCAATACAATATGCAACTGGAAGAAACAATTGTTTATTTATATTTTGGAGGGAAACAGCAAAGTGTTCAATGGGGATTGAAACAGATCAACTGAAAAGCAATCATGAGGAGGCAGATACAAAAATAATTTTGCATTCCATGTTCGCCTGTCGTCGCGGTGCTACACAGCTTCATATTTACCACCTGATACAGATGTCTTCATACTTACTTTATGGTGATATAAGTTCCTTCCACTGAACACTATGTTTGTAACTGGAGTTGGCCAAAATCAAAGAATGATCAATCTCAGCAAAGTAACCGATTCCCCGGGCTCAAAGAAAACTTCAGCATTATTAGGTCTGCATGCATTATCCGGAAGTGACACCACAGGGACTTTGGCAAAGAAAGCAAAAACCTTCTTTTGGAAAGTCTTCAGTAAAGCAGATGATGACATTCTCGAAGCTGTAACCAAACTTGGAAGCTTGGAAAATTTTCTTGATACAGATAGACTATTAATAGAAAAGTTCATATGTCAAGTCTATGTTCCTGGCACAAATATATCAGACACTGGAGAACTGAGGTGGTGGATGTGCACAAAGAAAGAAACTCAAGGAGAAAACTTGCCACCAACAAGAGCATCACTGATACCATATGTTGATAGAGTTCGTTATCAAACCATAGAATGGTGCCGTGCTGACCAGCCCTACTCTAATCTGCCTTTGCCATTAAACTTCGGCTGGGAACTAAAAAATGACCATTATGCTTCTGTTATGTGGATGCTACCATGTGCTCCAGAGACAGTTCTTCAACTTATTCGGTGCTCTTGTGTTAAGAGAAAATGTGCTCCACCATGTAAATGTCTTTCTCACGATGTGAAGTGCACAGAACTGGATGTGTGTGGAGGAAACAAAGATATGTGTGACAACTGTGATGAGCATACAAGGCATGAGGATTCATCGGATGATACATTGTTTTGAAGAGAATAATAATATAGTATCATTAAATATTGTTTTCTATCAATACATAATTTATTTTAAGAACCAATTTTATAATACAACTACTGCATCCTACTACAAATTGTATGTATTAATACTAGTTATTATTAAAGTTTTTGTGAGTAAATAGCAGCAGAATCATTATTTTTCTTCCCTTAATGAATAACCGATGGCTAAATTATGTTTTAAACCGATAGTGACGTGTATAATGAATCATAACTTTTAAATGGTAAAAGATACGAAAAAATTGATAAGAACTAGATTTGTTCTTTGCCTCATGTAGAACAGAAAATATATGCAGATTTTGCGTGTGAGCACTCTGGAAGAAGTTATTCTTGATGTAAAGAAAAATGTCTCGTATGGTGGCCATCTTGGATGTATAACGCCATAAAAACCAAACACCGCAATTCTAAGGTAAACACCCGATACTACACCATTATCTAGCATATAATAAAGATATTTCACACAGTCGCACCTTCCCTTCACAAAAAATACCACGGAGTAGGTAAATGCGCATTATGCTCCTCAACTAATAATTATAGTTAGCGTACAATTTATATTAGTATGTGTATAATATTTAATATGCCCATGATACCATGAAAGAGGAGATACACTCTGTACGAGTACCAACTTTGATTGGGTGCGTACATGATGTCACCTGCTGGAAATTTTCAAATTGAATTACAGCAGTCACTTGACTTGAGATTGACATAATTACCAGTTGCATCTTCTGCCCGATATCTGGCCAAAAATATCTCATAAATCATAAGACCTAGAAGCTGAAATTTTGCAGGCAGGTGGTCCTTCCCTCAAAGGGTTGCACGAGTATTTTGGTAATCGTACATTTCCCCCAGGGAGAGTTAGCCTCCTGCCTCCGATTTACTTTACTGTGCCTTTATATTTCAGAAAAAAGTTGTGCCCTCAATTTGTCATGTTTTAAAGGCCATTTTGTTCATGAGAGCATTCCGTATTTTCACCTGTAATTTTCTCGAAACTACTAATCCTAGAAAAAAGTTTTAAACAAAAAAGTTGCCTCTATCCTATATTTTCTTTTTTAACACCTTATTTATATTAACATCTATTATCAAAAGAACGTCAATATACGTTAATACGTTAATGTGAATAAGAAGACAAAAAAAAGATCACATGTTATCGACATAGCCCTAGAACTCCATATTTTTTACACTTATGATACCTTTAACCTTCATATTAACACATTTTGGTTAACAAATATGTAGTGATAACAAGGTAACATTTTGGGACCAATTCCTTTTCCCATTGTTGGGGTAGTAGTCCAGTCAGTGGGGGTTATGTCCTACAAAAGGTGGGGTAGAAATGATTTTAATATTTGTTGTTTAAGTCAAGACCCGGATGAAAAATAAGTTGTTTTTTCGACCTTGGAAGGGGGAAGCGCGAGCCACCATCTTAAATGAAAGGTGCGAAAAATTGGTTTTTACAAAATAACTCCGAAACGGTAGATCTTATGAGAAAAATGTTCGACAGAAAGTTGCAGAAGACAAAATTTCCCACATTTTTTTTTTTTTTGTATATACAATTTTATTGTAAGTCTAATGCGTAATAAATTACAGGGGCAGAAAGATGGACTTTTAAAAAAAAATTATTTTAACATGTAACATACGTTTACAAATTTTATATTATTATATCGATTGATGTTGATGTTTTCATTGTCATGTTCTAATTCGTCACTACTCCTGAGAATCTGGGCCGCCATTAATAAAATTTCTTCATCTTTCATCTTCCCTCACGCTCTCGATACGAACCTTTGGTGTATTTTTGCATGATTCACTATTACATAATCCACACACAATGGAGCACTTCAAGACAACTTTTGTACAGCCATACACTCTGCTGGATCCTTTTTTGTCAATGTTACTGGAAGGTGGCATGTCTTCTGGATTTTTCTGGATTCCGTACCATTTTTGGACTTTTTGGTATGTCCTAAACGCATGATAGTACATTGCAGCATCCATTGTAGGTGGCAAAGAAACAAGATAAAATTTGCTTTTTGTTGTCGATTTTATGAAACATTAGTACCGGACATCTTCCAAGGTTTCCTTATCCATGTCGCGCCATCATACAAAGCAGCCATTTCAAAAAAACTAAGAAATCTGAGAAACGGTCTATATCTGTTTTAGGAAACATCTACTACAAAAAACAGAACGAAACTTGAAATTTACTCCACCGTGGTTGTAAGAAAATGTTTATATAACAGTAATAACACATGCCCACAAAAAAAAAAAGTGATCTGCGCCGGGGTATTGACCATACCTATCCCTTGTATTTTGAGTCTCTGAACACGAATCTGACCTTAGTTTTTCCCCAGCACGTCAGGTTATTTTTTAGAGCAAAAGAGTCTGTTGGATCGTAACATTTATATATTTATTTGCTGTTTAAAAAAAAAACATGACGTGCTGGGGAAAACTAAGATCAGATTCGGGTTCAGCGGTTTAAAATACAAGAGGTAGGTGTGGTCAGTACCCCGGCGCAGACCACTTTTTTTTGTGGGTCTGTAATCATTCAAATTTGAAATAGTTTTCCTATATAATCTCATTGTGAACTGGAAAAATTTAATAAAATGTAAAATACATAATTTACAAACAAAAATGGAGTTTAACGATTTTTTTAAAGAAACTTCGTTAAACTTTATTTTTTCACTGCTGTACACTTCTGTGCAATAAAATCCCCTAAATTTGAAAAATCAGGTAATCCAGTTTTTACTAATATTAAGTGATGTGAATCAGTCTTTTTGGAATTTATATTTTTTATTATCATATAGGATAGGTTATAAAAAAGTAACATTGATTGTGAAATGTCATAAATAAGGTATTTGGAAAAATGTTAAAGATTTAATGATTTCGATTTATAACATGTAAAAATTGACGTTGAAAAAGTGTATCCCAGATAAGGCTAGATTCTGAAAGCTCAAAACATTAAAAAGCAGTTTTCTGCATGGCTGTTCTGCACGTCTGCCTGTGATAATTTTACTTCCGCATCCAGTAGAAATATATTAACGACAAAAAAAAAAAAAATGAAAATTTTTATTCTTCAAATGCTTTAGAATGAAACGTCGAGATTTTAAGTTTGAAAAAAAATACACGCTTATCCATGCCCAAACATTAACAGAAAAATTGGATTTATTTTAGTTAACGACATTCATCTTATATCGTTATTGTGAGTTAGGTATCTCTTCAAATTTGTAGGTGACTGACAATATTTCGAGTACTTATACAGAAAAATACCAAATAAGTATAAAAATCTTATTTTTCCCTTTTGGTGTCATTTTCCAATTTCACGTATGTCTGTAAATTCTACCTAAAGCTAGTCAACTCGATGTCAAATTTAAGTAAAATTCTCCTAAGCAGGTGATAGTAACCAAATATATTGTGTGACTACAAGTACGATTTATGTGTAATTTTACCTGTCTTAGTCAATATAACTTAATTTCTGCGTCGTCTTATTCTCCACTTATGTCGATTCCACTTAGTGTGAACGTAAATTTTACCAAAACATGATTAATTCTAATTTTGCGACTAAATTTATTATACATAACTTAGGTAGTTTTGACGTCAAATAATACCTAAATGTTTGCTATTATTGACAATAGTGAATTTCGGTATTTTAATTTTATTCAGTAAAGATCAGTGCCTCATCACTAGAAAAAGATTCAAATAACATAGCAGCTGTGTTTTGCTGGCAATGAAAGGCGTTTGGTGTAAAGCAACGAGATCATAAACTCCAGTCCATAAATAAATAAGTTGTATTTACAGTGGAAGTGCCATCAGGCCAATATTCTTCAAGAATGCTGCAGCTGATGCCATTACTTATTTATTTATTTATTTATTTAAGTAATATATAAACACTATATGAAAAAGAAACACGCTCTCAAGCAGAATTTTCTTGCCGCTAGCAACTAGTGGACTGACGAGGTCAGTCAACTGTGTATAAAATTTTCTGTAGGCATATCACTTTAAGTGCAGTGTTTTCAGGGGCTTATTCCTTGATAGAATAAACAATTATGACTCTTCTGGTTGGTCGGGACGAGAAGTAGAGGAAAAAATGCAAACAAAATTGTAAAATGGTTATTAATTAAAACAATTATTTTGCAACAATTGATCCTATGAGAAATATGTTCGAGATCAAGTTGAAGTCTAATATGAAACGAGGTACACTTCTGTGCAATAAAATCCGCTATATTAAATTATTCTTCATTTATTTGTCAGCGTCAGTGTCATATTTTCGAAATGCCGAAATTAACTGAACATAAAAAAATTCTAATTCTCTCTAAAATTGAAGAGGGATGGTCTAAAGTTACTACCTTTGAAAATGCATCTACAAAAAAGGTAATTGACGTAATGATTGAAATCAGGTAGATAAGCTAGGTAGAATTTATCGACTTTGTCGACCTAATGTTACTTCAAAAGCATATAGATAGATAGATACTATTTATTTAACCACTTTAAATACAAGATGTATTTTTGTAGCAAGTCATAAGTGTAAATCCATTAATGAATGAAGGATAATATAACACAATATAAATAATAATTATTGAAATTATAAAAATAATCTCACAATCTGAAAACAAATTAAGTTTTAGTATAGGAAATAACACATTATAATAAAAGATACAAAATAGGTTGTTATTTGGGTATACATTAAGTAGGATTTCCAACAAAATCTACCTACTAAGATATTCGACTATTAGGAATATTTTTAGTTGTTAAAAAGGTAACTAGTACCTAATTATATTACCTATTTCGGCCTTATTGGAAATTTATCAGGTCATTTTTGGTAGATTTTTTAGTAGTTTTTCTCTTGCTGCTTTCGTTAAATTTACTTTCAAAGAAAATTGTGTATGAGGTAGATTAATTGGTATTATTTACATAAACTGAAATATAAATTAAGACCAAATGGTAAATTTTTATGGAAGTGTATTTTTCCAGTGAATTTTAAGTCATAATTACCTTAGTAAGGAAATTCCTCTTTTACCAAGTGGAGTTGGAGCTAATTTTAACAAAAATGTTTGCTGGGGTGGTCAGTCAACAAAAATAATTGGCTAGTCATTTTATTGATGCTTCAACTGCATAGCAACAGAATATCATTGACGCACACTATCACTAATTTGAGCTAATTCTCTTACAGCACCATTGTCGGAAGTGTGGTGCGGTCGTATGTGGACCTTGCTCAAACAAACGTTTCCTACTTCCAAGTCAAAGTTCCAAGCCTTTAAGAGTATGTTTACACTGTTATGAAGTCCTCACATCGGCGTCGATGAAGAATCACAATTCCGTAGATTCTGCTCATAAAGGTATGTATATTTTTATCGACATAAGTCATGTAGATGCGGTTCCGGTACCTGAATTCCACCCACATTGTCATTAAAACACTCAATGAAACGGTTAGTTGGGCCAGATCCGATGAACAGAGCCCGATATATTAAAGAGAAAGAGACAAAAACATGTTTTTCAAAATTTAAAATTAATTTCCAAGAAACACTCACCTCCAAAATTAGACAAAACTTTACTGTAACTCTCTGATAACAACATAAAAAATTCGTGGAAATCGTATTTTTAATGATTAGTTTTATTTGACTAATAGTTTTTATTATTTTTTTTTTTCTATGAAATTTGTAAAAAACATTCAGTCATATTTTATTTAGTAGTTAGTTTTACATTTTAATTTCTAATTTGATGGAAATAGGTGCAATTACAGGCGTAAATGCAGATTCGTCTGGGGAAGAAGACTCAGATGATGATGAAGATATGACCAAAGGACAACCTGAGGCACACGATTTGGTAAGTTGATGTTCATATTATACTTTTTTTTAAGCCATGTACAACCTAGTTTTTACTTTTTGACAAAATTATTTTTTGCAAAATTAAAACATTTACTAAACGCTAGAAGTATGCCAAATTTCTATCATTCATTTAGAAGGGGCCTTACAAACTTATGGAAAAATGGTTTTGGCCAAATAACCACTGTGAAGTAGTTTCCACAAACACCGAAACACTTAAATACTATTATTCGACGCGTGTTTCGCCAACCATGTTGGCATCATCTGGAGACGATTAAAACGTTTGTTTAGTATTCAAGTGTTTTGGTGTTTGTGGAAACTACTTTAGAGGTAGCTTCACACCGAAGGTTCCACCCCCCTCCAGGGATTGACCAAATAAGCTGAAATTCGAATCCAATCTGCAAGGATCCTTGCATATTAGTAGAGGTTCAGAATTCGAAAAAGTCGTCCAGAAACGTGTCCTGTGGAACATGAAAGGTACAAATGTACTGATTGCGCTATTATATAGTACTTGATATGTATATACACTCCCTACATTCGTCTGGCGATATCGGGTTCACTCCAAGGGTGGGGAACTAAAAAAAAAACGATAAATTAGATTTTTGCTTCATCTACTGTTTGTTTAAATGTTTATATGTGTATATTATGTTAATCCCTAATTATAAACTGTACTGTACAGTTTCTTGGGAATAAAGTTAAGTTATTATTATTAGTTATTATTATTTCTAGCAGTTTTTTAATTTTTGATGAATTATCCGTAATAACAAAGTTATGGCTATTTATATGCGAAAGAACTGTATCGTTTAAAGCATAAAATATTTTCTAAAACCTTACGTGGCTCTCTTATTATGCGAATATTTATTTTGTTATATTCGCAAATTCCTTCTACCCGTGATTGTAGACAGTCCAATGAAAATTTTAAAAATTTAATAAGAATAAAAGTTGTGGCGTATGCTATCAAGATTCGATTACTTTTTTCAGTTTTAAATTTCGATCATAAATAAGCGAGTTATGAATTAAATAGTTAGTTGTCAAAATTATGCAACAACCTTGTATATTCGATTATGATTAATCAGCAACCTAAATATCTATTAGAAAAATTGAAAAAAAACTTAAACATGCATAGTCGGAATACCCGATTTAATACCCCCTCACAAGACTGCAATTCTCCAAAGAAGTTTTTCGTATACCGGTGTATCTATCTATAATCATGCACCTGATAATATCAAAGATCTCAGTATATCCTCATTTAAACGTAAATTATAAAAATTATTTATTAAATCATAATTAATGCAGTTGAAAACGGTTGTATATTGTATCTTCTTTAGTTTTTTTTTTGTTGTTATTATAATTAGATAATTATTTATTGTATACATTTTTAATGTGTTTTTTTCTGTACATTGTTTAATTAAGGTTTTAGTGGAAGAACAGTTTTTGTACTGAACTATGCCTGTAATAAAGACCATTTATTATTATTATTAACCTAGTTGGATCTGTCACTGCTTCTACCGTTTCCCATTGCACTCAAAGGTGCCTCCCCGCTCATCACAAGGCCTGCGAAGGTCTATAGACTTACGCGTGAATGCATATTATACTGTCATGTAGAAAATTGTTAATTACATCTTTTTAGTGTTTTTTTTTTTTTTTTTATTAAGTACTCTTATATATTTACACAATTATTGTAAAATATGAAGTCTTCATCTAGCTATACAGATTAAACGTCAAAAAGTTTATATATCAAATTGTATAATTTGTAACTAAACTGGTGAAATTACTGGCTAAAAATGTTTAAAAACAATAATTTTAGTAAACAATGTGGACAGTGCAAAATATTTACAATTGAAAACTGGTAGGTAATGTGGCATAAAACTCATCTTTCACAAGCAAAAAAAAATTCTCTTTGAAATAATAGATTTTATATTAGGCATATTAGAGATACTGAAATCAGAACCAGGGGGAATAAATTACAGAATTATTGTAAACCAAATGAAAATACATACCATAATTCGAGTCAGGTAAAATTTTTAAATAAATGTCATTTCAGGATGTTCAATGAGGCACGGACTATTCAAATTTGTAGTGAAAAGAAAGCAAATTTAAGCAAAATCAGCTGAACACGTGCCTCCGAGACCATCAATTTTATTTCCATGTATGAATCTCCCTAAGATCCTTTTATAAGGTTCTAGAAATGACCGTAAGGGCAAAAATAAATATTTTTTGATTTTTAATTTTGTTTATTTGTGATTTTTTTGTACAACCTATTATTAATTAGTGAAATTTGAGTTTTTCTTAACATTTTTAAGAATTTGAAATTGTTTAAACAATTATATTTTGCCATAGATTAAATTTATAGCAAAATAAAGTTGTTTAAATAAATTATATTTGTTTGAACAATATCATAAACATTAAAATATTATCAGAAATTAGAATATGATTAATTAATAATAATTTGCGCAATAAAATCTCAAATTGACAATAGTGTACGTCAAAAATAATAATAATAATTTTATTTATATTTAAGTCCTGGCGAAGTTTAACATAGTCTTATGGGGTTAAATTTTAAGAGGGACAGTTAATTTCTATTTTCTGAGCAATTTTGAGAAGATGGGATGGGACGGGACAGTGCAATTTACATTTTCACAATTCTCATTTTACAAAAAAATATCCTCTGATTAGAAATATATGGAAAAAAAACCTCAGAGGCACGTGTTTACATTAACCGATTGTGCTCAAATCGGGAGATCCATATTTTGAGACTTCGAATATATCTGGCGGTAAGACAGAACAAATCAAACCTATTTTTTCTCTGATATAAATTTGAACTGCCTTATTGCGCATCCTGAAATGATATTTATTTAAAAAAATAAGTTGAATCGATTTATGGCAGTATTATCTGCTTTACAACAATTCTTTAATTTTTTCCACTGTTTCTGATTGCTCCAATGTCGCTTTATAGAGCACCTTCCCATTATTTAGAAGATAAATATTTTTTGCTTGTGAAAAAAGAGTAAAAGGTTTTATGCACTTTACCTTTGAGTTTTTAATATCCATAATAATGTTACACGCTCCTCATTGTTTACTAAAATTATTATTTTTAAACAGTTTTAGTCAGTACTTTCACGTAATTTACCAGTTTAGTTACAAATTATTAAATTATACAATTTGATTTACAAAGATTTGTCGTTTAATCTGTATTGCTAGAAGACTCCATATTTTACAATATTTGTATAAATATATGAGAGTACTTAATAAAAAAAAAACACTAAAAAGATAAGATGTAACTAACAATTATATGCATTCAGGAGTGAATATATAGATCTTCGCAGGCAGCGTGACGAGCGAGGAGGCATCATTGAGTGCATGGGAAATGGTAGAAGTAGAGACAGATGCAACTGGGGTTGTGGCATAATTTTGACAACTAACTATTTAATTCATAACTCGCTTATTTATGATCGAAATTTAAAACCGAAAAAAGTAATTGAATCTTGATAGTATACGCTACAACTTTTATTCTTATTAAATTTTTAAAATGTTCGTTGGTCTATCATGAATTTAACGAATTTGCCAAAATAACAAAATAAATATTCGCATAAGAGAGCCACCGCAAGGTTTTAAGAAATATTTTACGCAGTTCTTTTGCAGATAAATAGCCATAACTTTGTTATTATGGATAATTCAATAAAAATTAAAAAACTACTAGAAAGATGAAACAAATATCTAATTTTCTGTTTTTTCGGTTTTTCACCCCTGGAGGTTGTTTGGACACCGATTTCACCAGATGAATCTAAGTGAATCATCACTATGAAAAATGTCCCAAAGGACTTATTGTCTAAAATGTATTTTAAAAAAGTTATGGCGATTTTTATATTCAAAAAAATTATATTGAAAATCAAATATCTCAAGAACCACTGATCTTTAGAAAATTGTTCGTATCATAAAATTCGCTCAGAATATAATTCTCCATCACGTGCAACTCATTTTATCGTTCCTAGGATCGAAAAATTTCTTTGCATCGCAACGCCATCTATACCTCAATGTGTAAATGTGACCGTTTTTACTCAAAACTGAAGTCATTTATATATTCTAGTAGATACCTTTTACAGAATTGAAATATCGCTTTTGGTTATCGAGAAAATGGCGCCGGAAGTTTTAAGTGGGATACCCTGTATACTAGGGATTGCAATACCGGTTAACCGGTTAACCGGTTAACCGGTTATCAGGACAAAAAACACATGAAGATAATTACCGGTTATTTCAATTTTTTACCGGTTATTTCGGCAAATTCTGAACTTACGATATGTCACGTATTCAACATTTCTATTTATGTCAGTGACCAGTATTCACTAAATACAGAGTGACTGTCCCAACACTGAGCACTTTTAACAATAAATAAATAATATTATAAAAAGTAAAATCCAAACACCGAGCCTTAAGAAATTCGATATCTCTCTCTCGACAGAAAATTGAATATTTCACTGCCGCAAATATCCGTGGAATACATTTAGAAGTATGTTAATACCAATTCTTATTAACTTATCGACCCACCAATATCGATTGAGGAAGGGCATCTTCAGCTGGTGGTATTCAATGCACAAATATCAGACGACTAACAGATATAGAAAAACCGCTGCCCAAGGAATCACTACTTCCATATCCAGATTTTCTATCTAAGTCACTCACAACGAAAAAATTTCGTATGTGGAAATAATTGTTTATGGAATTTTAGTAATATAATATTTGAAATCCTCTACCCCAAAAACCCATAAAACGATACCCCTCATCGGTTTGAAGTTTCTGGTTCTTGTACACACACTAAATCACAATTTTTTTTCATCCCCTTTAATAATGGGGTGGGGGTGGTAATGGGGGTGGCTAATGCCAATTTTTTTTTGAGACCTTAGCTTCTCTTGTATATACTAAACACCAATTTTATGGACTCTCACCTGCTTGATTTACCTATTTACCCCAAATTTACCCCCCAATGACATTCTAAGCCTATTTGAACAATAAAAATTTTTTTAAATTTTTTTGTAGTTACTATACTTCCACTGGATGTGGAAGTAAAACTAACCCTTTTAGCAGGCTATTTTTATAAAATATTGTATTTTTAGATTAGGTATTCAGTAAATGCCCTATTTGAGTTTATGTTTGTAATTTTTGTTATTTAAGTTAATATTTTTGTTATTTATAGAATAATTATCTATTTAAATTTATTTCATTTATATTTTTCCTTTTGATAAAAAACTTTTTGTCTGTTCATTATATTAAATATCTAATATATAAAAATCTCGTGTCACAGTGTTTGTTATCGAACTCCTCCGAAACGGCTTGACCGATTTTTATGAAATTTTTGGTGTATATTTGGTAGGTCTGAGAATAGGTCGTAGGCTATTTTTTTATACCCCTAGGTCATGAGGGTGGCCCTATCCAGAAATTTTATTTTTATTTTTTGGACAAAAATTTATAATTTATATGGCAAAACAACGTTTGCTGGGTCAGCTAGTAAGTATGTAAAAATGTTTTTTGTTAAATTTAGATAATTTTGGAAAAAGACAATTGCCATTTTCGCCACCGTAATCATTCATTTTAAAAATTACCGGTAAATACCGGTTAACCGGTTATTTCAATTTTTATTTACCGATTTACCGGTTATTAAAATTTCCGGTAAATTGCAATCCCTACTGTATACACGTTAAGTATTATGTAATGGCGTAATCAGCACATTTTTACCTTTCAATGTTCCACGGAAGTCAATAGAGATCTTGATTTCAACTCTACTATATTGGATTCGACGATTGTATCTGATAAATCGTAACATGTGTAAGCCCTTTAATATCGATCCATGTCTGATTATTTAAATATAAATGTTACCTTACTCCCACTGAAGTAAATTCCCAATGTTATTTCTGTCATAGTGAGTTATTAACTAGGTTAATTTTTATTTATAAAACAGTTCCGGAGTCACTGTCTTGGTTATGCATGTTGACAATAATTTGTAAGTTGAATTTGGCAAGTTTTTTTTAGCTAAAGAGTTGAGTTTTGCGTAATATGAGGGATAGGCTTGGTGGAGTATCAGTAGAGTAGCAAAAAATTCTTATTCATTACAATTTTTAAACAGGTCAAATTCTTATACAGTGCAATCACATACCAACTTTCCTGATATCTAAGAAAGATGAGAAACTAATTGATTTATATCGGCAAAATACATAAAGTCCATTGAAATACTGGTTTAAATTATATTTCTATTTGGTTAGAGTTTTTTTGCTCCATTGATATGGAGAGTGAGTCTAATTGAGTCCAAACCAATAATAAATCAATATTTGGAAACGTGACACATTTCTTTTTTCTTTTTTGATGCCTAGAATGGAGTCTTTTCCCATTTTTTTTATTTAAAAATCGAAAATTAGAAACAAAGATAAGTTAAAGTTTTGTGCCATGTCTAAGTGAAAATTGAAATAAAGTGCCAAATGTGGATGTTTCTTGGGGTATTTCATTATCTGCAGTTGTATGGTTATGGACTTGAATTATTATTTGACGGTAGCCTAATTTTACCCAGATGACATAAGATTTATACAGCAGGTAAATTATCTGATCTACCTTCTACATATTTTTTTCGATATTTTTCTATACGTTTACAACGTTTTAAAACAAATACACAAACAAAAATGCTAAATGCCACCTTGCAAATATGACATAAGGACAATCTCCGAAATCCTCACTAAAAATATGCGAATAAGAACAGTCTATGTATGAATTATGCATATGTTTGTAATTCATTGTTAAAAAAAAATTACTTTAGTCATATCTAAAGTCCACCAGACCCCCACTTTCATATCAGATCAATGAAAATACCTCAATAAATGTCATTTACTTCAATTTTTAGTTCGGTGTTAGGACATTTCAACACTCCACTTCTCTCTGATAGATACCTATTAGGTTTTGAAACAAATAAAAAAAAAACTATTCAAATACTTGGAGATATATGAGTGTTTGTGTCAGAAGTTATAAATTCAAAAAAATCAAAATGTACCTGGTAATTACTAGATGTAATATCACTTTGTAGATACTAGGAAGGGACTTTATGACTGCATAGCTTTCACTTTGAATTTTCGAACCAAGTAACCATTCGATTTTTTAGTTAGTGACCCTTAATAAAATTGGGTATTAATTTAATGTATTAATAACATTTTGAGAAAACAAAGAATATCCTAAGTAACTTTTTGAACCTAAATTTTCCAATTAAGGTGAGATTTTAGCATCATATGTTTTGGCAAATATCTCCCGAGCAAGTTGGTTTTGTTAAAGGACCTGGCACTAAATTCTATTCACATTCAAGATGCAGTTGATGTAAATAAATGTGTATCCTTCAAAAATTGTAGAGACGTCAATTAAAAAACACAAAAACAATGGATATAAAACTGGAATATAACAGAATTTGTTGCTACTGCAAAATGTTTATAGGATTTTTTTAAGTTTAGGGTCGAAATGTTACCTAGATTTTCTATCCTTTACTCTTATAATGTAAATAAATTAAAAAACAGTTAAAATTGGTGCAAGGGAGAAATTATGTACGCCATATTTTGCACTTTAAGTATTTTACAGTATTTCAAATACTGGGGTTAAAAATTAGAGTTGGGTAGTAACTGGTATGATTCGTATCATTGAATCGAATCCTGGCAGTGATTCGAATGGTACAAATCCCACAAAAGCAAAAGATTCGTATATTTCCTATCGATGTTGTAACCGTATTCGTTTGTACAATCAAGACAGTTCGGATTCTTGAAAGAATATTTCAGTACGAATTTTTTCTTGATACGGATTCGTTTGGTACGAATCCTTAAAAAGAGTCGAATCGCCCAACTCTATTAAAAATAATCGGTTACTTGGTTGGAATATAAGTGGTAGCGATATTTATAATATAATTTTGAAATTGGAAGACAAGAATAAGGATTTCATAGCATTTTAGATTTTTTTTGAGTTTTTAAACTAAGTTTGTTTCACTTAAATGCTCTTTTATGAATTTATATTAATTAATACTGCTTATACAACTTACTGCTTGGTAATTGATTATTCTGCCTCTATAAAAATGATATTAAGTGATCAAAAAATCATTATAGCCGAGTTAATGAAGGTTTTTACTTCTAAACCCTTAAAAACACAACCGATTTTGATTCATTTTATTTTTAAATGTTTGTTATATTCAATTATTCAGAATCAGAAACATTCCAACTGGGGCTAAATATATAGTGTATCCCAGGATAGATGTAACAAGAGGTGTAATGGACCAAAAATTTTGGAATTTTGAAATGGTATATTGGATTGAGTCCTGCTTGTTGTAAAACTAGAGTATACCAAAAATGACTTGATTTGGTGTTCTACAGGGTGTTTTATAAGCAAAGTTGTAAAAATCACCATTAATAAAGTACCTTTATTTTTCAAAATATGAAAAAATTTCACTAAGAAAAGTTATTTAGAATGCAATTTTATACCTCTATACCAAAGTTCAGGAATATAAAATTATTTTTTTGAAACTTCCCATTTTTTCAATAAATTAGTATTTTATTTTGAACCAATCAATTAAAACTGCATAGAAATTATTTTTTGTGAATTGATATTTAAAGTTATGTAGAAGTTAAAAGTAGGCTATGAGAAAAGCAGTGGATACACATTTATCATTTATTATTGACATATCTGTCAAACGTAGTCAATACTATCCTTAATTTCTGTTTCAAATTAACAAACCAAGCATGAAAATTAAGTGAGAATGGTACTCACAGTGAGTGAAAAAATTTATATTGTACAATGCTACTGAATTGGCGGTGAAAACTCGCTAAGAGAAGTGGTAAGTCAATTTAATTTGAAATTTCCAAACACTGCTTTGTCACATACTCAGACTATGGGAATAATTAAAAAATTTCTGGCTACTGGTAGTGTTCTTAACATGAAAAGAAAAATAAAAGCATATGATGAAGACAATGTTGGGGCTATTATAGTTCATGCCTCTGTTGTAGAAAATCCTAGGATGCCACTAAGAGAGAGATCAACTCTTATTAATATTAGCAAGTCTGAACTCCAAAGAATTTGCAGAGTCAAATAAAATTAGGGCATATAAAGCAAATTATAAACATACGCTTGAAGAGGGAGATGACGGCCGTAGGTTGGATTTTTGTTTGACCATTGGAGAAAAAATCATGGAAGAGAGATTTTTTCATCATTTCATAATTTTCTCAGATGAATTCACATTCACAACCAATGGTGTTGTTTCATCTCAGAATTGTCGGTTTTGGGCTTCTGAAAATCCAAATTTTAGAATTCATTGTAGAAGGCAATATTATAAAAAAGTGAATGTGTGGTGTACCGTTTCTTATTACGTTGGAGTTATTGGACTTTATTTCATTGAGGGAAGGTTAAACCAGCACACTTATTTACAGCTTCTTGAAAGATTTTCTGAAGAACATTTAAATATTTTAAGAAATATGCCTTTAGTTCATTTTCAACATGATGGTTGCCCTGGCCACTCCACAGAAATGGTTAATCGGTGGTTGAATTTAAATTTTGGAGAAAATTGGATTGCCAGGAATGGACCAATCAAGTGGCCGGCGAGATCCCCAGACCTATCAATATTGGATTTATTTTATGGGGTCGCCTCAAGCAGTTGGTTTACGCTGAACCACTTCCTAACGATGTAGTAGTATCGAAGCAGAGAATTACAAATGCCGTAAATTCCATACCGTTAGGTCATATTCGAAACAGTTTTAAGAACTTCAGGCGAAGGATCGAAATATGTGTGGATGTGGGTGGTAGCTACGTCGAATAATAAAAAAATTGTAAACATTGTTTTGTATTGGTCAATAATTAATTTGTTTGTGAATCTGTTATGTTTTTGACATTTATTACTTGTTATAATTTTTAAGCCTCATTAATCTTCTGTTAGTAATTGTTTCTTGTTTTACAATTAGTTCGATTAACATTATACCTTCTTACATCTCGTATATTCAATTTTTTATTTACCAATAGCGTACTTTTTGAGATGATTAACATTTGCTCCTACACAACTTTAAATATGAATTCAACTCTTAATTCGCAAAAAATGGGAAGTTTCAAAAAAATAATTTTATATTCCTGAAATTTGGTATAGAGGTATAAAATTGCATTCTAAATAACTTTTCTTAGTGGAATTTTTTCATATTTTGAAAAATAAAGGTACTTTATTAGTGGTGATTTTTACAACATTACTTATAAAACACCCTGTAGAACACCAAATTAAGTCATTTTTGGTATATTTTAGTTTTACAACAAGCAGGACTCAATCCCCAAATACCATTCCAAAATTCCAAAATTTTTGGTCCATTACACCTCTTGTTACATCTATCCTGGGACACACTGTATACTGTAGCTGATAGAGAATTAAATTTTATAAAGAAAACATAGAACGTTTTCTTTATAAAATTTTTCATTTAAATTGATAGTCTTTAATTTATAACTTGAAAATTGCGACATTAGCTTGAAAAAGGAAGTATTTCAACACGATTTTTGTCAAATGATTTAAAAAGCATTACATTGAGCGAAAACATGCTATAGACAAATAAGAGAGCTACTAAATCAGAGATGAATTTATTATTTTTCTAATTTCTGTAAAATTAATGGTTTCGGAGAGATGGCGTCCAAACATTTATAAGATGAAGTATTTAGTTAGTGTTCAATATCTCGGAAACTATGGCACTTCCGTCAAAAATGCTAACAGTCAAAATCAAAGACTATTAGTTACACTTTCAAATGATTTTTTGTCTACTTCTATAGCATAAGACCAAAGAAGTTATGACAGAAACAATATGCTTCCTCACATTTTCTTAATAAAAACGTCGCCATTTTGTTAATGCAAGTAGTCAGTAATTAAAAAAATATATTCTCACATACTGTTTTTCGTTAACATACAGTATAACTTGACGCTCAAAATTTTTCGTCCGTTTACAGCACTTGCTTCAGAAAAAAAAATGCATATTAGACTATAAACGGATTTTCTAAAAAACGTAAAAAAAATTTTTTTTAGCAAATATCTCAATACATATTAGTTTAAGCGAAAAAATGTTAAAATATCAATAATAAAGCTTATAAACTGAGAATAAATTTGTTTTACTTTAATATTTACGCAGGATTAATAGTTTCGGAGATATTTAAGTTTATAGATCCAAAAGATTATAGGATGAAGTATTTAGTTTAAATGTAGAATATCTTAGAAACTATAAAGCTTACATCAAAATTTCTAGAAAACAGAATTAAAGATAATTAATCAGTCCTTTAAATGATTTTTTGTTTGTTTCTGTATCATACAAAATAAAGAAGTTATGGCCGAAGCAATGTGCGTTTTCACATTTTTTTTTTTTACAAAATGTCGCCTTTTGTTATTGTACTTGTCCAGCTATTAATTTTTTTTTTAATGATGGTTTTTGTTAATATATAGCGTCACCTAGATACTCAATTTTTTTTTTGTCCTTTTAACACCTTTGCTTTATAAAAAAATATTAAATCCTGCATATTTTAGCCGCCATTTTGAAAAATTTTCAGAAAATTCGGAGAAAATTTCAAGAACTTCTTTTTTTTGACAATGTATTCATAATCAGTGACTCCAAAAACCCCCCAGGCATATTTTTTATTTGAAAATCGGACTTAATATACAGGCTGTTTCAAAAAGATTGGGACAACGCTTGGCCGTAGATTCTTGACATCAAAACAAGTCGATTTAACTCAAAAAGTAGTGGTCTAACTCTTTTCGTTTTCAAGATAGAGGGTGGCAAACTAAAAAAATTGTATTCGTAATTTGTCTCTTGGAGATTATTATACGTATCTACTTCAAAGTTGGTAACGACATGTTTTTCAGGTCGTTAATTACAATGGTGATATTGCCGATGCCATATTTTATAGATGGCACTAGTTGCAAGACTTTTACGTGACACTTTAAGCCATAACTTCTTTGAGGTTGGGTTTTGGACATCGTCTTCTATTATAATCCAAACGCAATTTAGTTTGCTTAAAAAAAGGGAACTTGTTTAAACGCGATAAAATGCATGCTTTCAGAGAAATGCGTGATTTAAAACTTTATCACACACCAGTTCGAGGAAATTCAACTGTGCCTAAAGTCAGTTTCTTATCAAGTAGGTGTACGTCAAGTATGATGTCTTGAAATCGTAAATAGGGCTTGCTGTAGATACGTATAATATTCTCCAAGATAGAGACAAAATACGAATACAATTTTTTTTACTATACCACTCTGTATCTTGAAAATGAAAAGAGTTAGATCGCTACTTTTTGATGTTAAGAGTCTACGCTAAGCGTTGTCCCAATCTTTTCAAAACACCCGAGGTGTTGAATTTCTTCGAACTGGTGTGTGACAAAGTTGTAAATTGCGTATTTCTCTGAAAGGTTGCATTTTTTCGCGTTTAAACAAGTACACCTTCTCTTTAGGAAACTAAATTGCATTTCGATTATAATAGAAGACGATGTCCAAAACCTAACCTCAAAAAAGTTATGGCTTAAAGTGTCACGTAAAAGTTCTGTACCTTGCCACCTTGTACTTTGAAAACGAAAAGAGTTAGACCACTACTTTTTGAGTTAAATCGACTTGTTTTGATGTCAAGTATCTACGGCTAAGCGTTGTCCCAATCTTTTCGAAACACCCTGTATAAAAACTTTAAACAGAAAATTTTTCGAAAAATTTTAAATTTGGGGTTCAAAAACTTATCTACCCCACCACTCATCTTTTTGATTTTGGATAATTGAATATAACATTTTTTTTTTTAATTCTTCAAAATCGGATCAGTTTTTGAGGGTTTAGATCTTCTAAACCCTTAATGATTTTTCCACTTCATTGGCTTGGCCATTATTAGAAAAAAATTTTACCCATCAGTTGGACGCTCGAAACAAATTCTCGATTTGTTCAAAACTAAGGATTGCTGTAGGCTCCCTAATTTAAACAAAAAATAACTTGACTTTTTACCCAACTGTCAACAACAAACATAAGATTTGTATGTTAACTTCGGACTAACAGGCATAATCCACACCTTGAAACTTGAGCTTGAGCTGACTTTAGCCCAGGGTTACTTTTAACCTGATTTGATAAACACTTTATCCCTGAGTTAGTGTTTAACCCCAGGGCAAACTAACCTAACCCAGTATTGATAAATCGGCCCTTAGCAGGCAATTTAGTACATGTTTATATTAACTTTCTTCTCATTTTTTTATGTTGTAGAATTATTTCCAGAATTTCTCAACAGTAATTTAAAAACACCCTGTATGTATTTTATGAATGTGTTATCATTTCTTTCTTTTCTCATAGTAACTCGCTTGATTTTAATATTTTACCAAAAAATTTAGCAAATTGGAGGAGTACTACTTATAAAATTTTCCGAAATTTTATTAAATTCTATTCATGATTCATCAGTACAGTTGTCTTCAGATTTACTCTGTATTCAAAAAACGTCGGCGCCTTTGATCTTTACCGCACCATTAAACACGCCGACATTTTTTACTCCCATAATAAACCCAGGGAGGATCAATGTCGAATTTTAAAAGGAGGTACAGGTATCCATTTTCAAAATGTAGATATATAATATTCAAATATTCGTTCCCTCTACACAAAACTGTAGAATCGGGTATGGAATACAACAATTTTTCCTGAATATAGATGTTCGATCCTTCCCTATTCCTATTCCATTGCGTGGAGAAAATAAGTTGAAAAAATTTGTTGTTAGCAGTGGGCCTTTCCCGCTATTTTTTTTTATTGTGTTATTATAAAGATCCTATCAAAATATTACCAAAAATGAATTTTAATTTCTTTTCTGAATGCATAAAATGCTACAGAAAATATTCAAATATTACCTAAATCAACAGCAGATTTAAACGATAGCATTCGGGCGGCAATGTGACGTCATCATAACCACACCAATCAAATATGATCTTAAACCGCTGCCAGAATTAGCTATAAAGGTGCATTCTCAAACCAAGTTCCCAAACAATCTCACTTGCGTTCTGTTTTCCATATCTTGCAATTCTATTGGTGCCTGAAGTATATTTATGAGGAACCACCAATAGAATCTCGTAAAGTAAAGTGCTAACGTTTAATTTGAGTTTAATCTAAACAGACAAATAAAGTATAAAATCAAGCCCTCTAAAAGGAAGTTAATAACAATATACACATACGTTAAAATGATCTTCACAACAGAAAAATCCAGTATAAACAACACCAGGAACTTTTGCAACTTTCCACCACAATTTTCGAATTTTCAAATTTGTTGGGACGTGCAAAAATAACTTGGTGGTATTTTCACTAGTGATTGGACACACTGGTACAAAACAAACCCTTGTAAGCGGCATTTTCTAATTATAAAATAAAATTACGAAAATATCGTATCAAACATAAACAATAGAAAGTGAGGTTATCGAATATGATTTGAGAATTTCAGTACAGCGTTGCCAGATGATATTGATATTATACCATATGTGAACCAAAACGATCAAAAATAGAGAATATAAACATGATATATGAATTTTAGACTCAGACAGTGAAAGGTTGACAGAATTTTTGCTTTTATTTAGCATCAGGTTAACGAAGAGTACGTTGTAATGAAAAAAAATGTACTATTTTAAGTAGACAGTTGATATCGGAAATACGATGTTGACATAAAAAGTCATACATCTGGCAATAGACAACTCCCTTTAAAAATACGACTTTTTATTGGTCTAATCAGACTGACGTTGCAAGCTCGCGCTTTAGAACTCATGTTTCAAATTAAGTGAAATAAAACTGATTTTGAAAAGTAAATATTTGGTAGAACATACAAAATTGCAAGAAACTAAATTAATATAAAATTATATTACAGTTTATTATATGGTTTGGTCGTGGTGAAATAGTAAAATTCAGTCATGCGGGAAAGGCCCATTCCACCCCATATCTTGCAGTGATTCGCCCAACACTGTTTTTTTTTTTTTTAATTCTGAATGACAGTCAGCATCTCATATTATGTTAAGGCATTTTAGAGCCTGTTTATACACTGTTTTTCTTAATTGACAAGTACAAATTATTGAAATGTAGACAAGCTTTCAGGGACACATTTAATTTCTATACCACTCCTAGTAATCCTAATGATCGCGAATTATTTTTAATACACAAATAGTGGTACAATAAAATTTTATATATTTAATTGTTAATAATTTAGAGATGACATTTGATTAAACAGCTTTTTGTCGGAAATATCAATATTTACATAACAGCATTCCTACATTAAAATTCAAATGTGATGTGATAATAATTCCCATTTTTTTCACATGCCAAGTAATTAAATAAAGTTACTAATACCTTTATACTACAACCAAAATGTTTAACAAATATAATCATTACCTAGATGGTAATGGTTATTCTTTACACATTTTAATTGTACTTTTTTACTATTTAATTTGACACTTTTCCGTGTCAAAGTATTTTCAGTAATTTATTTGTTACCATGAATAAATTGGGCTATAAAACACAACATATTGGAAACACATATTACCCGAAACTTGCTTATTTCTTTTCCGTTGTATTTAACTTATTATCTTATCAATGGAGACGAATAGGAGACGAATAAAAATTGTATTGTATAATGTAAATTGTTTTCGGGTTGGCATCGAAAAAACTCTTGTTAAAAGTGAGTGAAGCGAATAGATCAATCAGTCCTAAATTCTACGCGTATACGGCGCTAGTGACTACAGTATCTATAGGTCTAGTTTGTTGTCTGTACTGTCTTCGCATCGGATTGCGACTCTCACCTCATGCCTCAGTAGAGGATATGAGAGCAGTTCTGTTGTAATTGATTTATATTGTCTGTACGTACATGTTATGCAGATTTCACTATGAAGTGCTTTAAAAATTGTAACGGTTTTTTGTTTACCGATAAAGCTAGTACGATTGAAGTTTCTAGCACCGGTGGGTCCATCTCCTAAAAGAGTGTTATACTAAAATTGTGATTAGTAATAAGCTGTTTTGGGAAATGATGCTGCTAAACTAAAAAAGTATCTTCTTACAAACAAATGCAATACTACTAGGATGCTGAAGAAACTTTGCTTATTGGGAAGATCTCTCTTCATTTGGCATATTGCTCGCCACTCCCCGTTGATCTAGTCTCCTTGCTTAGTCTTAAGAAAAAATTATAATAATGGACAGTAACAGACAAATTTAAACAATAAGTAGTGTATTTGAAGTATACAGTTTTTATTACAGTTGATGCTAATCTTTGTCATGACATTATCAACATGGGCATTAACAAATAAGCATATTAATTTAAAAAATTGCTATTTAATATGTTGCTAATATAATTTTTGTGTCAAACATTAAAACTCATCTGATGTTAAATTGTCAACCTAACCTACAAAATATATTATTTTCTGTCGTCTTATTATTAACCTTATTTATTTAATCTATTAATTATAAGAAACTGAACAAGCATACAGCTTGTCCCAGCTCTATTTAGACAAGCATTATCTCGAAAATGGTTAGACATAAAAAGAAATGTCTAATAGAAAAGTTGTTCTGTTTAAAAAGACACATTTAACCATTTTATTTTCAAATGTACAGGGCGCCTCAAAAAGACTGCAAGTTATGCAACTTTACTTTTTCAAACGGAACACCCTGTTTATTTTTGCATTTTTGGATTTTCCTTTTATTTCCGAACAAATTTTATTAACCATGCCGTCTTTTTGAGGCACCTTGTACATTTGAAAATAAAATGGTTAAATGCATCTTTTTAAACAAAATAACTTTTCTATTAAACATTTCTTTCTGTGTCTAGCCATTTCCGAGATAATGCTTGTCTAAATAGAGCTGGGACACCCTGTATATTAAAGATAATTTTGAAAATCTACCATTTGCAGACTTTGGTATAATAGATGAATATTATCTGTCGAACTTAAATTTGGTTAATGATGACGTGAATAATAGTTGCTTTCTTTCTACCAGTGAACTGAGCCAAACTTAAGAAATCTAACTTAATTGAGCGTTCTATTTGACCTTTCTATCTTAGATTAGCTCAGTTGAATATCTCCCCTCTTACCTACGCCAATTCTACCGAATTTCATTCTAAACTTTAAAAACTTGTCTAAGTTGATTTCAGGGTGGCGATTGGTCAAAATACCTGAATCTTAACAACGCTTATCCCTATATTTTCTAGTCCGCTTTGATAGTTCTTTTTGCAAGTTAGTGAAGAGTACAACAGAGAGAAAATAAAAAATATGTAAAATTTCGGTATAATTTCATATGTAATGATAATTGTTTTTATAGGTTATTATTGTAGTAAAAGGTATTGTCTTCAGTTTCTATATGGTCCAGATACTTGCTCTTACCTCAGTGGGTGAAAACCACCCCTAAATTTATATATTTAACCCTTTCGCTGCGCAGCGCGGTTTCACGTAATTCTCGTGTAGTGCGCAATAAATTGACCGCTTGGCCGAGTATACGCTCTTGGAGCACGCAGATCCGATATTACGTTACTATTTGATTTGGTTTATTGTATGCATAGTCTATTATTATATATATAATTGAAAGAAAAACAAAAACCAAGTGCTCTAGTTTCAGTAATAATAATTTATTTTTAAAAAATTGTTGAAAACAGTACAAGTAAACATAAACATAAAAACAAAACAACATTCTTATCAAAAACATTAAGGTACAACAGAAACTTGTGTAAGTATATAAAAATGTATTAATAGTACATATACGCATGTTAAATCGCTTTGAGCAGTCTGAACCAATTTAAAAACGACAGGCGAGTTAACGCGCTTGGAGCACAGTGGGCCCATTTATTTTTCGCGCATATACACGCTTTGAGCAGTGAAAGGGTTATTAATATTCGAAAAAGTACTACTGATTTATTTTTGACATTTTGTTAAAAAGTGTAAAAACGCACATTGTATCAGCCATAACTTCTTTATTTTTTGTGATGTAGAAACATCATTTTAAAAATAGATTAATTATCTTTAATTTTGTTCCTTAGAATTTTTGATAAAAGTGTCAGTTTTTATTTAAAAAAATGTGAAAAGGTACATTGTTTCTGTCATAACTTCTTAATATTTATGCTATAGAAATAACCAAAAAATCATTAGAAAGTCTAATTAATGGACTTTCATTTCGATTATTAGCATTTTTAATGTAAGTGCCATAGCTTCTAAGATATTTAACATTTAAACTAAATATTATAGATGTTCGGATGCCACCTTTATACTTCCAGATCTCCCAAACCATTAACTATACAGAAATAAAAAAAAACGCAATTCATCCTGAGTTTAGAAGCCTTCTTATTTGCCTCTAGCATGTTTTCGCTCAATGTATTACCTTTCGAGTTATTTGACGAAAACCTATTTGAAATACCTCTTTTTCAAGCTTAAATCCTAATCTTCCAGTCGATATATTTCTTAAAGACTCAATTTATATAATCACTTGCATAGAACCTTTTCTTCTCAAAATTTGATTCTCTTTCAACTCCAATGTTTTTGTTAGTTGCCACCCCTTGAAAAGGGATGGCATCTACCCCCTATAAATTGTATAGATATATACATATATAATATAGAAACTTTTCTTTGATGCATTTACTATTAAGTTGCAAAAAATGAACGAAATCTAATTCAGATGACATTATTCTAGTTAGTGTACCATAAGAAAAGAATCTTAAGTTTAGGTAAGCTAAGAGAAAGAAAGCACCTAATGTATAGACAAAAACAGTTGAGAACTATTTTGACATTTTCTTCAAAATTAAATTTTTTTTTATTCATTTAGATTACAGATTTATGAAGGACTTAAATTTTGTGAGTTTAATGTATTTAAAGAATTTGGCATAAAGTACTTTTTTAAAATAATCTCTTAAAGAATATTATTTAGGTATATTAAGCAAATTACAACTTACACACTTTAATATTTATTATGAAATTATCTACTTTCTGTATATTGTTGCCCTAATCTTGGCACGCTAATATACTAGTTAGGTAAATACTTCAAAACACTCATTATTGGAGAACCAATCAAAACAACTACTCTTCTAGCTAATACTGACGAAGTATTGAATTACAGGATAGGATTCCTAGTATTTTAAAACAAAAAATATGTTGAAAATAATTAAATCATTTATTTAAATTCAGTCATTCCCACTTTTTTTTATTTAATATGAAATGATCTACTTTCTGTGTATTGTATTGGTACCTCGATCGGGTCACGCTAATATACTACTTAGGAAAACACTTTAAAACACCCATCATTGGATAACCAATCAAAACAACTACTCTTATGGTTATCCAATGATGGGTGTTTTAAAGTGTTTTCCTAAGTAGTATATTAGCGTGACCCGATTGAGGTACCAACATAGTTCATATTAAATTGAAAAAGTGTGAATGACTGAATTTAAATAAATGATTTAAGTATTTTCAACATATTTTTTGCTTTAAAATGCTAGGAATCCTATGATGTAATTCAATACTTTGTCAGTATTAGCTAGAAGAGTAGTTGTTTTGATTGGTTCTCCAATAATTAGGGTTTTGAAGTATTTACCTAACTAGTATATTAGCGTGCCCAGATTAGGGCAACAATATACAGAAAGTAGGTAATTTGATAATAAATATTAAAGTATGTAAGTTGTAATTTGCTTAAATAAGATTCTCTAATACGATGAAAGCAAATAAATAAAAAATAATTAATTATAAAAATAATCTCTTGACAAATTACAATTTTCACTTTGAAAATACATTCAATGCAAACGACCAACATAAAAATAAAATACGGACTTAAATACGCTTGTAGATGACATCGCAGGATAGATGACATCTCAGGCTGAGGAAATTTAAATGAGATGTTAAAAACAGGACTCTGGTAATTTTTTTCCAGGTAAATAAGTCTCAATTTTTTTTTTTTTAATAACACATTTTGTATGTACTTTGTACTATAACCTAAAAATAAAAATCGCTATAAAGGTTCTTTGGCCGTGGGCATTTTCATCATCATTTTCCTTTTTTTGGAGAAATACAGGTTGAATGCAAATATTACTCTCTATTATATTACATTACACATTTTCAATTTATCATCTGTTTCTAACTATTTTTAATGCATTGTTGTTCCTATCATTCAGTATCATAGTTTTAAGTACAGTACCTAATATTGTGGTGCGTTTTAAGTGATTTTTTTGTTAATAATAATTTTTGAGTTTGTAATATATTTAACCAACTAAAATTAAGCATTTGAAAAGTTTCTACTTTTAGGCCCGGTACTTTCATCTCCAGTTAAGTCTATTCTCCAGATAATTCCCTTGGATACAATTGTGTCAATAATTGTTTCCATGGGATCTATCTATAGAATAGACTTAACTGGAGATGAAAGTACCGGGCCTTAGTGTAACAAAAATATCAATTTGTTTGGAAACACGAAATATCTGACTTAAATTCTTTCTATTTATTTAGCAATTATTAACTTGTTAATTGAAAGGAGGTTATTTTCAGGGCTTACTGCTTCTCTCCTAATACCTGTCTCTCAGTGATAATGCACTTGTATTATCTCTAAACTATAACGGTTCACTTTTTAGCCATTATTAAATTTCCAATTTCACAAACTAGACATAACCTAAAAGTATAATTTATACGAGAATTGTCGAATTCCCCGTTAAAAACCCTTAGGAATTTTTCCATCAATATCGAGAGAAATATTTCCTACGATTTTTTCAAGAATACAATTATACTTAAAGTTCACAAAATCGTGAGAAAATTACGTAATTTTCGCATGAGAATTAATTCCTACGATTTCAAGAATTGGGTCCCAAATAGTGTATCTATCCATCGCTTCGCTGCAGTTATTGTAAGTACAAGAACATTTATATTTCTCCATTGTGTTTAATGGTGACCTGCAGTACCTACGGGCTAGGCACCCTACATTTTCGTCATGCCTGCAGTTGTTTTGCCAGCATCTCAACATTTGTGATGTAGTGCAGTTTTTCGATTTGAGTCCCCATAGCTTGTGGGCCTATTATACTTTTGTCTACCTATCTTAGGTAGACAAACAAAATTGTTTTCGCGAGTGCGTCATACCTTCCCTTTAAAAAACTTATGTAGATATTTGTTGCTTAGTACGTGTACATTAATATTGTGCACGAGCACATTATCATTAGGTATGTAAATTTTACTTGAATGTGCTACTGTGCATTTAATTTTATTTGTTAATACCTTTGCTTACTTTTAAAGATTTGTTTATAGATTTAAAGTATACACCCTTTTTTGAGCATTCATTGCCTGGATTATAAGTGTTCTTTCGTGAATATCAGTCCAGTCGTGAGCAACATAAAATCCAAGTGGAAGTTTGGCGTAATTTCGGATTTTGCACCAAGGACGTTGAAAAGTCCAAACTCGGCGCAGTTTCCAACTTTAGAACATTGGCGTACTATCCACTTTTTTTGCCTTTGGTGCCAGACGTTGAAGGGAACTTTAAAATATTTTTTCTACGATTGTGCTGAAAGTCAAAGTTTCTTCAAACTTCAAAATGACTGCAGAAAATATCACTTTGCCGCACGCCGTTTGGCAAAGAATTTGCCACACGCTTTGATTACATCTTCACACACCGGAATAAAATAGTGTGTTTACCTTGAAGAATTTTATATTACTTACTGGTATAACAATTAAATTCTATAAATGTACATTAATTACACATGAATTGCAATTACAAAGTCAAATTTTCTAACTTCAGAATGACTGCGGAAAATGACACTTTAAATAAAATTTGACAGGCAACAAATTTAAAATTTTGGAAAGACTTTAAAAAAGGGAAATAACTTCACAACCGTAGAAAAAATAGTATGTAACACATATGTTTTGCAATGAAGCCCTTGCCACACTTGTATTACAATCTACTATTCTAAGTCAAAGTTTACTTTCCACATTCGTCTTTATAGTGGAGTCAAAATAAATTTTGAATGGAATTGTTTGGTCGCAGCAATTTTATTGTTTTAATTTGTTTTGTGTATAATAACAAGTGCTATGTAATATTTCCTGCTATTTTCCTTATTATCTCCGGTCCTAGTAATCGTATTGCAAAAATAAAAATACCAAATTGTTCGCAATAAAATTTCGAATGAGACTAGGCCTATGAAAAAAATTTGATAATTTTTTAATTTGTAAAAAAATAAAAACCACCAGAAATTGCCTTTTTTGACAATTTTAGAAATATAATGCGTCAGTTTTAACGAAAGTTGGTGAAACTATGCCCTTTATCCAACTAAATCTTCATGCCAAATTTTAGTTAATCTGTTCACGGGTTCTCCACTTCGGCGCTGACATCTTAAATTCAGATGCGTATAGTGCATAGACATCATATTATATGACCTCCATGGTATAGTGTACAAATCTTGGTATAGGATGACAATGACGACATCTTGCTTAAACCTCGCTTACACTTTTGGCTTAAGATGCGTTTACATTTATTTATTTTTCTAATTAATAAATTAAAATAAATTAATAAATTATGAATTTTAAACCACTTGTTACTATTAATTTTTTGTATTTTTATTATTATTTTTTTTTAACTATCAACTTATGTTTTAACTTTAGCTATGACATGTCCTACACCCTCTGGGTAATGATGTAACTTTTACTACTGGATTAATAAAGACACTATCTATCTATCTATCTAAAATCATCTTTTTTATTTCGCATATGGCGCCTACGTGTTGAACACACAATTTTCCCCCTGTAGGAATGGCCCTGGTCATACATCGTCAAAGATGTAAAAAATATTTTCGAAAATCGACTTTTGATGCTTTATGGTCAATAGAAAATTAGTAACACGGAAGCAAATGGACCATTTTTTAAACAAAGTCAGACAATTTCGTTTATATAATTGATAATATAATTGATAAACAAATGTAACATACCCTTTTGAAAAAGTAACACCATTGATATAAGATAGTAGAAACTTTTGAAATGCAGCATCAGAGAACTTTTAATGTAGCACATTAATGATAAATTTGTTAATTTTTTTTTTCAGCCAAAATTCTATGGCGACAATGAAAAGCTGGAATAACCATCTCACACTGCACTTCCATTTATCATAATAAAATATACCAGAAGGTAAATATTTTTAGTATTGAAATAATGTCTATTTTTAATATGAACTCACTGTATCATTATTGAATAACGTGTGTAGATAATTTTATAAACAAAAAAGAAATATGTAGATGTTAAGATTAAATTTTTTTTAATATTGAAGTACAGGGGATGTGTTAACTACTGTGGGGTGCTAAATAATATTGAATCTTCAGATAATTACTTTATATTAATAAAGATGTATATATTATTGTATTAAATTATATATTTAGTATTTATTAAATTTTTATACATTAATTTGTTTTTGCTGCCTAAAATTCCCGTTATAGCTAAATAATGAAGTAAATATATTTTAAATTGTAACCTAAAAAAATATAGACTGATACATTTTTAATTGATATCAATTTTAAAATATTTGCTTTTATGTGCCCTGCCCTTTGGCCAGTTTTGCTTGAACAGATTTTTTGTTCTCTTAATATTTACATATTATTGAAGGATCTTTTTATATAATATGTAGTTAAGTTTGCAATCTAGTTATAAATAGTGGTGGTGTAAAATTATATTTTGAATAAAACGTCGAATTTTGAGTTATTGTAACGAGAAATAATAAATTTAGAAACTGTGATATGTTGGCCTATATAAAACAACAAATATTTTTCTAATGTTATGGAAAAGTTGTTACAATATTCCTTTTGACTTTACATTCAGCCTTATGTTATTCATCACAAAATATTATTATTAAGTACATTGTTATAATTATTATTGAACACTATTAAATCATTTATATATTTGCCATATATTTTTATTGGAAACCCTTTTCAGTTAATGTAGGTTGTTTAGGCTGCTATTTGAGTTTCCGTGCTATCCAAGATGGTGGTTGAGAACGGCATACTACCTATTTCCAAATATACTTATTTCGTCATCCCCTCTCCTACACCGTCTGTGAAGCGCCACACTAATATATTCTTTGTAAACATTTTTTCGTTAAACAGTGATGTTTGCTCCATCAGTATTATCAATACGAAGAATATTTCATTATATTTTTTGGGGTAAACTGTCATTTTAGACTAGCTGACTTCAGAAAAATAAACTTATAATCTCTGTTGTACATCAGTCCTACACCTTGAAGAAGGAAACATGTCTAAGTTCCCAGGTAAGATCATTATATAATATTAATAATAAAATAAGTACAATACTTAACAATATACAAACCTAGGGTACAGTGTGACTCTTAAGGATACTTCTAAAGGTGGGAAGGGTTTTGGGCCTATTTTCAGTGCCCGGGTAGACATTGCCATGCTCATTTACTTCTTTGATTAAATATCCGAGATAAATGGTGGGTCAACATTTTGTTAAGTTCAAGCAAGGTCAATGTTTATTGACACATCTTGTTTACAGTCCTGAATATATGTGTTTATAAATCTAAAGATGTATTCAAATAGTATTGATTTAAAACAATAATCTCTAATAAAATATTGAAATTTAGTTTTGATCTGCTTCTATTTTTACAATGATATTCATGTCATTAAAAAAAAAAAAAAACTGGTAGTGGAGAATCAAACAAACAAAAAAAAACCTTATATAACATGATAATCCAGTCAATAGCCTCACCTTTGCCTTACAAAAGGTGGAGTAGAAATGATTTTGATATATGTTGTTTAAATCGCGGCCCTGATGAAAAATGCCAGTTTTCGAAAGGGATGGGGGGGGGGGTGGGGGTCATCTTGCTTGAAAGGTGCAAAAAATTGGATTTTCAAAATAATTCGGCAACACTCGATCCTACGAGAAAAACATTCCAGATAAAAGGGCAAAATTTAAGTTTTTGTTTTTTTATCATTTAACTCAGTAGCACAAATTGCTTTTTTTTAAAATGCTAACAGTATCTACTCCACCTTTTCATAGAGCTGCTTAATACTGTATTGTTAAGAGTTAATAACAATATTCCAGTAATAATGAAGTATCTACCTTGTCAGCGTCGGTTTGTACCACCGGGAAACCGGGAAATTTCCTGATGGGCCCTCGACTTACCAGTTTTGGGGCCCCTGAGGCCTGTGGTCGAGAGACCGTGTAATATTGCTATTATTCTTAATAAAAATAATATTAAAGTTGAAAGTAGAAAATATATAAAACTTGCGTCCATTTTCCCATATAAAACGTTTTTTTTTGAAGACACGGGCAACGCGGCAATAAGCTCTATTATCGCCGTCGCTTGACGGGACTTCAGTTCACACTTGTATTTGCTTGGTAATGTACAACTGTTCCTAAATTGCGTTTAACACTTTAGTCCATGTAAAACGAGGGGTTTGACGCTCGGAATGCCCCCCTCATCGGGATCACTTGTATTTCATGTTTTTTAGGTCGCTGATCACGAAAATCGGGATCCGCGGCTCTAAAAATGCCAAAAACCACCACTTTTGGGGATTTTTCGCGATAATGTGAATAATACTATAAAATAATGTTATGAATTAATGAAGTGTTCATTTATCAACAATATTTCTACTTTCTCTTTCAATTCCCTGCAAGCTTGGAGTATTTTAGTATTTTTTTCAACGGAAGATTATCAGAAATTACAAGCAAACTAAAAAGTGCACATCTTTACTTAGTATTAGTTCAATTTAAAGACGATATATGGGTAATTTTCATCCCTGAAGGGTTGGAAAAAATTTTCTTCATTGTACAATCCCCATTCATCTAAATCCAAATCAAAAAGTGAAAGAAAAAAAATTTCACCAATTTTCCATTTTACGTCAATTTAGGTGTAGTTTTACCCCCCTCTGGTTAACTCTCAGCATAAAATGTGCTCTTATTTTAGACGAACATACTGAACTAGCAAAATATCATTACAATTACCACATTCATAGCATTATTTTACAGTATTATTCACATTACCGCGAAGAAAGAGGTGGTTTTTGGCATTTTTAGGGATGACGCACTATTTTTAGAGTCGCGGGACCAGATTTTCATGATCAGCGACTCAAAAGACATGAAATAGAAGTAGTCCTGATGAGGGAGGCATTCCGAGCGTCAAACCCCGCGTTTTATATGGACTGTGTCTCACTTGGTTTATTGTTTAGTTGATTTTTCGCAAAGACAAAGAGCAACACTCGTAGGGCCAGATTATTGATAAGGCTAACTAGGCGACAGCCTAGGGGTGACAATGCATGAAGAGGCGAGCACAATCAATTTTCATTTCCGAGAAAAAAAAATTTCTATTTCCTTCTCTCTGCTTATCAATTTTGATAAAAAAAATTTTCATAAGAATTCTCCCACCTGCTCAGCAATTTTGAAACTCGGACGAAAATTTTTTTTCATATTCCTGGTCTGGGGCCCCCCTACAAGTTTTTCCCGGTGGGGCCTTGCGCCCACAATCCGACGGGGTACCTTGTGCTCACGGATGGAGTCCGGAAGAGGAAAAACCTTTTGATTCTTGATTTTACGAAAAAAAGTAATTCTTTATGAAAAAAATCTGCTTCGCCTCCACAAACTAAAGTCCAAACGTCTTGAATCATCGTTAACTTCAAGGTGTGGTTGAATATCGGTTTAACAAATCTTATTTTGCATATTACAAAAATCTGATTCTCACCAATTAAACGACATTTAGAACAATTTAGTATGTAAAGAAATGCCAGTATAACTACTAACTTGATCGAAAATCATGAAAAATTTTTACACTGTCCGTTGCTATCAACGAATCACAATAGAACAAGAAATTATTGTTTTTTCCCTAATATCATGTAAAAACATTATTTTAGAATCATTTCGAAAATATTTTCAAAATATTTGGAAATTTTCCATAATCAAATCAAGATTTTTGGCCTGTAGAGCTGGCAAGAATTCGATAACCGAAAAGAGGAAAAGGTCTGGCGAAGCACAGTGTATATAGCCATGGTAAGCTCTGTAAAATGTACATAAATATTTAAGTAGCATTATAGCAATCTCTCTCTCTCTCGCATGAAGGCTGCAAGTTTTTCTGTAGTAAAAAAATGCTTTAAATGTGGGTTATGACTTGTAGCAGCGTCAATGTAATACTTTGCAGGGACAGTGACACAAATTGTTATGGCGAATTATTACGTAACTCAACGAAGATCTTTACTTACAAATTAGTAGGTGCTGTCGTCCATAGAAAACTAAATTTGTTATGCGAAGCATGCTATTTAGACGTGCCTCAAAAATTCCTTGAATTTGATATTTTTAAAAATTATTTGAAGTATTTTTTATTTTTTTTTTTATAAAATTGTCTTAAAATTATGATGCCATGTATTCGTGAGAATCAAACAAATGAACACAATAGGGATTTACCTTCGATACACACAAATTCACCAATATGTGACAGCGATTTATATATCATTACAAATTTCCGCTGTCACTTTACTAGTTAAGCTTTTCCTTATACGTGAATTCCTTTGTATCGAAGGTAAATCCCTATTGTGTTCATTTGTTTGATTTTCGCGAATTGCTGTAAATATTTAGCAAAATTTTCCTTTTCAAGTGATAAAAAGTAAATTGCACTTTGAACTGATAACAATGTCTGATTTACTTTTAGAAAATACAAATGTTCCATGGAAGAATTCGATCACTATAAAAACAGTTACAAATTCTTAATAAAGTATTTTTACTGTACATAAGTGCTACTTACTTTATAAGAAATATTTTTGAGAAAGCTCACTACAAAAAGGTACTCTGACCGTTGACAGGTTTTATACAACCTTTATAAATAGAACCCATAGAACCCAATGATTCTTTCATTGCTGTGTTAATGCTATATTATAATGCTGAGATTGCTACATTTGTCACAGAAAATAAAAATAGTTAGGTTGTTGTTTTAATCTTGATAATTTAGCCGCCTTGTTCTCAGACTTTCTGTATGACATTCTTAGTTGTGTGTGTTTTTTAATTTTTTCTGAAATTTGCACTTCGCTTTATCTTCTTCCATTTTTTTTTCCTTATACGTGAAGCCCCGCTGTACTGAAGTTTGGAGCTTATTGTACCCCATAGTCTCTTTATCCATTAATCCCGTTCCTCTCCAAAAGGAGAGTATACGGTCAATGGGAGCTCTGGCTATTTCTTCCGGGGTTACGGTTAGTCCCCTGAAGTATGAAAACCTCCCAGCCACCAAGGCTGGGCATCCACATAGTATGTGGTGGGGAGTTTCTTCATCCTCACCACACATCCTGCATTCTGGATTATCCTTCACACGTATGTTAGGTGTCTGTTCAGTGTGCAGTGTCCTGTTAGAATTCCCACTGCACATCTCAGCTGTTTTCTGCTCAGCTTTAGCAATTTGTTAGTTTTTGTCTTGGATGGCCCGCCGATGATGAACATGTGTGACTGTCTCATCCCCATTTTCATTAATAAAATTTTCCGATAAAAAAATGCCTAATATGATTTAATTTGATTTTCTTCCTGGAAAGTACACAGAAAATATCTGGGAGATGCTATTGACCATCTCCAGCACGTCGCCACCACTTTACCAAAACTTGTTTTAATACGCATGTGTGATGTTATAAGCGACCGACTATGCATTCCAATTCTCATCTGGCGAACGGCGAAACTTCAGCGAGTCGCTGGCGAACTACTATGCATACGGCTGTAAGATGTTTTCATAATAGTATATTATATTACTAGGAGTAGAACGCACTCTTTTTTTGTGTTGAGCCCAGGATTTGCGGCTGAGGTGAAGCCGAAGCCGCAAACTGGGCGAAACACAAAAAAAGGCGTTCTACTCCGTCTAATATATACTATTTTTTCTTCAAGCGTATTAAAATGCAAAAATTCATTTATTTATCATAAATGTACAAATATTCAAACTACAGTCTTACATGTTGACACAATATGACAAGTGGCTAGTAGATAGCGCGCCACCGGTGGCTTTCGGTATTAACATTATGTTACTAGTAAAACAATACCCACTGCGGTGGCGCTTTCGCAACTAACATTATGTTACTAGTAAAACAATGTCCACTACGGTGGCGTTCTGTACTAACATTTTGTTACTAGTAAAACAATGTCCTACTTCTACTTCTGTTTTTGGTGACATAATTTAAACATTTTAATACGCTTGAAGAAAAAGTAGTTTTATATTTTTGCTATGAGAGTATTTTACCGGCAATCTTATTCCACTGCACTGCTTTATAAATAATTAATTGCTGAATAAATGTTCAATATAACCAAGTAGCTTCGTAAGTTGCCATAATATACTATTTATTAATAGTCCAGTCAACGAAAGAGTTGTAGAGAACATGGAGGAGGGGAGAATTTTCCTCTTCAGGAATGTGTTGAGGGTAGTTAGGAGGTAAACATATTAAAAGTCCCCGCCGCTTCAAGGGGAGAGAGGGGTGGAAAGGTTCCTTCTTTCGATTCTTCGCTTATAACTCGGAAACGATGCATTGTACGGAGAAAGACAATCTATGCAAAATTAAACATAATAAATTGCCTACAAGAATGTTTATATTCTTCTATGTTCATTTTTTTCCTATGTGTTTACAAGATATTTGCCAGCCGAAAAAGATAATTAATAAATATATTAATTAGATACCTTGAACATTTCTCTCAAAGCAGTTTACTAATAAATCACAGTCACAAAACAATCTTTATATTACAACACTCGACGTATTTACTAACGTAATATTTTGTCAAAATCTATACATTTGCTTAAATATACAATGTGACTCAGTTTGAATCAAATTTTACTCAAATATAGAACAAATTAGGATCTACTTATGACCAGACTCGCCTGTTACAAAGGCAAAGCCACCTGCAGTACCAAAATATGCCGAAAAAAATTAAAAATCATATTAGTGGATCTCGACGAATTTCACATATCCACCACAGATTGCGGAAACCGAGAATCCCCTTTTCCAGATGAGCTTATGTATGAGAAATTCCCCATCAATAACCAAATCAAATTTTGGTGTATGTACGTTTGTGGCGCCAATTCGATGCATTTTTTAGAATTATTAACATTCAAAATGTTTTTATTTTTTCTGCATATTTTGGAACCGCAGTTGGCTTTGTCTTTGTAGCAGGCAAATGTTTTTCTGGTCATAAGTTGATCCTAATTTGTTCTATGCTTGAGTAAACTTTGACTTAAATCGGAAACAAAATAAAAAAAGTTATAAAAGGGTGTCTTTACTTTAAGGGAGTCACACTGTATCTTTAAGGAAAAATATTATGTTAGTGAATGTGTTTAGTGTTATTTTGTGACTGTGATTTATTAGCAGACCACGGTAAACCGCTTAGATAGAAATATTCAAGGTACCTAATTAATTTACTTATTAATTATCTACTTTGGCTGGCGATTATCTCGTAAATTATAGGAAGAAAATGAACATAGAAGAATATAAACATTCTTGTTAATTATGTTTAATTTTGCATAGATTACCTTTTTCCGTACGGCGCATCGTTTCCGAGTTATAAGCGAAGAATCGAAAGAGGAACCTTGAAGCGGCGGGGACTTTTATTATGTTTACCACTCAACACATTCCTGAAGAGGAAAATTCTCCCCTCCTCCATGTTTTTTACAATCCGCTTTTGGGCATTTATTGATTGGACTATAAGCTTTAACAACCGTAATAAGAATTCCACTTGTGTTACTGGGGGACTCTTGGAATATCTAGGGAAAAAAATGCATGGTATTCTCGAAATTACTTTTCTAACGATGTGTTACTTGCTGTGCCCTTACATGTCCTCAGTGAAAAAGTAAAATTGACGCGTTTTAGGATTTTTTTACAGAAATACTGTATATCCAAGTTACAGAATTTATTGCAGTTTATATACTGTAAACTTTTACGACACAACAAATACCAATTCCTCCATCTCTGATCTATCTGTAGATGCCACAATTTGATAACCTTCAGTCATCGAATATCTACCAAGTTCATTAACATTATAGCTTTTTCAGTTCAAGGTGAGCAAAAGGTATTAGAGCCTTCCCCCTATTGCACATATCTAGAAGGTTTTTTATACTTTCAAATCAGATTATAATTTAATATGCATTTTATATTAAACATAGCATTGCCATGATTTACATTTTACTACAATTAGATACAACTGTAGCCTAGCTAAATTTCTTGAGTGGATACATGAAGTGGGCCATTTCATGTGTTGTTTTCCTTCTAATTTACAGGGTGAGTCAATTGGAGTTTTACAAATTTGGCAATTCAGATCAATGCTGAAATAGAGGAAATACAATCATTACAGCGAATAATTAGAAGTATATTTTGGATACAATTTAAGGAATGCTTTTTAAATGCTTCAAAAAGTTTTATTAGAACTCTACACGTATTTAGGCTTATTAGGCCTTTATCAAGAGTAAGAAGATTCTAAATTACAAATTTCTGTCTGGTACTTTTATAACAACCCTTACAATAGATGCCCTAAAGGCTAATAAAATATGCAAATATTACGATAACAAACTACTTAATACATCAGGTAATATTAATCTTATGGTAATAAACTGTATCTTTAGAATTTAAATAATATTTTCTAGAATGTTATGACTTGCGAAAATTTGTTCATTAGTTACATTCTTGTTATTTTTTATTGCTTTCATAATTTCTAATTTTTCTGACAAATCCAATTTTTTGCCCTTTGCTTCTGAATGTAATAGTTTAACGTTATTTAAATTTACAAAATGATTGTTTTCTATGCAGTGTGTTGACATGCCTGTGCTACGTATACCGTTCAAAATGGATTTTTTATGCTCCTCTAATCGTATCTTTAAATTTCGACCAGTTTGATATAAATAGCATCACAGTCATTACAATTTAATTGGTATATACCTGTTTTTTGTAGTTTTTCTGTTTTGTCTTTATTATTCATTAACATTTTCCCTAGATTGTTTTTATTAGCTGAAATGGTTTTACATCCTAATTTATTGCTACTAATTTTATTACTAATCTTAGGCCTATAATTAATACATTTATAAATTTTGGTTTGTTGTGCGGAACCAGCATAAAATTGTAAATGTAAATTCTTCTGTTTATTTTTTATTAACTTGTCTACAAGTTTTTCACTGTAGCCATTATTCCTGGCTATTGCTTTGATGGCATTAACTTCTTTTCTAAAGTTTTCTTGGCTTAATTTAGAAAATAAGTTAATGAGAAGAGAGAGAAGTTAATGTCATCAAAGCAATAGCCAGGAATAATGGCTACAGTGAAAATCTTGTAGACACGTTAATATAAAATAAACAGAAGAAGAATTTGCATAAAGAGTTTTATGCTGGTTCCGCACAACAAACCAAAATTTATAAATGTATTAATTATAGGCCTAAGATTAGTAATAAAATTAGTAGCAGACTCAATTAAATTAGGATGTAAAACCATTTCAGTTAATAAAAATAATCTAGGGAAAATGTTAATGACCAAACAGAAAAACTACCAAAAAAACAGGTATATACCAACTAAATTGTAATGACTGTGATGGTATTTATATTGGTCAAACTGGTCGAAATTTAAAGGTATGATTAGAGGAGCATAAAAAATCCATTTTGAACGGTATATGTAGCACAGGCATGTCAACACACTGTATAGAAAACAATCATTTTGTAAATCTAAATAATGTTGAACTATTACATTCAGAAACAAAAGGCAAAAAATTGGATTTGTTAGAAAAATTAGAAATTATGAAAGCAATAAAAAATAACAAGAATATAACTAATGAACAACAAATTTTCGCAGATCATAACATTCTAGAAAATATTATTTAAATTCTAAGGATATCTCAGTTTATTGGCATAAAATTAATATTACCTGATGTATTAAGTAGTTTGTTATCGTAATATTTGCATATTTTATTATCCTTTAGGGCATCTATTTATTGTAAGGGTTGTTATAAAAGTACCAGACAGAAATCTGTAATTTAGTATCTTCTTACTCTTGATAAAGGCCTAATAAGCCGTAGAGTTCTACTAAAAGCATTTAAAAAGCATTCCTTAAATTGTATCCAAAATATTGAATAGTGTTTCACAAGGAGCCAACCGCAGAATCCATCCAATGAATTAGACATATTCTTGTTGCAATTTTGCATCTTCAAAATTTCCAAAATTGAAAGGAAATATATAATATTTATACTAAACAGTAATTGATCACCATTTGTAATTGCTATTTTTGTTGTGTGTCCCATATATTCAATCTAAACATATAACTGTATAAATAATAATAATTATTTTTAAATCTAACATATTCAATGTTATCCGTGACCTCCTGGTTCCAAGTAATCATTTTGTGCCCAAGGCTATTTAAAGAAGATACCTATCTTAATGTAACTATAAATCCTGAATGAACTAATCATCCTGAGAAGCTAGAGTGAGAGTGATATAATAATTTGCGTAAGACAGCTAGTTATTGAGAGATTGTTTACAAACAGCAACAGGATTTAAATACCATTATTCTTTAATTTGGTCATGATGAATAATTATACCAGAATTTCAGCTTATTATAAGATAATTACTTTGCTATTCCACACTCGCCTTTCTTGAGGTCGTCTTCTTATAACAGGTTTTGATTTTGTCTAATTATGAAAACGATAGATTATTAGTGGCTCTCTCATGAGCGGGATGCAGAATCCCAAATATTTTTTAGAAATTGATGAGTGAACAGTTCTTCAAAAATGGCCTCGACAGCTGATTTGGTGACCAACTCGGTGCCAGATTTAACAAAGAAAAATAATGAGAAGTCTTTCCGAACGATGAATTTTAGGGAAAGAGTCTCCTACATTCGAGAAGTTATAACTGTCGAGCCACTTGTTACTGCTTACATCATGGCTGCTTATTTATGTTCGCCAGCCCTAACCAATCTGGAATTCGAAAAGGCTTGCCGAGCCAACTTAAAGTTTAATGATACCATTTGTGATGCTATACTAAAGGGTAAACACGAAAATTATACCGAAGAAAACAACCAGGTACAATTCATGATAAACAATATGCATTCTTGGCAGCAACCAGTGCAAAGTTTCATGCCCTTAATATTAGTGTTGTTTTTGGGGTCTTACAGTGATCGTCACAAGTGGAGGAAGCCATTTTTGCTTCTACCTATATTTGGAGAATTTTTCGCAGTGCTAGGATGTCTTTTATGCGTCTTCTTCATGAAATCTTGGCCTCTAGAAGCACAGGGAGTGGCTCAAGTTATAATCCCATCTTTCTTTGGTGGGCAGACTATGATGGTAATGGCAGTTTTTGCGTACATTGCGGATGTAAGTACGATAAACATGCGCACTCTTAGGATAGGTGTAGTACAAATTACCTTAAATGTTTGTTCTCCGATCGTGCAACTATTCAGTGGACATTTATTCGAAAAAATCGGCTACTATGGAGTGCTCCTCATAGCAATGGGGTTTTTTGCTTTCGCATTTATCTACGGGATTTTTTGCATTAAGGAACCAAAACAACCATTAAAGGAGTCCAAAGGGGGTCTTCTTTGTGACATCTTTGACCCAAGACATGCTAAAGATACACTTTTTTTAATAATAAAGAAGAGCCCTGAAAATAATCGAACCTACATATTTCTAGTGTTGCTCACGATTTTTATATACAGTGGTGTGTCAGCGGGGGAACTTGGCTTGATCTATTTATTCGCACAGAGTCAGTTTAGCTGGACTGTGGTGGACCTTACTTATCTTATTACTGTGAATACGGTATCACATTTAATTGGTAAGTATTTTTTTTAACCCCAAAATTAATGTAAGGTTAGATTTATCATAACATGGAAAGTCTAATTAGGGAATTCAAGGGCCTGTCAAAATTTTTTGGCAATATGGCATCGAGGGTTTATTTTTATTAAATTCCGGAAACTTAGCCAACCCAACAGATAAACAAACGTTTAACGAATGAAGACGAATGTTTGCCCTCGATGCCATGTTGACAGTCACATGGTTTGGATTGCCTAATTGATCTTTACCTAATTCAAATTATAATCTCAGGATTGTCTCCGTAAGATTAAGAGTTTTATGATCAATATACAGTGTGACTCATTTAAAATGGAAACACCTTTATAACTTTTTTATTTTTTGTCCGACTTGAATCAAATTTTACCAAAATATAAAACAAATTAGGATCTACTTATGGCCAAAAAACATTTGCCTCCTACCAATGCAAAGCCACTTGCGGTACCAAAATAAATGGAAAAAATAAAGAATAAATATTAAGCATTTGTTTATCGGAAAACTTAATGAAAGTTGTTCAGAATTGTACAAGAACCTAGAGTCCAAAATTTCAGCAATATTAAAAAATATTGAATTTTGTTTTTGAAGTACAAAATTTCGACAAAATTAAAAGAAAATACAAATTATTTGACAACTACCTGACAGCTTGCGTTTAATTTCAAACAAAATTGTCATAGTACAATTTTCTAAAGAAAAAAAAAACAATTAAAATGATATTTTCGGACTCTGACATTGTTTTAAACAAAATTTCAATATTTTTTAACATTGCTGAAATTTTGGACGATTCTGAACAACTTTCATTATAGTTCAGTCAATGAAAGAGTTGTAGAGAACATTAAGAAGGGGAGAATTTTTCTCTTCAGGAATGTGTTGGGGGTAGTTAGGCGGTAAACATATTAAAAGTCCCCGTCCCTATCCCCGCCGCTTCAGGGGAGAGCCGGGTGGAAAGGTTGGCGATGGCCCACTGATGGGCCGATCTTTTGTGTTTGTTTGGAATATTTCTATCAAAGCGGTTTACCGAGGTCTGCTAAAAAATCACAGTCACAAAACAATCTATTTTACAATACTGGACATATTTACTAACGTAATATTTTGTCGAAATCTATACATTTCCTTAAATATACAGTGTGACTCACTTAAAATGAAAATACCCTTATAACTTTTTCATTTTGTTTCCAATTTGAATCAAATTTTACTCAAGTATAGAACAAATTAGGATCTACTTATGACCAGAAAATCATCTACCTGCTAAAAAGGCAAAGCCACCTGCGGTACCAAAATATGAGGAAAAAGATTAAAAATCATATTGATGGGTTTTGACAAATTTCACATAACCACCACAAATTGCGGAAACTGAGGATCCCCTTTGTCAGATGAGCTTATGTGTGAGAAATCCCCCATCAATAACCAATTTTGGCGTATGTACGTTTGTGACGCCGATCGGATGCATTTTTTAGAATTTCTAAAATTCAAAATGTTTTATTTTTTCAGCATATTTTGGTACCACAGATGGCTTTGCCTTTGTAGCAGCCAAATGTTTTTCTGGTCATAAGTAGATTCTAATTTGTTCTATACTTGAGGAAAATTTGATTCAAATCGGAAACGAAATAAAAAAAATTATAAGGGTATCTTCATTTTAAGTGAGTCACACTGTATATCTAAGGAAATGTATAGATTTCAACAAAATATTACATTAGTAAATACGTTGAGTGTTGTAAAATAGAGATTGTTTTGTGACTTTGATTTATTAGCAGACCACGGTAAACCGCTTTGATAGAAATATTCAAGGTACATAATTGATTTTTTTTTATTAATCTGGCGAGTATCTCGTAAACTATAACACATAGGAAGAAAATGAATATAAACATTCTTGTGGAAAATTTAATTACGTTTAATTTTGCATAGATTACCTTTTTCCATACGACGCATCGTTTCCGAGTTATAAGCGAAGAATCGAAAAAAGGAACCTTTCCACCCCCCTCCCCTCCCTGAAGCGGCGGGGCTAGGAACGGGGACTTTTAGTATTTTTACCTACTAAATATCCCCCAACACATCCCCGAAGAGGAAAATTATCCCCTCCTAAATGTTCTCTACAATCCCCTTTTGGGCATTCATTGATTGGACTATTAATAGAGTTTTTCGATAAAAAAATGCCTAATATGAAAAGAGGCGAATGTTTTTTTGGCCATAAGTAGATCCTAATTTGTTCTATCTTTTGGTAAAATTTGGTTCAAGTCGAACAAAAAAATAAAAATGTTATAAAGGTGCTTCCATTTTAAATGGGTCACACTGTATACTAGACGCTAGGCGGCTAAAATCGACCATTTGGTCTTGAGCCTTAGAGGTGAGTGGTATCAAAATTTGTTACTTTTTTCTGAATTCAACAATGCCAATCCCGGCTACCGTAGCTTTGATCGTTTAATAGCCAAAAACCTCAAATTTTAATTTATTTTGAAAAATGCTGACTTTACAGCTTTCTGTAAGACATTTATAAATGGGAATGGTACCAAAAAATTCAAATTTTTTTCTGAAATTAATTATGTCAAGTTGGTGTGTAGATGTGTCTGGTAATTTTCACTTCCTAAGTTCGAAGAAACCTTACATTTAAATGTGAAAACAGAAAAAATTTTGATGAACGGGGGAGGGAGAAAACGGATTTTTTTTTTATAAAACCTTTTTTTTTTCGCGGGGTCCTCCCGTCCAGTCCGGGCCTGTTATTGTATGAAAATGGAGTGTGCTACCAGCAGTAGGATTAGGATTTAGATAATACTGTTATGTTTTTGTATTTTAGAGAAAATAAATCTGCCCATAGAGTTTTGTGGGTTGTATATTATCAAAGCTGAGAAAGAGCGTGAAATGGTGGGAGAATGGGGTATTTTCCAATTTTTTTTTTTTTTTTTTTTATTGAATAATATAGAATATGTACAAACAAGCCTTCCAATACAGATTTCCGCGAAAAAAATTATCAATTTTTTGAGAAAACAGAAGTTAAAATAAGTGGAGCAACAGGTGTTTTAAATTGATGAAAAGGTAATTTGCCGATGACGTAGGTAGTTTGTATGGATTTGTTGATAGAATGATTTTATACAAAACAGTGTGGCTCTTTGCCAAGATGAAATTTCTCCTCTAGTTCTAATAAAGACAATTTAAGAAAACTGGAGAATAAAGCTTATTTATTAAATCAATTTTAATATATTTATCCACGAAATTTAATTTTCTCATGTAAAAAATAATAATAGGCGTGAATTATTAGATATTTTAAATAATTTTTAATGCCAATTAGATTTTTAGAAACATATTTAGCAAAATATGACAACAATGTCAACGGCTAGGCAAATGACAGATGTGTTCTAACGTCATGTTGATTTGAAGCATTTCGGTTTCTTTCATTAAGGTATTTGCTGTAATTTACAAATAGTAGATAATGTCATTTAAAAGGTATTTTATAAAAAGTTGTGGAAACTCAAATATAAGTGCTTCGGAAAAAAATGTTTTAACACAAAATTCAACTCCATCTTAATAATTTATTGATAAAGTAAAAATCAAACACCACATAAACAAACAACAAATAAATCTAACCAATATATCTCTTTCACTTGTATTGTGATAAGAAGTGACAGCTGGTGACATGCAAGAAATGTTGCCACATAATCCTCGCTGTGAGTTTTATTTACATTTTTAAGATAACTTCTACATAATAACAAATATAAATACCTTTTAATTCCTTCTAAATACATGTATATAATGTTTATTGATATTCAAGATATTGAGAAAAATAGAAGTGTTATAGGTAAAATAATGTAAAGTAAATACACAATTTGGCATTCATAAAAGATAGTTACAGTCTAAGCGAAAGTTGTCTATGATTGGTTAAATTATTTCCCGCCAAATAAAATCATTTGAAACCTGTGTCTAGACGGGCGTATCCTTATTTCTTATTTTTATTTAAGAAATTATTATTTTGGTTTAAATTGATTATGCAGTAATTGTTAAAATAATAACATTACTTGATATATATCACCAAAACTAAATTTAAAAAAAAATGGAAAATACCCCATTTCAACGTTTAATTCCAAAACTAAACCCACGATAATTTCATATCTATTTTCAATGAGCAATTCGTTGTCTATTGCACTATATTAGCACTATTCCATAAGATACTACTAGACAAACAAAACAAGCACAAGCTTGCCTGAAAACGTCACGCTCTGCACAAGCGCAAAATGAAACGTGCCCTATACATGTACCGAAAAATGTAAAATGTTCGTTTTACACGCGGTATTTTACCATCCCAGGACGATTTGACACTGTTGGATTCAGGAATAAATTATGAACGACTGCTTTCCATTAAAACAATGTTTTAGAAAATAAAACAATAATCACAAAGTAAATTTCAAAACCAGTGCATTAGTTACTAATGGCTCCCACAGAATATGTCAAAGTTCAAATACTAATATTACTTCTTAAAATAATGTTAAATTTAAAATATTCGAAGGTCAAGAAAAATTTCCTAGTCTATCAAGCTGCTTTTTTTATAAGAGTCATTTCATAAGTATCATTAATATATTTATATTAATAATATACTTATGGATTGCCTAAATAACATGTATGCATTAAGAATGATTAGTAGTTTTGTCTGCTAATCCATAAAAATTTAATTATATGAATAGTACAGGAAGCAGTTTGGTAACTGTTTGAAATAAGCAATCACAATTAGAGAATATTATTTAGGTAGGTATTAAGCAAATCACAACTTACACACTTTTTTTATTTATTATGAAATTATCTAATTTCTGTATAGATAGATAGATAGATACATTTATTTGTTCCTTTTTAAATACAATACCTCACTGGGTGTAGAACACGTCAAAACATTAAGAGAAAACAAAAAAAAAAGAATACCGGGTGAGTCACGAATTGCGCTCGCCCCGATATCTCCTAAAATATTTGGAATAGAAAATTGAAATGTGGAGGGCTTATTACACGACTAAAATGCCATCTTTTCAATAAAAAATCAAGTTTGGTGCACATCCGGTTTGACCGGAAATGCCCACAACTTTCGATTTTTAAATGGAACACCCTATATATTTTTACATTTTTGGAATCTAGAGGAAATTTTGAATACAATACATCCATTTTGGTCACCTTTTGATAAACATTAAAAAGTTTATTAAAAAAACTATTTCTGAATCCAGAGTGCTGTGGTGCCCAAAACATATTTTAGTTTGTGTGCTACGTTACTATAAAAATACAAAGAGCAATATGATTGCATTACTTAATTGTCTAGAGGCGTTTAAAATTTTCAAATGTGATTTTTACCCACTAACTCGGTTTTTTTAAATGGGAAGTTAATCGTTCACCAACAATTTTAAATACCTCATTTTCATACGAATCTAATGATACCAAAATTTTGACAGACTCGTGTAGTTATAGACAACGCTTTATTTTTTATCTGTCTGGCAGCTGATATTGTTTTATTACATTCAATGGCTACTATGATGTTTCCAATGTTATTAGGTTACCAGATTTACACAGAAATGTTTCATTTTAGTTTCCAAAGCCCACTAATCTATTATCTATTAGCCGCATGTTTCTGAAAGCTTGGTTGCATTGTATTTTGGCTGAAATCTCAAGTATTTCTGAGCGGATTTTCAAAATTTTGGTATCATTAGATTCGTATGAAAATTTTCAAATGTGATTTTTACCCACTAACTCGGTTTTTTTAAATGGGAAGTTAATCGTTCACCAACAATTTTAAATACCGAAAATGAGGTATTTAAAATTGTTGGTGAACGATTAACTTCCCATTTAAAAAAACCGAGTTAGTGGGTAAAAATCACATTTGAAAATTTTAAACGCCTCTAGACAATTAAGTAATGCAATCATATTGCTCTTTGTATTTTTATAGTAACGTAGCACACAAACTAAAATATGTTTTGGGCACCACAGCACTCTGGAGTCAGAAATAGATTTTTTAATAAACTTTTTAATGTTTATCAAAAAGTGACCAAAATGGATGTATTGTATTCAAAATTTCCTCTAGATTCCAAAAATGTAAAAATATATAGGGTGTTCCATTTAAAAATCGAAAGTTGTGGGCATTTCCGGTCAAACCGGATGTGCACCAAACTTGATTTTTTATTGAAAAGATGGCATTTTAGTCGTGTAATAAGTCCTCCACATTTCAATTTTCTATTCCAAATATTTTAGGAGATATCGGGGCGAGCGCAATTCGTGACTCACCCGGTATAGCTAATATTAATGTAAAAAATACATATATACATATATTGTTGCCCTAATCTGGGCACACTAATATACTATTTAGGTATATACTTTAAAACACTCATTATTGGAGAACCAATCAAAATAACTACTCGTCTAGCTAATACTGACTAAGTATTGAATTATATGATAGGATTCTTAGCATTTCAAAGCAAATTTGAATTGGTATCAAAGACTTTTACTATATCTTCTTTGAGTAGAACAAAACTTATTTCAGTCATTGGCGTGCATTTTTATTAGAAAGAAAAGGTCGATTTTTCGACATTAGACATTTTTTTAATATTGATTATCCCACTTTAGAACTTCTGTATTCAAAATTTAACGACATTTAGAATTATAGTTTTCGGATTTAGGCTCTAACTAACCAACTTAATTGTTCTCTGTTACTTCTACATGGAACTTAGAGGGAACTCTCATGGATGTCTCTGGGGGTAGAACATGTAACAATACACTACTTTTAGTTATTTTTCTAAGTGATGAACTGTTGTTATGAAACATATATTCTTGTTTTTTCAGGTACAATAGTGGCTATTCCTTTCTTTACAAAAGTACTGAATCTAAGTGACCCTGTGATTTTGCTGATCACTTTTGCAGACAAAATCTTATGCAATATAATATTCGGTATAGCGAAAACGGGTACATATATGTATGCAGGTAAGAACAACAGTATTTTAAAATATAATCACATAGGAAAATTTTACTTTAAAAGAGATGGACACGCTTAAAAAAATAATTAACAAAAAAAATGCGACATAGGTGAATAAAATTTCGCATATTTCGCAAGGAAGAAACCTGTAACAATTTAATGAAAGATATACAGTGTGGTCGCTCAAAAATTAACTATATAAGAAAGTATAGTGAAAGTAATATCGCACATTCCGAAGAAAAGTGCAATAACTAAAAAGTGCATTTTACAGGAGAACAAAAATTACATTAAACTTCTTAAAGGTTAATAAGCACACATTCTATTGTATCTAATTTATTATAACTTATACTGGTTTGAAGACAATTATACTACAATAAACTTTATTACTATCTTCTTCGGAGGAAGGTTATCGTTTGTACTTATTGATTTTTATCTTATTCCTAAAAAATTTGAGTTATTAAATGATATTTATAATGTAGTTGACACTATTACCGAAGAGGAAACCTGATATACGTTTAGTGACTTTTGGTCACTCTAAAAAAATAACGAAGAAACAATGGAGGAAAATAATATTTGGAATATAGTTATCACTATTATTATGGGAGCCCGCCCTAAGTGTCCGTGCACCCCCAATCCTTGGGGACAATTTTTTTCATAAAAATTAAAGCCTAAGGAACAATTTAAGACATGTCCTAAAAAAAAAAATGGCTGCACTTTCAAAATGGCGTCCGTTAAAAAAAAATTGCTTATATGGTTTTTGTCATTTAACACAAAAACTAAAAAAGATGGAGAAACACTTTCTGCACAAAAAACAAAGTGCATAAAATTTTCTATAATTTTGTTTCTATACAATATTTGGATAGGAGTTACCGTTTTTGAGATAAATGTCTGCAAATTACAATATTATTTTTTTTCTTCATTTTTTTTTATTTTTTTGTTATGTTAATAATATAAAGTAATATTATACGCCTTACAATAATTGTCACAGTTATTTCCTCTAAGTGATTTACCGATATATGTTTCCATGTTTTCTTAATTTTGGACTAATTTATCTGGAAAATGGTAACTCCTGTCAAAATATTGTATAGGAACAAAATTGTAGAAAATTTTATGCACGTTTTTTGTGAAAAAAGTTTTTGTCCATCTTTTTTAGTTTTTGTGTTAAATGATAAAAAACGACATTGGCAACAGTTTTTTTTATAAATATGGCCGCCATTTTGAAAGTACAGCCAGTTTTTTTTTGTAGGACATGTCTTAAATTGTTCCTTAGGCTCTAATATTTATGAAAAACATTGTCCCCAAGGATCTAGCAAGGGGTGCACGTACAGCTAGGGAGGGCTCCCCGACTATATTGCCAGGAAGAAAATTTTATATACTTCTAGTAAAAAAAAAATACAAGGTGGTCATCCAACACAAAAAATAATGAACAAATAAATAAAGGTTGCCAAAAAGAGTTTTCTGTATATAGCTTTACAGATTTTTTTTTAGTGTTTGTTTAAAATTTTAATTTTTGTTTTGGTTTTAAATACCTACATTTTTCAAGTAATCTCCATTTATGCTTTTATGTCTCTCTATTATTGATATCTATTTTGCATTAGTCTTTTATTTAGCTAAATAATGAATTTATATATTATATTTATAATAATGCAATATTTCGCAAAAAGAACGTTTACTTTCCAAATTTATTGCGTTATTAAAAAAATGTAAAATGAAAAAAATTAATCAGAATCTTGGATAAATAGATGAGAAAAAATCTCGCTTATCAGAAATGTTGATTTTATATTATATTTCCCATATTTCTATTTATACAGGGTTACTGATAACTCTACATATATCTTTCAATGGTGGTCAGAGGACTTAATTTGCAATCATTTCAACTCACATGTGTTATATGCAAAAGATTTTAGTTTCCGAGGTATTTAAATTTTTTACTTTTTATTGAAAAACCCCAAATTTCCATACTCAAAACTAAATTTAAAAATTACTACTAATTCAGTGGCACTGATTTTACTTAGATAACTCTTCAACAATGCATTACAGACAGTAACATTTCAAAAAATACCCAACGGTCCAAAGAAGCAACAAAAAATTTAAAAAAATTTTTTTCGATTTCTTTATTTCTGTTAAAATGACGGCGATTTTTTACAAAAATTCATTAATACATTAGTCGTAAAAATCATTTAAATACCATCTCTTTTTTATTAGCTTTCCAGGCAGGTAGAGCAGATAGAAAAATGCTGTCAAGTATAAAAAAATTTAGTTAACAGCCATGCAAACATTTTTAAAGAAAACTTTTTTAGACCTGATATTACATCCTCTGCAAACAACAGCTTCCTTTGGACGACCTGGCAAAACCCATTTTTGCATATTAACTCTTTCCGTGACACAAAAAATGCTGTCAATAGTGTTTTAGCTTCATAAAAACCACGTTTAAGCAATATCTCGATTTTTGAAGGAAAAAAAATCGCCACGTTTCATCATGGCACTTGGAGCCATTTTTTCGGAATTTCCAGAAGTTGGGACTAAACGCCAGACCTGACCATGAAAAATTTTTGGATTTTGTAGGACATCTTAAAACATGTATCAAATGGACAGCAAAAAATTTTATTAAAAACTGCCCAAAGGTTTAACCCTTACTTCACCCCCTCCTCCTGCACCTAGTGACAAATAGACAGCACAAAATGAAGTGAGGTATTTTCTGCTGTCATATAATGGACTATTTGAAGGAGCTTAATGTTGACAATTAAATAAAACAATGGTCTTAAGTTAATAACTAATTTATTTATTATTACAAATCTTGTTTAAAATGAGAACCTCTGTTCCGCATACAGTCACGAAGTCTCTTCCTCACTTCTGTTTTGGTCACTCTTAAAGTGAAATCATTTTTCATTTATTCTACCGCGTCGTGTCGATTATCCTCTGCCTCAATTGTTCGACAGAGTTCACCGGTGTATTGTATACCACTCCTTCATATGCTCCCAGATATGAAAATTTAATGGAGTTAAATCAGATCTTCCCCTACCAATCCAATTTTTTGGATACTTTTCATCCAGCTATTAACGTATTGTGATCTGAAAATTGCCTGGACAGCCATCGTGCTGGAACACCACATTATGAATAACGATGAAAAGAATAAAGTGGAGTAACTGCCTAGTAGTCAGATAGCAAAAGTACTTGTGCTTGTGTATAGCGGGTTGCTGCATTAAAATTGAATCTAACTGGTTAGTGACTTTTGACATAATGTCAAAAAGTACTAATCTGGAAGCTTGTCGAAGTATTTTACTACTCGTAGTACCATTTAAAGGAGGTAAATGGAATTCTCCCTAAAATATCAAACAATTACCACCAACAAACATACAATCCAGAGTCTTACCTACTTCAGTTTGCAGATGACATAGCTTGGATAGCCCATGGAAAAACTATTAAAAAAACAATAAACAGCCTGCAATTTTCAACTGGTGTGATAAGTGGAGATTAAAAATAAATTCTAACAAATCCCAACTAATGATATTTAATCACATCTCAAATACTTCTTCAACTATACAAATATGTACCCATAGCAACATATGTACCCACAACAACAGCAACAGTTGGAATTATCTTGGAATTAAAATAGACCAAAAATTAAACTTCAACAGCCATACCAAGGAAATGAAAAAAAAAAAGATGATAACTAGAGCAAAACACTTTAGATGTCTAACTTATAAGAATCAAGCAAGTAAAATTTACAATATGATCTGTCGACCCATATAGATTCTTCTTATTTAACACCTGCAGAAGACCAGCCTTGAACAATATAGAAGTGGCAGAGAGAAACAGTCCACATAAAATAACAAAATTTCATCATCCAAATAATCTTCTCCACAACCAATAATTTACTATATGAAAAAACTAGTATCCAACCTATACTAACTCGCGTCAAGGACCTCACCAAGATATTCACAATCCCAAAACCTCCTTGCCCTAATTCAACCCTTTATAATTCAACTACAAAAAGATACTATCAGAAGAAGAAATCCTGAAAAAACACTGTTAGAACAGAGGACAACAATGAAGAATAGAGTTATAATTGTTAAAAAAAAAAAATTTTGTACTTGTTAAGATCACCGAGGAACTGTTTTATAAAAATAATTCGATGTAAAGGACAAAAAACATATTAGTAAGACAGGCTGAAAGACGCTGGCCTTTTGGAATATTTTATCCAATAAATATTATTATCTATCTCTCTCAAACAATTAACGCGCTCTACCTGCTCATTGAACTTTTTTGTGAAACTAGTTTTTTTTATAATATTTTTGCCCCGTTGAAAAGCTAATAAAAAAAGAGATGTTTTTTACATGATTTTTACAATTAATGTTTTTTACATGATTTTTACAATTAATGTATTAATGAATTTTTGTAATAAATCGCCGTTATAGTAACAGAAATTGAAAAAAAAAATTATTTTTCGTTGTATCTTTGGACCACTGGATATTTTTTGACATTTTATGTTAGTAATGCATTGTTGAAAAGTTATCTACGTACGAGAATTAAAATCTGTGCCATTGAATTGTAATTTTTAAATTTAATTTTGAATTTGCAAATATGGAGTTTTTCAATAAAAAGTGAAAAATTGAAATATCCCAAAAACTAAAAACTTTTGCATCTAACACATCAAATGATTGCAAATTAGCGGCTCTACGCCCTGACAGGAATACGTCGAGTTACCAGTAACCCTGACAATTGGTTTTATTTTGTAGCTGTCATCGTAAGTTTAATAACTGGAGTAACAGCAGTGGCCATAAGATCTCTAGCAACCAAAATAGTATCAGAAAATGACTTAGGAAAGGCACAATCCTTGTTTAGCATATTTGAGGCTATAGCTCCTGCAGTAGCTGTTCCATTTTATAACACTGTCATATATAATAACACATTAGAGACTTTTCCATCGGCATTCTTTTTCTTTGGAATTATCCTTTACGTGCTAAGTTGCATTGTGATATCGTAAGTATAATTTCTTCTTTGTTTGTCCCTAATAGTTTTCAGTTATGATAAGATATAGGTGCTGATATCAATTTTGTATTTGGGAAATAGTTAATAGTGCAGAATGACTTTCGAAATACAATTCTTGTGATTTTAAGGGGGCCATAGTTCGAAAATCATAAATGAAAATGCCGTTCAATTGTGGATAGAGTGGTTCTAAAAATCGACCCTTTTTCTCGATAAAAATGTACGCCAATGTCTGAAATAAGTTTTGTTTTACTCAAAAAAGACATAGTAAAGGTCTTTCGACACTGATCCAAACATGATTGAAATTGGATGACTACCCAAGTAGCACATAGTCATAAGGAAGTTTTTATAACTATGAAAAACGTTTGTACAACTTATATTATTTGGAATTATAAAACTAAAAAGTTAACGACGATTATACAACTATTTTAAGTTTTGTAGACGGTATTTAAACGTCGTTTAATAAAGTTTTTGTGAGGACATTGTTTTGAGTTATATTAAAGTTTTATTAACGTTGTATAAGCGAGTTGTTTTATAGTTCTTGCTTGGAGTTGTATTGCAGCTTATACCACGTGTTTTATAAAAGTTATTTATTAGTTCAAAATGAAGTTGTTTCAAAGTGTATACTACGTTGTACAAGATGTTTATTATGAAACTGTATTTATAAGATGCTTAAACGTTTATAGATGCTATAATAAATACGTAGTTTTGTAGTTTTCATTTGGAGTTTTATAGTAGTTTCACCAACGTCCGAAGTGGGTATATTTTAGAATCTTTGAATAGTTGTATTTAAGATATAATGTCGTACCCATGTCGAACATAACCTCTGTGAAAACCTGCTTCGTAATATAAAGTGTGTTATTTCCTAATAGATAAAATATGCCTCGAGTACACAATCAACATGTTTCTAAACCCTTCAGATATACTACCTACTGATTATTATAGAAAAGTAAGTAATATTTAAATCAATATCATTACACCAGCATCAAAGTGAAAAAAGTAATCAAAACTCCAAAGGCACAGTTCGTGCAAACTGTAAATCAAAATAAGAGTTCACCTTTATACCCAGGGAAAATAATAAATATTATAGAAAACGGGCAAAATGTATTATATATTATATTGTATAGTATTTTAACAACCTTACTAAAACTTTGCAAGTTGTAATATTGTTTTATTAACTGCTATACAACTATGCTTTATATCTACACATTATTAGCTGTAGAACAGTTTCAATTCAGTTTTAAGAATTCTTATACCACTATACTATAACTTTACAAAACCCAATTGTATAAAGTTTCATTGTAGTTTTACTAACTGTTATGACACTGTAATACAACTTTACATTTATTAATAATCTTAAAAGTTGAAATATAGTTTAAAGACTCTTAAAACACTTGATACCAACTTTATAAATTTTGGTCATATAAATAGTGTATTGCAGTTTTATTGTAGTTATTAAAACTTTGAGGTTGGAAAATTTCAGAACCCATTTTTTTCTTTTTGCAATTGTAAGAAATCCATCGTCCATCTTGTGAATGTAGAAAGTTTAATTTTTTAAATAATTTTATTAATGGTTTTTTTAGGACTAGACATTTTCTTATTTTGGTGTATGCTTAACATTTTACATTAAGAACCACATAATGTTAAATATAAATGTGGGTGTATTTTAAAAAAAAAATTTATTTTCTTCATTTTTGTTTATTTTCGAAGCCCATTGTTTTTTATTGAGGTAGAACAATTATATTCAAGAGCAATATTTGTTTGCACATAATTTTCAATATCAAATAATTCATATTAGCCTATTATACTTATTATTATACACCTCTATGTGTCTAATTATGCATGGGCACTATAAAATAAAAGGATCATGTCAAAAGTTATATTACAACTAGACAAGTTATAAATAAAGAAAAATTATAACAGAAGTAGTAAAAAGTTATTCACTAAGTGGTGGAATGTATATATGTATATATATGAGTGAATTTATATATATTTTGACAAATTAATGAGTTGTATTAAAGTCTTTACATATTTTTATAAGTAGGTTGTTGAGAAGTTATTTTAAATAAAAATGAGACGATTTAATGTAAGTTTTTTAGTGGTGTTACAAAGAGTTATTAAAACCACTTTGCAACATTTCATAACAGTCTTATGGATTCCCCACTTTGTTGATATAAACGTTTATACAATGTTAACTTAGCTATGTTTTGGTTTTATTACTGTTTTAGTAAAAGTTACAAAATTTTAAAAAAAATTCCTTTAACGTGTATAAAACCATTATCTAACCAGTCTGTGCTACTTGGGTAATAACTGAGCTATGAAATTTTTGGGATGCACTATCATCAGTCAAAGAAATATCAACTTATTGCCATTAAGTTTATCTGTAGCTTGTAAAATTTTTTCTAAAACTTTCTGTTTCTCCGTTGTTGACAAAAACTATTGCATGCAGAAAAATAAACCATTCTTGCATAAATCTAGATCGGAACTATTTTGTTTTTCTTGTAAATAAATAATTGCTAAGGAATCTCACTTTCTTTTTCTCGTAGTAGTAGTATAAAGCTTTATTGGAAATTTCAATTGGCTAACGACATCTTCCAGCATTTTTTTCTCATATTTTTTTAAAAATGTAAAAACTTCAACGTGAAAGGAAGAACAAGATGAAGAGATAAAGAGAAATACCCATACACTACACAAGAATCACGATGAAGATATCAAAAATCACTTTCCTACTTATTTTGTTCCAATATTTGGCAATCAAAATAAATGTGATAAGTTTAGTAATCTTGTGCAGACTCTCGAAATTAAGACAACTACCTTAATTTGACGATGAAATGTGTTGAAAGTATATTATCTTATTTATTTCTTTTAGGTGGATGTACATTAAAGAAAAAATAACTAAAGGATTTGCCCCTGGAGAGAAAAATAATGTATCAAAGGAAAAATCCATACCGATGGAAAGTTATGTACAGACTACACATATCTAGTTTGGTTAATATATTATAATATATGTTTGTTATTATTTTATAGATAACATTTCAATGTTTATATAATTCGTGTTGATTTATTTTTATATGCAGTACAGTAGTAAATAAATTAATAATTTAAACATATATTGGTTCATTGAAATGAAAATTGATTAGTTTAAATAGATTGAAAATGTTTACAGTTCTATGACTTTTATCTTCACATGCGGGTAATTTTAATTTTGAGCTGATATGTTATTGACATAGATATACAGTTCGAAATTACATCAGACAGCTTGAGGTTGTCATATGTAGTTTAAAGGATTATCACTTTTAATTACATAAAAATTGTTTTATGAAAATTTTAAACTGATGTGATTAACACGTGCCTGTGGAAAATATAAAACAGTACATACTGGCTCATAAGGTAACTTTATAGTCGTATAAAACTAAGTTTTTTCAAACATTGTTTGGGGGGGGGGCAATTTTTTTTTTCGAAATGCAATCTGTATGTTTTAAAGAAGGTACAGTGAAGTTTTGTATAATTTTGGAGGTGAGCGTTTTTTTGTAAATTGAGTTTTAATTTTGAAAAACGTGTTCTTGTCTCATTTTTTTAAATATCTTGGGTTATTTTTGTTGGATCAGGTCAAACCTAAGAAATCAAAATGTTTGTAAACAAATGATGAACAAAACCACATAGGTCTAAATCCTGTCAGCCATTTTGTTTTGTTTTGCAAAAAATAAAAACCACGAAAATTTCAAATTTTACATAAACCGAAATTACTAATTGAATAAATAATTAATATTTTTTTATGAAACTTGGTGAAATTATAGGTCTTTACATCTAGTAAACTATTATGGCAAATTACAAATAAAATTATTTATTTTTTTCCCTAAAGAACGAAATTTTCGAAAAGTTCTTGAAGCTTTATAAAAAACTGCCGATTGGTCACACTAAAACTTTTTCTTCTTTAAATCGTATCTTTTTAAACGTGCTTTACCACAGTGATAAAAATAAATTTTGTGTATTATTTTAAAATAAAAATAAACTTTATATGTTCAGGATTTGAACAGCTGATTTCCGCATGGGAATTCTCATTTGAATCATTGAGCTATGGCAGTGAAACATATGCAGATTCGATGAATTATGGCAGAGAAACGAAAACATAAAATTTTCAAACAATCAGATCTTCGTTAATACATGAGTGGCAACAGAGCCGTAGCGAGCCAACTTTTTTGGGGGGTTATTTTTCCAAATTTATAATAATAATTCCTCAAAAAAAAATTCAATAGAAATTGCCAACTTACGTCTCAAATTTCCAACTTTTACCCAAAATAAAAATTGATGAGCGGGAGGGAGAAATTAAAAAAAAAACTTTCCATACAAAAATACAAATTGCTAACTTACGTCCCAAATTTCCAACTTTCACCCAAAAATAAAAATTGATAGAAATTGCCAACTTACATCTCAAATTTCCAACTATTACCCAACTTTTGCCAAGTTCCGCCGAAATAAATATTGATGAGCGAGGGGGGAGAAAATCTAAAAACAAAAAAAATTTCAATTGAAATTGCCAAGTTACATCTCAAATTTACAACTTTTGCAAAGTCTGGCTATGGCTACGGCCCTGAGTGGAAAGGCCTTACCATATCGATATCAAAAGAATGGCATTTTAACCTCATCATAAACTGCATACTCCAAATCGAAAACTAGATCCGGCAGGAACGTACGAAAGATTACATTATCTAACGTTTCGCGAAATGCATTTGACTGACTGAGCACTTTAGATGAGTAAATAGAATGCATGGATATCATCCCCGCAGGTTCTTCTAGAATCTTGAAGCTTTGGCAATGGGAGTGGGGGAAATATTCTTGTCGTAGCAGTCGCGGTTTTGATGAACGAGCGAAGTATACCTAAGTAATTGTTAACGATTAAAATATATTATATGTTCTCACATATTAAAGAATAAGCAGTAATAATTTCGGCTCAAAATATATAGAGTGTGTTTCATTAATAATTGGTCATAACCTGATTGAAGAATTCTTAGCCCAAAATATGAAGATTTAACCAAAAACACTTAGATAAAATGTGCCTCCCTTCTAAGGTACAAATGTTGAAGTTAAGAAAGTGTTGAAGTTAAGAATTAAAAAAATATTTTCACATATTATTTTAAAATTACTTAATATTTCTTTACCATATTTAGTAGATAGTGTAGTGATCCAAGACGCATAATATCAGCGAAAGAACTGATTCCTCAGTATTGTCAGGGGTTCACGCTACGGGGATGGGAGGTGGGGGTGAAGGAGTTCCCCCCCTTAATTTGTACGTCACTGGCCAAATATTTGTTTTCTTGGTTTTCTTTTATTTTCCAATAATTTTTACACAAAAAAAGGTACTCTTAATACATTGCTCTAGAGTGCCTATTTCTCGAGATATTTGAATTCGAAAGAGCGTTGAAAATAAAACAATACGTTTCTTGTCTATGAAAAATTTAGAAAAATATTCGAAAAATGTGTACTAGTAGAAGGTTTACATGTGGAATAGTTTTCAACTTAGTGGAATAAAATGTAATTTTTTTTTTGAAAAGTTATATTTCCTTATTTTGCAACTAAACTCTGTATTTTTTAAGCTTTTCTTCATAACTGAAAAACCTTGTTAAATAAAATTTTCAATAAAAATGTTAAAACAGGTAATTTGTTTAAAGTCGATTTCATATTCTCTAATTTTTAGAATACCCTGTATAATTTACCTTAAGTTTGACAACTGTTTATGACTTCCTAAGACAAGCAAAACTTTTTATAAAGAATGACTTTTTCTCGGCAAATCAAAAATAAGAAAGTTTACAAGAGTACATTACCCCATCCGGAGACACACTGTTATAAATTTAAAGTTGCAGCACTTACAGCACCTGTGATTTCAAATTTCTCTAAATCACTTTATTTTGAGTTTTTTTACAAAGTTTTAGTCATTTGTGATAATTAAATGCAAAACCCTGTGTTTATTTCAACTTGTAGGTAGCAGATTTATTAAATATAATCTTAACTAACACTACATGTATTTAAAAAAAAAATCAATAGATACTTACCTGACTATATGTAATCATTAAATAACCTACTTGATAAATTACTGTTAATGAGCTATTTAAAAACTGTTTGTTTACAATCATAAGACATAATTAAAATTCCATTAACCAGTTGGGTATTCCAGTATGTGTATTGTGTTATTACATGCTTTTAAACCAGCGGGTATGCTGGTAGAAAAATTTACTAATAGTCATCTAATTTCATTTTATATTTCTAGGTGTCATTTGTATGTATATTTGAAAAAAGTTCAGAAGAACTAAACCAAACGAAAGGACAATTTTTGTCTGATTAGATATCAAATATGACATGGGTAAGTTTGAACAGGAATTTTTAATATTTGTCTCATTTTTCTGATAAATTTTCTCTAATATCATCATAGAGAAGTTGCTAAGAAATTATAATTATGGATAGATAAATTCACATATATTAAGCAAGTTGAAATTTCAACCCCCCTTTCTCATCCTGCTCCACTCCCAGGAGGGCTTTCTCGTTTATAAAAATCGCATCAAAGTTGATCAGTGTGTTTGAGTCACAAAGTCACATATGGACAAATATACGTATTAAATGCATACACCGGTCCTATCGTCTCGGGTTCTAGTCGGGAATCTAAGCTCCAATTTAAGGCTTAGCTTTTGAAGCCTAAGTACTTGTCAGACATATGGCTGGGAAGTGTCGTACTCGATGTAAAATTGTCTGCTCAATCCGAATCCGGAGGGCCCATAAGAATCGGGGATTGCCTTCGACCTTTAATCCGCGAATTTACCTACCCACATTTCGGAAATTGTGAAAAATTGAATTTTTAAAATATACCTTCCGTGTTCCTCCCACAAAACATAAGCTAAAAATCTATTCTTTTTTTTTAATTGTAGCTCATAGTGCATTTAATGCAACAGTGTAGTCAAAACACATCTAATATTTATAGAAATTTTAGAAAAACAACATGGCGTGAACCTCTACGCAGTGGGCGCATTTAAAAATGTAGCATGTGAGGTTTTTTTATTTTGGGAAATTGACAAAAAATTATAAAAGACCAAAATTATTTTTAGTGATTGATTCATACTGAGTTCTTGAGTGAAACGGAAGGTATGATTTTTTAAAGTGACCGCAAAATTCGCCTATTTTTGCATAGTAGATAGCGGGCCAAGGGAAAGCGCAAAATAAATCCTGTAGGGCTCAAATTAAACTTTGAGAAACTGTAAGGTGAGCATATTTTTTACTTTTTGAAAAAATGCAAAAATCACCCCTATTCAAAGGTAGCAAATATTTAAAAAAGGCAGTATATAATGAATATTTTAAAAAATAAAACAACTGTTATTACTCAGATTTTATATTGTATGAATTATTTACGGATTATATATAATTCTGTAGCGTATTTGGAAGAGTTTAGGCAATTGTCCTACAACCCTCCAACCCCTTGTAATAATTAATAATTGGAGTGTTGTAGGACAATTGCCTAAACTCTTCCAAATACGCTACAGAATTATATATAATCCGTACATAATTTATACAACATAAAATCTGAGTAATAACAGTTGTTTTATTTTTAAAATATTCATTATATACTGCCTTTTTAAAATATTTTCTACCCTTAAATACGGGAGATTTTTTGATTTTTTCAAAAAAGTAAAAAATATGCTCACCTTACAATTTTTCAAAGTTTAATTTGAGCCCTATAGGATTTATTTTGCTCTTTCCCTTGGCCCACTATCTGCTATGCAAAAACAGGCGAATTTTAGGCCTTTTTGCAGTCACTCTTTGGTCTTCCTGCAATCGAGCGCGCTACGAATCGAAACTCTTTTGCATTATATTTAGTTATTTAGTACTGTATTAATAGGTACAATATTCCTGTGTTAGATTTTACTGGCTTTATTTTGTTTAAAAGATGTATAGTAATTATAATATAGGTTGTTTAAAATTCATTAGGTTTAATTACTTCTGCATCGTGGAAGTAGAGCAACAATAAAAAAAATGGGATTTTTTTGTTCAAATAGGATTAGGATATCATGAAACGTAGAGATTTTAAGTTAGATCAAAATTTAGAAAATTCTGTCAGTCCGTCTTGTCTGTAACTTTTTTTGTGCATACGGTTACTCTGGAACGGTTTATGATATTGGCTTGAAATTTGGTACAGCTACAGTACATCTACATGTTATATAACTAGATTATTATATATTGATCTTAGTCCGTTGAATAAGTAAAGCAAACAAGAGTTCATAAAATTGGGATTTAGTATTTGTACAAGAAGCTAAGATCTCAAAATTTTTTTGGCATCAGCCACCCCTTTACCACCCCCACACCACTATTAAATGAGGTAAAAAACAATTGGATTTAGTTTGTGTACAACAAAGGTCAATTTTTTTTAACTTCAGCCAACCTCACTACCACCTCCCTTAATAATGTGGTGGTAGTGGGGGACTTGGAAGAATCTTGGAATATTGGAAGTAGTGATTCCTTAGGCAGTGGTTTGTATTCGTATCAGCTAAGCAAAATACACTACAATTAATAATAATTAAAAATTATTATAATTATAAGTTTTCATCAGTACATTTACCTAAACACAACCAATAACCAACCTTCAGTTCTCTTGCAGTAACACCTCTTGTTGCAAACATTATACTTACACTTGCAAACGACTACTTAGAAGTGACTGGCTTCGATTGTTTCTTAGACATGGTAGGTATCAGTACAGCTTTCTGTCAATGTCTAATCGTACTAAGAGCATCCAGCAGTTTTGGAGACGTGTTACCTGTTTTCTTCGAAATAGAAAGTGTATAGGCACACATGCCAAGAAGCATGTTCATAAAATGCGACTTCAGTAGGTGGTAAAACACTAATATCGCTCTTACAGTTTAAAGATAAATGTGACCATACAGATTTTAAAGAACGTGGAGGCAGTGTATCCCAGTTTTTAATTGCCGTCTTAAACGCTGTTTTTTCCCTTTCTAAATGTGTATGTAGCTTGTGTTATCCCACCCACTAATTACATAGGTAGACATAAAAAGGGCCGCTGTAAGGAGGAGAGGTATGAGTCCCTACTGCTGCGTCTTCAATTATTTTACTGCAGAACAAATACAAATCGAACTTTTGAAGCCACAATTTTACTTTCATTTTGATGCACAAAAACAATGACAACAAAAAAATATCTGTCACTTGCCACTATTGCTGCTCTTCCAACACAAAAAATTCTAGTATGGAGAATATAACTATATCGGCTTCCTCACGGTTATGAATTTTCGCATTTTTCAAGATATAAACTGATTCTAATTATAGTAATTTCTAATTATTAATTGTAAAGTATTTCGCTAAGCTGATATAAATACATTCATATTTAGGGGCAATTTCATTTATACAGGTCAGATACCTGCATACATAATAATTTACGTGTTTCTAAAGTTATGATGAAAATTAAAATAAGACATTTTAACACAGGAATATTGTACCTACTAATACAGTACCAAATAACTAAATATAACGCAAATGAGTCCCGCATCTGTCTGTTTCGATTCGGAGCGTGCTTGATCACAGGACGGCCAAATTTAAAAAAATCATATCTGCTGTTTCACTCAAGATATTAGTATGAATCAATCACTAAAAATAATTTTGGTCTTTTCTTGTATATTCGTATGATCTAATTTTTGTCAATATCTCAAAATAAAAAAGAATCTCGCATGCTACATTTTTCAATGCGATGACTGCGTAGAGGTTCACGTGATATTTTTGCCTAAAATTTTTATAAATATTAGTCACGTTTTAATTACACTGTTACATTAAGTGCATTGAAAGCTATAATTTTTAACTTATGTAAATAAATATAAAAAATAATAATAATAAATAATAAAATAATTCTACACACAATTACAAGACTCAAAAAGTGTAATTCATAGCTGGTTTTCAATTACACATAGGAATTATTCCTGAGCAATATATTTCTGTTCATTTAATAGCTTCCCCTTTATGATATTTCTAAAACTATACTTATAGTCCAGTCGAATTGTACTTTGACAGGGTAAAAATAGACTGAAATTACTTAGAGAAGATAACATTGTCATAGAATGTGCAGAGACCGCTATCGGTACACAGGTAACAATCCTATTTTTACAGCTGCATGGGCATCGCACTGCCTACTACCATTAACATTTAAATAAAAAATGGATGGCACTGATATTATGCCAACTGTTATACGCAATGCGCGAAACTGTGACGTATGTTATCTTCCCTAACTAATTTCACTCTAACTACGATTTTATTGTTTTAAGTTGATGGGTTGAACATCAAAAACAAGCCCTTATAGCGTGCCAAGTGATATCATACTGGATAAGGATAAGGGAGGTGAGGGGTGGTTGAAAATTCGGTTTTTCGCGTTTAAATACAAGGCAAGACAAGAAAGTTATAGGTATTAAAAAAGCTTATAAAATGAACCCCTGAACGTTAAGATAGCTTTATTAGGTCAAGAGTGAATTCAAAAAAACGGGAATTTTAAATTCTTTTCTAAATATTAGTGAAATCTTTGAAATTTTACTAAAGTACGTGTTATATAGGGAGGGAATATCTGGTAAAAATTTCAGATTGATATCTGCATTATTTTTCAATAGATTCAACTTTTTGGAAAAAAAAGGGTCTTCGAAAAATGGCTAAGTACTTACTTTCTGTCAGATTTTGCCACGAGAAAAAAATTCTATTCATCGAGAGTTCAGCATTTACAAATGATTTCTATATGGTCATTATTGGGAAAAAAGTGGTGAAAATTAAATTTGAAAAAAAGAAATTTTTTCATAAAAAATTCCAATTAAAGTTAAATATCTTTTGAATGGAATGCAGTGTCGAAAGATCATGTGTACCATTCCATTCAGAAGATATTTGACTTTAATTGTAATTTTCTATTCAAAAAAATCATTTTTTTTTTTTTAATTTAATTTTCACTCGGAATTGGGTAGCTCCGTAACGGGTGATGCTACAGAGAAGGTAGACATACTAATGGAAAGCCCAAAGTATGAAAAAAAAAATGTTTATTCAGGTACGTTTTCCCCTCCGAGTATTCATTTATCCGCAATGGCGCCATTTCGGAATTTTTGAAATGAACTTTTGACAGCACTAGAATGGAAAATTACAAATGAAATATGCATGGAACATCTGAAATACGAACGGATATGCTTCTCCGAAGCTTTTATGATCATTTCGACCCAAATCGGACCACTAACAACCTTTCTGCTGCAATTTATAGTCAGCTCTGCAATTTATGGGACTTAGGCCCTTGTTGCTCCGCAAAAACAGGGAAGCCGACGGGGGAGAGTATAGTATGTGTGGTCCTGAAGCAAAACTACAATCATGCAAATTTTCAGTTTTACAATAATCAATTTCGGGTAAATGCGATATATTGACTAAAACTCCTGGGCTATCGCAAATAAAGACGTTTATTATTATATTTATTTTTCAAATAAGAAGTTTCCAAAAAAATATTAATTTGACTATTTTTCAATTATTATTATGCTTTTGTCTCTTTTTGTTAATTCTTACCTTGCATTGCAAAGTAAGTTTCATGTTTTTTTCTTAAATTATATTAAAAATACACATCAAAGCAACAATCTTTATACAAGTTATTCTCCATATGTTCTTAAACCAAAATTACATTTTTGACATATAAAAAATACACAATCATAAGATAATAACAAAAATACCTGTTTTATTATCACTAATATAGGAAGTTTTTTGTTGCCTCAATTATATATCCATTACATATATGTAATTTTCACCAATATATCCATTTAAATGATAATTTTAGAAACTGGAAATACCTGACAATTCTTTTAATTTATGCTATCTTAAATACATTGTTAATTTATTTTTCAGTAGCAATCAGATATATTTTATATTTACATTACATGGTCATGAAGATTTTCTTTCGGTTCCTATATAACTGAAAATGTAGCATAATATAACAAACTGGAAGTTATCAGCCTGCAAGGTCAGCACTAACACGATGTAAGTCATTTATTATTCTTCCTTTAGTGTGTAATTCCTTTTTTCTTTTCTTTGTAATTATTTTATGAGATTATTTAGGTACAAATTTCTTGCAAATCTATTCCAATACTTTACGGTAAAGTTAAAGTCTAGTAATAATATACTTTCTACTTAATCAATAAATCTTTAAATCCTATGAAGCAGAGTTATTGTTTACATAAAATTTAAAAAATATGCAATAAGGTAAACAGCATAAGATAAACAAAGACGTAAACTTATAATCACATCATACTAACAAATAACTACATAACATACATACAGAGAAGTAGAATTTCCACAAGTCGTCACACAATTACATCATTAAAAAATTGTTTCATGTAACATAAATATAAGTAGGTACTGTCAGTTCATAATATAGCCTTTTTAGAAATTTTTATTCTCTTTTCATTTTGGTATTCTTGTGCTTATCTATTATTCGTACACGATGGGGCTTTCTTATTTAAAATGAATTGCATTTTGTGGAGAAATAAATAAATATGCAGAACCTATAGAAAAATTAAAGAACTGTATTGGGAAACTAGAGAATTTTTAGGCCATTAAATTGCAGTATAAAAGGTAAGTATACTGCCGTCCTAAGCCAAAAAGACGTATCTCAAGTTTTGGCCGAAATGCATATTTTTATACCTTAGGATAGCTGGAGCTATTTTCTATATATTTCCATAGCGAAATAAACGTATTTCAATCGTTAAGTATTTTTAAAGTGCTAACAAAGTTTGACGCATCTAAAAAAATATGAGAAAACCTAAGCGATTTAGCCAATTAGACGTATCTCATTGTAAAAAAAACTAGTAACCTAATTAATATAAATTCATAACTACACCACCATTAACCTCTACATTAGTACAACTACAAAAAAAAATATTAGTAAATATTTGAAAATATTGACGCGATTTCGATAAATTCAAAACATGCCTTATATCTCAAAACAGTGAAACCTTGAGATACGTCTTTTTGGCTTAGGAGGGCAGTATAGTGGAAGCAAGGAGTCGGAAAGTATGTCAAAATCGTGCTAAAGTTATGAAACCTATTCCTCCCCCCGTTTTTGACAGGGTGAAAAAAGTTTTTAGTCATGCGCACCCCCCGAAATGACCAAAAACCACCCTTTTTTGCTTATTTCTCATATGTCAGCTTGGCATCGACTATTTTTGCAGGGATTCTTTGTTTTTCCATGGAGATATAACAGATGGTGAAAGGTGATATCAGGTAGTAGAGGCAACCGCCTTTAGGAGTGGAGTCTACTCTGTCAGGGAGTGTAAAATTGTTTCTTATTAAAGACGTTTACCCCCCATTTTCGAGGATGCTGATCAAGGACAAGGTAAGAGTGAATTGTGACAACCTCAGGTCCCCCCCCCCCCCCCCAGTGGATGAAAAATTGATTTTTTTTTAATTTTCAATTTTGTGTATTGAGTGGGAGTGGTTTCAAAGTCACCATCTGTCCATTTTACACCCTCATCAAAAATAAACCTATCCTTGCAAGAATTTGAAATACATGTTCCTTAAAACGGGATATAAGGAAGAGAATACTATTGGTAAAAATTTCTGTTTTTAAAAAATTATACAGTATGTCCGCGGATGGGGTTTACAATAGGAGTAATGGATGAAATTTTTAACTTTTCGAGAAAATGCTATTCTTTGTAAAAGTTTTTGCTTACCTAAAAAATAGTAATAACATTGAGAAAAATTATATTTTTTATACGGGGTGCTCAAAAATTACAAAAACTTAAAATTCAGTAAGAGTAAACTGGGGATAGGTAAAATCTACCCCCACAGACGGACAGATTTCATGACTTCTAATATCCTGGATTGAAAATTCAAGCATTTGTAGTTTTAGGCAGGGTAGATAAAAATGGAGTAAATTACCCCTCCCCCAATAGGGGTAATTTTCAACCTTATTTAGATTGGGTGGTTGACGTACCAGATTTATATATTTAGCACAATGAGCTACAAGTTTTTGACCCTTTCCGAATTTCAATACCACATATATGCATCATTGCATCATGGGGGTAGCTCTTACTAAGGGTAGACTCTAGTCATGTGTCGGAGGTTGGAACAAATTCACTCCATGTTTGTTCACCCTGCTTAAAACTACAAAAGCCTCAATTTTTTTTCCCGTTTTGAAACCTATGAGGGGTGGGGGTAGTTTTAACCCTCCATGGGGTTGATTCTCTACCCTTTGAGAGAGTAATGGCTGGTTGTCGCACCAGGATCAAATATTTTGCACTAAATTATACAAAAATTTGGCCTTTGCACATGTTATTCACACTCACCTGCGTCTTTTGAGTTTTAACGGTAGTTTTCACGCCCCATAAGGGCAGATTTCGGTTTAATTTATAGAAATTAGCTTACTGTGGCTCGAATTTATATTCTCTACTCTCGACTATAAAACATTTCACACTTCATTAAGAATTATTGTATTATTTCTATGATTTTACACCATTTTAAGAGATGTTTTTGACTAAAAAACAAAACTGACACGATGGATTCTTTTTTGGACCATGGATTCGGATTCGGCATCGAAAAATACACCATATCCATATAATGGTCCGCTGCACAGAACTTTTTTGTTTTTTGTGCGTGTGGCTGTGTTAATCGATGCCAAGCTGTCATATGAGAAATAAGCAAGAAGGGGTGGTTTCTGTCCGGATCACTAAAAACTTATTATTCGTGTTCAGCACCCTCGATACAAAAGTCGATTTGTAGGCAAAATATGCTACAGGCGTCTATACAATATGTGCCGATTGCCGAATGGAATTTTCGCCTTACCACCATACTAAAGGCCTAATACAAAATCAACAGACAATATTAAATTGAAAAATGAAAATTGTAGATTGAAAATGTGACAATTAAAATATTCTGTGTGGGTCTATGATTAAAAAACAGAAATATCATTTTGTTTAAGGACCTGCCATCATATATTCTGTTCTACCCACTTTTAAATTGTTATAGCTGTTGATACTGGGTCACTTAATGCAAAACTAATATATTACACCTCATTGATTTCAATCTTAATCAAAATTTGCTACAATCAATTCGATGTAATATCAACTATATAGATATAAAACAGGTTTCGTAGGAAACTTGAAACAGTTATTCAGACAAACTAACCCATCCACGAATCATCTCATATACTTATTTTTTTATTTACATATCCATTATGTAAATGAGCAAAGAAATTGGTGACTAATTATCAAAAGTCTCCAGTCATTCTTATGAATTTTTTTATTCCCATTATTATAACTCAATTATACATGTTTACAAAACTCACCCGTTATAATTAAATATTGGTAGTAAATCCCAGAATCTTATGTCGTGTGCTGCCTTAAATAATAATCATAATTTATATTTCAGTCTTAATCAAATTTTAGTATCTATTGTATGAGAGGAAGATTTCTTGAGTTTGTCCATGTGTGAACATTTAGTGTACTTAACTGGAAGTTTATGTTAACCAATGGAATTATAAGGTCAGCAATTAGTTAATTAAATAAAATGTTGTCTTTACTTAGATAATATAGATTAAGTTCAATTATTTAATATACACTGATTGACAAAAAATTGGGACATATTGTTGATTTGTTGAAAATGATTAATTTTTAGGGAAATTAGTATATAATGTTAAATGTAATGTTTATGTTGAGTTTTGCAACAAGTATAAAGTACTATTGTTTTAAAATAGAGCAATATTTTATTAAGAAACCGAAATAAGATCTGGACTGCCTATAAAAAATATATATTTTACGTAAGCTGCAAGAAATTCTAAAACTTGTATATTTTAGGTATTTTTGTTTCTACTTTCAAAGTATGCCATGTCTGTCCATTCTACAATTGACAATTTCTATACTACATATGTACATAATATAAATTTAAAAGAAATAAAGATTATTATTAATAAAAAAAACCCATAAAAAAATGTCTTTTTAAATATTCAACTTTGAAATTCGTATTTTTATATAAGTAGACAAAACTGTGGATTGAAACACTACGATATTGACTTGATGTCATCTTGATATCACTAATCTACACTAGTCATATATTTTTTTTATTTATTTAACGCCGGCCTATTTCTGCTATCAAGGCCTCTCGCTGACATACAAGCCGCTAGAAGGTGGGATAAAATCACGTGTGTTTCTCCAGGAGGGTCTATTCTCGAATTTCTATTAGTAAAAGTCACATGCGACTTTGGGAGAAATTTCACGACACTAAAAATATGCATTTTCGAATGTCGCATTCTACAATTTTCAGTAGAATGTTTAACGAGTGGGTCAAGACCACACGACATTATATTCTCGCATGCAACTTAATGACAGTAGCACAGTTTTATAAAAATCGCTAACTTGAACAAAGTAAATATGCTTGCTGCAATTCAAAATTTAAAATTTCAAGAAGATGCGGATCAATATAGATGAAAGTATTACAATAAATATAATCCATTTGAACTTAATGATCGGCAGCTTATAAAAGTGTTTAGGTTAAGTAAAGATTTAGCAATACATCTAATAGAATTGGTTAAACCATTTATACAAACGCAAATTCCCGTTTCCCTTCTAGATGTGAAAACGAAGGTAAAGCTATAGGCTGTACTTACAAGAATCTAAATAAAGGATGTTTTATAAAAAAATGCTTAACATAGAGAAATACAAAATTAATAGGTAACATTAACAGTGAATTTACCAGACAAAATGTCTGGGCCTTCTTTACTAATTCCACCAACCTATTTTTCTGCTGTTGACTGCAGTAACCTTTTTTTTTTTTGTTTCCATTAAAACACAATGATTATAGCCACTAACAGTTAAAAAAACAATGTTCGGTTCTACATTGATTCCACCGACATACAACGCTGTCAATGAATTATTCGTATCAGCAAAGTAGAACCATTATACAGTGTTGACATACTATGTTATGCAGCGACATATTAGTGGTATTAGTGGTGTCTATTACTGCTGGAGAATACCATTTTAGGAAAGTATGCGACAATTATCACTGACAATTGTCGTGGTCGATAATTGTAATAGAGATTCGAGAATAGACCATCAGATGGGTCATCCATCTAAGTACTAACTGAAATGAACATTGCTTAACTCTATATATTCAAATACGTGTAGTAGTAGTAAACAAATTTGTTAAACATTTTAATATACAGAATGTGCCTTGTCGGATGCTGGCCCGGAGCCAGCCAGACAAACTCGGTAAATGTAGATCTGGACAGGGCAGCTCCGAACTTGAACAATAGAGAGAGAGAGGTATTAAAATGAAAATCTAAAGTGGTCAATAAACTCTTGGATCTCGTAAAATACATATTATCTTTCAGAAATATGTTAATGTTTTTTTAGAATTTATGGTGCGTTAAGTTTTCCACTCGGTAATAAGTTATATAGTTTTATGTAAATATATCTAAATTAGTTTAGATTTTTGAAGAGACGGAAATGTGGGGCAATTACAAGATTAAGTCTGGTTCCGTTTCTATTTGAAAATCGGTTGGCTGAATATTTTTTAGACATTCGTAATAACTCTAACTGCTCGTTTTTGGATACATAATATTTTAGATGCATGTGTTGAGCCACTCCATATGACATAACACTATTAAATATGGCGTGGAAAGCTAACAGAATTGTGTCTTCATTTATCTAATGGGTTAGATTTTTTAACAAATAAATACTACTTGATCATTTTTTTTGGAGGTATTCAGAGTGTGTTTACCAAGTTAACCTGCTGTCGAGAAAAATGCCGAGATATTTTAGAGGATGAGTTGGAATTTATATGGGTGTTTAAATTAAAAATCAACTTTTGTGTTTTTTCTACATTTAAGGATAGTTTGATGTTATTAAAGTAGACATTGGTTTTTGATTGCATTTCATTAGATATGTTAGTCAGGGAGCTGATATCTTTGCCTGTGGGCAGTAGGGTTGTATCATCTGCGTATACAATGGATTTAAATTCAAGGAAATTTGAGATATCGTTTATAAAAATAATGAATATTGGGCCTAAAATGGATCCTTGAGGACCTCCATGCTTAAGTGATTTGAGGGATGAAGTCTCGCCATTTATATGTACACATTGATATCTGTTTGATATGTAACATTTTATGAAAGATAAAGCTGGCCCTCTGATGCTATACATTTCTAATTACGCTAGTAGTATGTCATGTGAAACACAATCAAAGGCCTTAGATAAATCTATGAAAGTCGCTACAGACATGTTTCCCTTTTCAAGTTCATTGGTTATCGATATTATTAAATTTGCTAATGCGTCCACTGTTGATTTACCTAGAATGTATTCCATTAGTCGGATTTTGTAGGTTAATTAATATTTTAGTTTATATCGGAATAATTGATATTGGCCTGTAGTTTTCGATAATAAAAGTTAAAACTCCTACCTGCCTATGGCAGGTTTAAAATTAACAATTGGTTTAAAACAATCTGCAAAGAGACTTAAAAGTAATTAAAATTAACATTAAAACACTTGGCGATGTACTAAAAAATTTTGGTTTTTGGCACGGGAAAAAGAACTCAAGGAAAAAATCCGTTCGAAGCAGCTATCTAGTGGTCTTCCTGTGGTCAGGAAATGTGGTAGAATGAAACATGTCGCATAAAATATTTGAATTTTTAAGGGATTATTTGGTCTAAAAAGAATTTAAAAACAAAAAGAGGACAAAAAGAACAAATAGGATAAAAGACAAGAATAAATAGAACATACAAAGAGAATAGAAAAGGTTAGATTATAAAGTTAAGAGTATAATAAATATATGAAAGATTTTTAATCCTTTTCTGATCTGTTACACTGTGTAAAGTTTTAACAATAAATTATGATTTTAATGATTATTGGCAAATAAAGTTTTGATAAATTGAATACATAATACTGCACACTGCAAAATAATATTGAGAATGTTGCTTTACCTGCAAATAAATGATTTTGAAATGTTTTCGATTTATACATTTTACTCAGATATTTGTAATCAACCAACATTTTACGTCAAAACTTTAAAAAAATCAAAGAACTATTTCCTCAAGTTTTCCTGCCACTTTCCTTTACTTTGTATTTGTTAAAATTAAATATTTTGTTTTGTGGAACACTGACTTTCTGGCTTGCAGGAAGCATCTTTGCTATTTACAATACCAAGACCCAAAGTTTTATATATTGATAACAGAAACACACAAGCAGAGTTGAACTAAAGTTTTAGATATAATCTGTACTATAAACTGTACCGTACTAATTTTTATGGAAATTTAATCCAGTTAGAACATACTTTAATTGACCTTCATACATATTTTTAAACAATAAAAATTAATGAAAAAATTGTTCCCTTTAAAAACCAACATTGAATACTGACATTGCTTTTTGTACTTCCAAGGTAATATCAAGATGACATCTATTTAAACAAATCTGCATTTTAAAATAGCTTTGTTTGATAATGTGTTATCTGCTCTCCTCATTAACAGTTTCCAACTTTGATCTATCAATATGTCTTTATTTATTACATATTACACAAAAGTCTTCGTTTTAAATGAGGCATAGTTGGGGTTTCTTAAGTATGAACTTTAATTCATTGCCTAAATCTAACACATATTTTTTAATTAATAAATCTCAAAATATATTTGCAGCCAAATGGTAAGCATAAATAAATCTATTTTACACAATAATTTAAAATAGTAATTTTTATAAGAAAATGAAGATTACCAATTTTTATTCACATAAAAAGCACATCCTCATAAATAAGGAATTAATAATAAAGTTATATGTATTTTTTAATTACAATTCATTAATTTTATTAAAGTAAGTGGATAACAAAAGCATTTTACTTTACATATTGCTAATTTATAGTTACGCGATTTTACCACAAAGCATGCCATTTTCAAATAATTCGAATAGTAAATTAACATACAAAGGTATCACAAGATATTTGTACTAATATAATGGTTATTATTCTGAAAAAAAAAAGGAAAATTAGGACATATTGTAAATGCGAATAGGACTTTTATGTAGGTCAAACTGGTCATTCATTTGTAATTAGAAACGTGTGTTCATTTATTTGCTTACCTTCTCATGCAGATTTTCGTCATTAAAATGTTTAATAACTTTTATATTTACATGCATATAATACAATAAATTATTGTACTTACAAGGAATGTGATGGACGGACAGAGATGGATATTTTAAAAGTTATACAGAATTTTCAAATATTTAGTTTTCGAAAAGAACAAATCAAATTTTTTACTTTTATTTTTTTGCACTTTATCGCTTTATTTATATTACTGTCCTGGGTATAGCTAGAGCTATTTCATCACTCAACCAAGACACGCACACATAGATAACAACACATTAAAATTTAGCCCTAGTACTTGTTTCCTCTAAAGTAAAACGAGCCGTTCTCATGATTTGTTTATCAAATTTGATGTTTACGGTTATTAATTTTTTTGTTCCATTATTTTATTATTAACTATTCCACCCCCTGGCTTTCTACAAAATATACGAATTACAAATTGCCAATTACACATACTTACTGTGTATACTACACACACACAGTAAGTATATATTATTGTATACCATATACTATTCAAAAGGTGATAAGCCCCTTATTTGGCCTCAGCGAGTACCACTTTCATTTTTGCATATTATGTCAAAGATTTTATGTTCTTACACTACCAGTACAGTAAGTGAAGCAGTAAAAATGGTAAAATTCCCGGCCCGAAAACGATGAAAGGAATTTTCATAATTTTTTTTGCAATATGCTTTATAAAATACGTACATCAAAACCTATATTGCCACATTACCTGCTTTTTATTTTTAAGGGTGGAAACCACCCCCAAAAACTGAAAAATTAATAACTCTTCTAATTTTACAAATAAATTAACGAAAATCCATATACTTATGTTTTTGAGATAGCTGAATATAACTGTGAGGTCAAAACTTATGAGACGAAAATATTAAAGGTTGAAATCACCCTTAAATACTGAAAAATTAATGTCTTCTAATGGGGTATTTTCCATTTTTTTTTAAATTCAGTTTTGGTGATATATATCAAGTAAAATTATTATTTTAACAATTACTGCATAATCAATTTAAACCAAAGCAATAATTTCTTACATAAAAATAAGAAATAAGAATACGCCTGTCTAGACACAGTTTTCAAATGATTTTATTTGGTGGGAAATAATTTAACCAATCATAGACAATTTTCGCTTAGACTGTAACTAACTTATATGAATACCAAATTGTGTATTTACTTTACATTATTTTACCTATGACGCTTCTATTTTTCTCAATATTTTGAATATCAATAAATATTATACACATATATTTAGAAGGAATTAAAAGGTATTTATATTTGTTATTATGTAGAAGTTATCTTAAAAATGTAAACAAAACTCACTGCGAGGATTATGTGGCAACGTTTCTTGCGTGCCGTGCCGCCAGCTGACATTTCTTATCACAATACAAGTGAAAGAGATATATTGGTTAGATTTATTTGTTGTTTGCCACCAAGCACTTATATTTGTGTTTTCACAACTTTTATAAAATACCTTTTAAATGACATTATCTACTATTTGTAAATTACAGCAAATACTTCGATGAAAGAAATGCTTCGAATCAACACTATGGCGACGTTAGAACACATCTGTCATTTGACTAGCCGTTGACATTGTTGTCATGTTTTGCTAAATATGTTTTTAAAAATCTAATTGGCATTAAAAATTACCTATTTAAAATATTTAATAATTCACGCCTATTATTATTTTTTACGTAAGAAAATTATATTTCGTGGATAAATACATTAATAAATAAATAAGCTTTATACTCCTGTTTTCTTCAATTATCTTTGCTAGAACTAGAGAAGGAATTTTAACTTGGCAACACCACTGTTTTGTATTAAACCATTCTATCAACAAATCCATACAGTCCAATTACGTCATCGGCCTACCTACCTACCTACGTCACCAATTTAAAACACCTGTTGCTCCACTTATTTTAACTTCTGTTTTCTCAAAAAATTGATAATTATTTTCGCGGAAATCTGTATTGGAAGGCCTGTTTGTACATATTCTATATTATTAATTAAAAAAAAAATAGGAAAATACCCCATTATACGAATAAAATCACAAAAATCCATATACATACGTTTTTGAGGTCACTGAATATGATTATGAGGTCAAAACATAGGAAAGACGAAAATATTAAGGGTTGAAACCACCCTTAAATACTGAGAAATTAATAATTCTTCTAATGTTACAAATAAATTCACGAAAATCCATATACATATGTTTTTTAGATCGCTGAATATGATTATGAGGTCTAAATTTATACAAAAAAATGGTGGATTAAAAATGGTCACAAAAGAGTATAGTAATATGACTAATTTTATTAAAAATACAGATTGTTACAAATAAATCAAATTAATACAATTAAGTAAACTAATTAAATAATATTTTTAATCTGCACTCTAAACTTGCCAAAGTGCAATGCGAATTGCTTTTTTTGCGTATTCTTCGAAAAATAGACGGCTATTGCTCGTTTCTCCACCTACTTATAGACATTTAAAAAGCGCGTATAAACTGAAAAGTTTCAACATTATTTTGAACTGTGATATCTCTGGAACAGTTTGTGTAGGAAAAAAAATAAAAACCCAAACTCTTCATTTTTTTTATAACCTTCATTTCATTCTTATATCATGTTTTTATCAATCTTATAGTTTCTGAGATAATTCAATTTTAAATACATAATTTTCTTGTGCACGTGCTCAAGAGCCATCTTTAAACCTTTATATCTCTGAAACAGTTTGACGTAGGAAAATTAAAAAAAAAAAACTATTCGTTTTTTTATAAGCTTCATTTTTGTACCCTTACCATTTTTTTAAAAAATATATTTTCTGAGGTATTTCCAAAAAAGAAAGAAATTTTCATTATTGAAAATAGGTGCAGAATGAAGAATAATTAATTTAAAAATTCTAAAAAATTTGAGCATGTTAGTAATAATATGCATTAACAATATCTAGAAGGATTTTTAAAAACTTGAATTAATAAGAAATTAGAGCAATAAGACTAAGAAAAAATGGCGCCTAAATTTTTAAATGCGCTACTTTTTTGTTTGTAACTTTTTTAGTTTTCATTATAAAAGTCTCAATTGAAAGAAAATTTTAATATCTTTAATTTTTACAAGAATAAAAATCTTTCTCATTTTAGATTTTAACGTCGTATATTTTTTCTGAACGTTTCGGCGCCATTTTGAAACTGCCATATTTCCAAAACTAATAAACATCTGAGGAAAAAAAAACCATTCGATTTTTTTTCGCAAAAGTTTTAATTTTGTACCCTTGCATTTTTTAAATTAAAGCCCACATTTTTCGAGTAATTTAAAAAAAAAACGTCTAGGAATACTGTACTGATTTTAGGGGGTGAAAATTGCAATTTTCAATTCGCAATATCTCGAGAAATATGCGTTTTAGCAAAATAGTGTATAAGACCTTTCTTCCTTATAATTCGATTCTCTATCAGATTATCTGTGTTTTCTTGGTTTTTTTGCTACAACCCCTAAAAGGTGGTGGGAACCACCCTTAACCAAAAAGCAGGAAAAATGACAATATAGATTCTTATGTACATACTTTATGAAGCATGTTGAAGAAAAACATTTGGAAATTCATTACATCGTTTTCGGGTTGGGATTTCAAAGCTTTACTTACTGTACTATACATATTGAAAAATCTGCAGTACTCTCTTGTATCCACATGCCCAAAAAAATGTGATTTTCCCGTACTTTGATGAAAGGAGTGAAGTTTAGCCGATCTTCATCGATGGTAAAAATTCGAACTACGTAAAATGTATATTGCTCGTCATATCCTCAAATGTTGAAGTTTAAATTTTTTTTATTTTGCCTATTTAAAAAAAAAAAATTGCTGGGGCCAAAAAAGGCCTTATGGCCACCTCTCCTTTTATTCAATCGATACAGTGGTTTGAAAGTTATAAGCAAAAAATCTTCAAGTTTTAACCTATAAAGGCAAATAGTTCATATGAAAAAAAATTACATGTACTTTGGTCCAAACTATTAACTTCTGAATATTTGCCCCAGGATATTTTGTATTTGAATCCTCAAATTGAGTATAATCACTAATAGTTGAATATCAAGAAATAAAACAATACTTTTCAAGCAACTACGTGACATTGCACAACTTTTTATGAGACTCTTATGGTGCCTCCACCCCACCAGAATATCTGAAGTCTGCTATGAAACTCATATGCATGCGTAATCCACCTAAATCGTAATAAAATGCAGCTTAATTCCTTCACAATGCACCAAAATGGCTCACGATGCATTTAAGCGCACCAACCGCACCAACTGTGCATTGCAATACATCGCAATGCATATATCTTGTATACCAAAATGTACCAACGGTTAAAAAAATCCAACGTTCAATGAACATCTCCATTGTGGTCTATATTTTTAAATTTATTACCTTAGTATTTATCACTCCCTTTTCAAATTTGTTTGTATTTCAGATCATTACATGAATATGAGATATGTCTTCCTCAAACACCACAAACTCAGAATCACCGGAAGAACCCGATAAGCAGATAAAGAATAACACAATAAGAGATGTCATTATACGAAAACTCACGAGATTCAAAGAGATTGTAACGGTAGAACCTCTGATTGCTTTCTACCAAATGGCACAGACTCTTTCCAAACCAGCATTAGATAACTTGGAATTTGAAAAATCATGCAGGGTAAACTTGAACTACAACAACTCTGTGTGCGAAGCCATACTAAGTGGGCAGCACAAGAACTTTTCCAAACAAAACGAACAAATCCAAATATTAATAAGTAATATGCACTCATGGCAGCAACCAGTACAGAACTTTATGCCATTAGTGTTGGTCTTGTTTTTAGGATCGTTTAGTGATCGACATAAATGGAGGAAGCCATTTTTGTTATTTCCTGTCTTCGGAGAGCTATTTGGGATTCTCGGATGTATGTTGTGTGTAATTTTGATGAATTCCTGGCCATTAGAAGTGCAGGGAGTATCCCAAAAGGTAATTCCTTCGCTTTTTGGAGGTCAAACCATGATGGTCATGGCTACCACTGCTTACATTGCCGATGTAAGCTCCGTGAAAATGAGGACTCTTCGACTAGGTATCATACAAATAGTTCTAAGTGTATGTTCGCCACTAGTATCTTCATTTAGTGGCGTATTATTTACCAGGATAGGATACGTTGGGATCTTGTCACTTTCAGGAGGTCTATATGCGGCAGCATTTTTCTATGGTTTGTGTTGGGTAAAGGAACCAAGAGTTCGAGAAAAATATACTAAAGCTTGTATTTTAGCCGATATTTTCAATCCTACACACGCCATCGATACTTTTAAATTGATTTTAAAGGATACACCAGGAAATAACAGGGTATATATTGCAACTGTGATAACTATGATTTTCATATATCGTAGTGCTTTTGATGGTATTGTGCTCTCGAATTATTTATCTGATTTATTTCTATACCATCTTATTTTAAGGTGAATCAAACGTTTTGTACCTCTATACCCAAAATGTCTTTCAATGGACTCCAGTGGAATACAGTTATTTCATCACCGTTAATGGTTTGGTACATTTAATTGGTAAGATACATATTTAAAATGTTGTAAAAATAATCGTTAGAACTAATGTGTAGGTAGTCCAAATAGAAGGGAATATAGACTACTCAAAGGGATAAGGATATTATAGAGTTTTAGTGAATATTTATAACAAGTTAAACTCATTTAGCGTGGTGCTTTTAAAAAAAAAAAACTGGACTATGAACAGTGTATATAATGGGATTTTTTTTCCTTTAGTTTTTTATAGCTTCTTTTGGTTAAGCATTAGCTTATGAACAGCTCATAAGCTAATGCTTAACCAAAAGAAGCTCTAAAAAACTAAAGGAAAAAAAAATCCCATTATATACACTGTTCATAGTCCAGTTTTTTTTTTTAAAAAGGACCACGTAAATAGCTCATTTGTATTACAGGACCTGAAATTAAACGAAGTTTAAAGAAAATTTAATAAACACTCAATAGGATTAACTTACAAAAGAACATCTTTATCAATATCATACTCAACTGCACATTGGAATTGGTTTTAGAAATCTAGAATCTCCCTATTAGATGAAAGCAACGGACGAGAAGTTTAACACATTGAGCTCCGGGTGGATAAAATTTGACCCTCATTCCAAATGTCCCCCTGGACCGTGAGTTACATGCACTACCCACGCGAAACTTGTAAGTTTCAGACCTCTATTAAAATGATAAACCCACATTTATACGCTAAATGCTTAGTAACTGAACAAGCCGGTCCCGGGGGACAAGCAGATATTAGCGGGTTGTGGAAATCTTTACGTATAAGTTCACATTTCCAATGTGACAAAGAATAGCATATTGTTTTATTAAGAGTAAAAGTGATCTTTTGTGACGAGTCTGTAGGTTTACAGACGAGTCACAACAAGTGGCTTTTACTCTGAATAAAACATGCTATTTTTCCTTCAAACGTCGATTAGCTATAAAAAAATAAAGATACAAAATCTCGAATTTCACCACCAAAAACGCATTGTGTTAAGATCACATAATATTGCATAATATTTTTCTGTCGCTCACAGCGTCAGAAAAAGTACTTTTACCTCCATTGTTAATGGCAACGTTAACGCACAGTCATAAAATGAGTCAAGAAATATCGTTTTTCTGATGTTTGAAGAAAAATTAATTTATTTTGACATTTCAATTACAAAAATAGTGTATATGACCTTATTACAGTAAAAAATGAATAAAACTATTTATTTTGTGAATTTGTGGGACAAAAAATAAGTTACACAATAATATACATTGCAGGTAGAATACATATATAATATGATTTTTGGGCATTTTCTTTGGGCAGTTTTCCTACCGTCAACGTCTTTCGTGTGTTTATAACATTGGATATACATTTCTGTGCAATAAAATCCCTTGAAAAATCAAGTAATCCAGTTTTCACTAATATTGAGTGGTGTGAATTTTTTTTTTTAATTTAGATTTTTTTATCATCATATGGGTCGCGTGCGCGTGACGTCACAGGTCCCAGACCTTAGGAAAAACAAACCGCTGTCATTAGCTGTCAAATGGCGACTCACTGAACCTCAGAATAAAATTTTTCGTAATCCTAGAGTTTTAATCGATATTATATCATACAAAATGGCTAGTGTTTATTGTATTATTAATTGTGGAAGTGTGGCAATCTGAGACAACATCAGTTTTTATAAAATAACGTCGATTTACAGCCAGAAGAGGTTAGGTTAAACAATTCCAGGCAATTAAAAGAAATGCTGTAAGTTGTTGCATGTTAATGCAAGAATGATTGTGATAGTAATAACTGCTGCTCAAACAAGCAATAAACAATCCATGGTAAAGAAAATTAAAATTTTATATTGGTTTGTCTCTATTTTTAATAACTATTTTATTTAAATTTTAGTTGAGCGAAGCATGAACTGCACGGAGGGAGAGTATATTTAAGAGAATACAAATCATAATTAACAATCGACCTACATAAAATAGTAAAATACATGTTAGACATTTTATATAATATATTAAAATAAAAAATTTACAAAAATTACAACGGTTTGTGTAGTCCAATCTATAGGTATATAAGGTATAGACGACGGGTTAACCGCTGTAAGAAATTGTGTACATCTTATTGCATACTTCAAATAGTTTACAGTAGGTATGTCAGTCTTTCATTGCTTATTTTATAAAGTGTCTTTTTCACAAAGTTTACAGTGGTTATTCTCCAACCATAGCCATGTACATTGCTAAAAAACTAAAAGGAAAGATTTCCTGTTAAGTGGTGAACAAGTTTTGTCTAGACTGGCAACACAATCCCAGTGAGCATTAAGGAACCATCTGAATCTGCAATAGTCCAAGGAGTCAATGGCTTTTATTCATGATGCTAAGAGTTCATATCCTGAAAAATAATTTCTGCATTAGTAATTATTTATAAAACAACATTTAATTAGGCAAGCATATATGAAAAAAATGGTTAATAACTAATTCTTACTGTTGTAACAAGCTTTTATCCTGCAAATTTCTTGCAGAGTACTTGTTTCACCTAACCACAAACAGCTTCAAGACTTTTCAATGCCTTGAATTGGTCCTTCTGTCTACGTAATTCTTTAAAAAATCAAGTAATTCGCAACATTTCTATGTGTAACATTTGGAAATACATCAATATTTGTACTAAAGTATTTTTTTCTCAAAATATAAGAATTTAATTCGATGGCAGCCGTATACCTAACCTCTACATCAGGAGACAATTCTGCAAAATACGAACTAACTGTGATCCTGACGAACAAAATTGTTTATATAACAGTATTAAGTATAGTTGTAGATGTTAAATAATCCAACAACAAGTTCTTAAATGGCACAAACACTGCAAAATTCACTTTAAAGAAACACGTTTAATCGGCAGATTTCTCAATGACAGCTGTTTGTTTTTCCTAAGGTCTCAAAATCTGTGACGTAGGCGCACGCGACCCATAAGTCATAAAAAACTGACATTGATTGTGAAACGTAAAAAGTAATGTATTTCAATAATGTTATTCCAGAAGAAAAACATATGTATTTTTGTTTTTTTTTTTCCTTTTTCACACCATTCCATGGGAATAATTGATTTATAACAAATGTAAAAATTGACGTTGAAAAATTCACAGATACGACTGCACATAACTGCCTTTGTATTTATTGTGTAAATAATGTAACCTAATATTTTGTAATATGTCCGTCATTACAAGACTGAAAAACTTTTTGATCGGTAAACACAACATGTTCTAAAAACAACAACATTGTTCTAAAACTCCAACAGGCGATAGACACAATTTAAACAAAACATAATGCGGGCTTGCTTCTGTTCTTCTGTTAATATGGTCTTATTGGCACTAGTACAGTTTTTTATTTCCGATTTTCCTATCCTTCGGCTAGCTGTTGACTTCGATGCTGGAAAATTTGTCATGAACACAGCGTCTCCTGCTGCAAATAACCAAGGAGTGCTTCATCTTGAACGAGATTTGAACTTCTCGATCGGCCTGAACGGTCTTTTCTCTTTACACTACCTTCCTCCTCCCACTTTTCTTCACACTCATAACAGTACTTTTATTCAATTGATAATGGTTAGCAACTGCTCTGATAGACCATCTCTCTTCAATTTGAGAAAGAATTAAACTTTTTTCATGTTTAATTAATTTTGGCATTGCGAAAATGTGACACTGACACTGACAAATAAATAAAGAATGATTTAATATAGCGAAAAATAGGTGTACGGGATTTTGTTGCACAGAAGTGTAAGGTAGGACTGAATTTGTGAGACACTTTACCAGTTCAAGACGTCCAGCCCTGCGAGGTACTTACGTGTACCTCAAATCAAATTTTAATAAAATGTAGAAAGAACGAGATATTTAAAGAAAAAAACGGCGCCAAATGTATATCTCTGAATGTATTTACTTACGTATTTTTTTACAAAAAATACCCTTGTATCTGTAAGAAAAAAATGCCTGTCCGAGGGACTCTAAAATCGTTTATACACCAGGGCTCAACGTGTTAAAGAAATATCTCTTAACATTACAACTTTTACTAACTAATGGAAATCGCTGTGGAAAGGTTGGAAAAAAAATTCACTCATTCATCTTATGTTATATAGAAAATTAATTATTTTAAGATCAGATACACGCAATGCTGCCTTGGTGTTCTGTTATTGGTAAAGAATAAAAAGTAATTTAAAAACTAAATAATTTAGCTATGTACCATTATACTATCAAAAGGAACTCTTACTGTGGTCTCTGCCATGAAGTCACTTGCTGGGCAGGCTACATACAAATTTTTTTGAGATAAAATAATGTCACCTTCCCAGCACCGAAGTGTTCAGAGCATTTTCCCCCAACAGAATAAAAAAAATACGACTTTATTAGCCAGTCGAGACAAAAGATAAAGGCAAGAATGTAGAAAAATTGTAAAATAATTAAAACAATTATTTTTTCTATCAACTCGCTCTAACTCAAAATTCGGGACAATGAATTGGTCCCAAATTTTGATTCGGATATCACTAAATATTAGTTAACAAAATGTGTTAAGGTCAAGGTAAAATTTTAATAGGTGTAGAAAATGTCGAGCTTTCTCAAAGGCTATGTCGATAAAATGTGAGAATTTTGAGGTATAGCAAATGGGAAACTTTATCTTTCAAAATAGATACAAGTATATGGAGAAGAAATAAAGACAGACTCAATCTTTTTTTGCTGAAATGCTGAACACTCTCGCAGACAAAGCAGCCAGAGAACGGTGTACAGGGTTTTTCATTATATTTAGACCACCCTTTATTATCGTTATTATTGGAGATAGAAAATAAAGTTTCAGACAAAAGTTGAAGGACTGTAATTGAACCCCATTAATAAGTCAATGGAAGCACAATGACGTGCAGAAATTGAGGGGTACAAGAAGCAATAATATATTTTTTAATAAAACGCCCTATGTATTGTTGAATTCTTGAATTATTCTTTTTTTCTGATTTCAAAAATATGACATACCGTTAACCGTTTTCGAGTTATTGAACATTGAAAATCGTATTTAAATTATTTATTATACGAATGGAAATTACAATTATTAAAGTAGTCTATGAAAATGACAAGTATTCTGTTATTATATGACATTTATTTATCAAATCAAAATGAGATACAGCCACGCAGAAAAAGTGTAAATATTCACTTGTTATATAAAAAATAATAATAATAATTTATTAATTTTCAATGTTCAATAACTCGAAAATGGTTAAAGATAGGACTATCATATGTCATATTTTTGAAATCAGAAAAAAAAGAGTAATTAAAAAGTTTAACAATTTAAAAACTATATTATTTCTTCTTGTATTGCCTCAATTTCTGTAAGCCACTGTGCTACCATTAACTTATTAAAGGGGTTTAGTTACAGCCCTACAAGTTTCGTCCGAAACTTTTTTCTATCTCCAATAATAACGATAATAAAGGGTGGCCTAAATATAATGAATAACACAGTACATACTACAGTTACATAACACCACCAGATGATTTTTCAGGTATATCAACCCCGGGATAGTGTCTAGTCACCAAGGCTAAACTGGTACTTGTAATTCGAGAATTTCTAATGCATTACTGAACCGATTGAAAGAATTGTTTGATATTTTTTTAGAGACAGCTTTATAGAATGGTACTAGGCTATTTAAAACTAAAAAAAGAAAAAAATTTCTTATTTGTGCGAAAATAAAAATTTTTTTTTGACTTTTCAATAGTCTGGTACCATTCTATAATGTTGTCTCTAAAGGCCTACCAAAAAAATTTTTTAATCGGTTCAGGGATGTAAGAGAAATTCTCGAACTATGAAATCATTTTCTTAAGCACGGCACCCTTCAAAACAAATATTATGAGGCAAACTCTACTTTAATTGAATTGAAACTGATAAATGAAAAAAATTATTGCTGACTTAAAATTTTTAGTTTGTTTTTGCAGAATGATAGTCCATTAAGCAGAATGAGCAAGTTAGCATTATGGATCCTTTATCAAATATAAAATGTTTATAATACCGTGTATTTATTTTATTTACAAAAACTCCAAAATTTCTTATCCTCTGAGATAGTAGAAAGATGGTTAGATATGAATTTTTATTATATTGAAGCAGGGACCGACACCAAAATTATTTTCGGTTAATTTCGGTTAGGGTTAAATAACGTATCAGTTTCAGTTTTCATAGCAGTGAAAATTTGGTTTTCATGTACGGTTTCGGTTGTCAAGGCAGCAACAATTCGGTTCTCGGTTTACAGATCCGCGGCAATTCGGCTTCTGTTAGAAAAAATGAGTAATTACAGTGCGGTTTTCGGTTTCGATTTCAGTTTTTGGTTTTTTACTTGCCTTTTACCTTATATAATCTTTATAATGGACGAATCGACTTAGATATGGTTTTCACCATACAATTTGGTATTTCTACATTATGGTTTAAAGATTTGAATCTTTGATTTCAACCATATTTTTTGAGCTTTAAAATCATAAGTACGGTGCGGATTTCGGTTTCGGTCCCTGTTTTGAAGATCAGATGATCTAGACCATACGTAAATATATAAAAATACTTGGCAGTTGGAACGGAAAATATCCAAACAAACAAAAAATCTATAACAGAAATATATTTTCTTTTTTATTTTTCAATAACAGTATGTATATTTTAGGAAATTCATTGGGTGTTCCATTATTTACAAGGATCCTACCCTTAAGTGATCTTATGATATTATTTATAACGATTGTAGACAAGATCTTAACAAATATAATATTTGGGCTGGCGAATTCCATTACGATATTTTATACAGGTAAGCTTAGTAACAGAAATCACTATGGACTCTAACTATCGTTACAGTCAGTAGTTATTTGTGTCACTGCGTAAAAATATCGACTTTACTTCTCTTCAATTACACAGCCCCACAAAAAAAACGTGGTCTGTCCGGCGGACCAGACCAGTGTATCCTTATGTATTTTGACTCGCTGAATCCGAATCCGAAGTCAGAATTTTCAGATTGGCTCGTTTTTCATCCCTAACCCCAAAGAACACCCCCAAAACAAGAAAAAAAAGTGGGCTGTCTGGCGAATCAGACCAGTGTATCTTTTTGTATTTTGACCCGCTGAATACGAACAAGAAGTCAGAATTTTCAGATTAGCTCGCTTTCATCCCTAATTTTCAGATTGGCTCGCTTTTCATTCCAAATACCAAAAAACGCCCCTAACACAAAAAAAAGTTGTCTGTCCGGCAGACCAGACCAGTGTATCCGTATTATTTCGACTCGCTGAATCGGAATCCGAAGTCAGAATTGTCAGATTGGCTTGGTTTTCATGTCTAACCTCAAAAAGCCGATTTTTTTCCTTTCACACTCGCATGAGTAGTTAGATTTTTTTTTTTAATATGTTTATTTCATAGTCTCATAACACCATAACCTCATAAAACTCATAACCCTACAAGTCCATAAGTCTCGGTGGATAGTATATATGGGGGGTCCCGCAGGGAAGTGTGCTAGGGCCACAAATGATATTAGTAAAGTTTTAAAAAATTCGTTTGTTAGTCTATTCACATATGATACACTAATATCGGTGTCAGGGTACGACCTGAAAGATATAGTGCATAATTTAAATGTTGAACTTGATATTTTGTATAACTGGTTATGTGTTAACAAATTAAAGTTAAACTCGACCAAAACAAAATGTATGATAATTGGATTTAAACATAATTGCCAAAAATACTCAGGAGATGATATTAATGTATGAATAAAAAATAATAAAATTGAAGTAGTATCTGAGATAAAGTATCTGGAAATTATTTTGGATCAGCAACTTACCTTTTCTCATAATGTTGATTATCTTTGTAAGAAAATAGGGAAAAAAAATGTTAAAAAAAAAATTGTTAATATATAACACAATTCTATCACCTCATTTTAATTATTGTATTTCTTTATTAATTTCGTGTTCAAATGAAAATATAGAGATTACAAGTACTCCAAAATAAAATAATGAGAATAATATTAAATTGTGACAAATATACCCCCATTTTAACTATGTTGAAATCATTGAGATGGTTGTCCGTGAGGCAAACCATTGATAAGGCAAATGTCACTTTAATCTATAAAATCAGACATAAGAAATTTCCAGAGTACCTGCAAAATTTTCTAGTGACAAGATAAGATCAAAAGATAATAATTATCATATCGAATTCGTAAGATCCAGTAATTTGCAGAGAACTGTATTTGGTGATGGTCTGACGCTTTGCCAGACGAAACGAAAGATGTTGGTAGTGTTCGGTTATTTACAAAATTAGTAACGAATTTATATCTTCATTAAGTGTGTAAGCTTGTATTAAATGTTGTATTATTTTCCTTTGTATACGTTTGTACTTAAAGTTGTCTTCTATGAATTCTATGTATGTATCTCTCTTTTTGTATACAAATAGCCTGTGTGCTAAATAAAGCAATTTATTTATTTGTAACACTGTGAAGGGCGAAAAACCTGTTTTTATGGTTGATTCTTGAAGTTAGAGACGAAAACTGAGCCAATCTGACAATTCTGACTTTGGATTCAGCAGGTCAAAATACATAAGGATACATTGGTCTGACTCACAGGACAGACCACATTTTTTATTTTGTTTTAGGGATGAAAAACGAGCCAATCTGAAAATTCTGACTTTGGATTCAGATTCAGCGGGTCAAAATACATAAAGATACATTGGTCTGGACAGACCACTTTTTTTTTGTTTGGGGTGTTTTTTGGGGTTAGGGATTAAAAACGAGCCAATCTGAAAATTCTGACTTCGTATCTGGATTCGGCGAGTCAAAATACATAATAATAATAATAATGTTTATTGCGTAATTCATGTACAATTACAATATATATAATATTACACAAAAGGACAAGGTTCAATAAAATGATCTTCCACCTTGCCTAGTTATATAGTCGTACAATTATTTCTTATATCTAAAAACAACAACTATTTGTCAGAATATTATTGATAAAGTACTATTGTACTTTATCGATAATATTCTGACAAATATGAAAACTAGATAATATAATAACTGAATGTTCGTGTCATATATGTACATAGGGACATATAATATAATAGTTTAGTTATTTTCATCACTTAATAGTAGTTTTATCGATCTTTTAAAACTAGTTTCTGACAATGATAATAATGAAATAACAGTATTTAATAACTTTGGTGCCGTATTTGAAAATGAATTCTTTTTAGATGTGGTATGTTGCGGTATTGAATAGTGATTACTAGTCCTTAGGTTAGCATCATGTGATTGTGATCTTAAAACTAATAACTGAAATAAGTATTGTGGACATTTAAAACTAACGAGTTTGTACAGAAATACATAATATAAATACATCAATCTCATATTTATTTTAAAGTCATCATTAAAGTAAGGTGTCACATGTTCCCTAAAAGGTATTTGATATACATATCTCATACATGCGTTCTGTATTCTCTGCAATTTATTTTTTATTATTTTGTGTTAGATATGGATAGTATACAGCAGAACAATATTCTAACTTTGTACAAGTTTTAATTTGGTTTCGCGTTTAGTGAATATTTCAGTCTGTTAAGCATTTTTAACTTCATAAAAGATATGCCAAATAATTTATTTAAGTGTGGTTCGAAATTGAGAGATTATCAATAATTAGTCCTAAACTTTTTGCAGCTTGTGTCCAGGTTAGATTTGTTCCATTAAGTAAGAGATCTATTGTGTTTAGATTTACATTTCTTCTAATTTTATCGTTACCGATACAAAGTGCAACTGTTTTATTGGGGTTAAGTTTAAGCCCATTATCTTTGCACTAATTCGACAATGGATACACTGGTCTGGTCTGCCGGACAGACCACTTTTTTTTTGTGGAGCTGTGTTATTATGGATTCGAGCAGGTATCCTTTAATTACCTAATGAAGCAGCACCCAGCAATGCTCATTCTTAACTGATCAATATTGAAAAGGGGACTTAAAACAACACCACCTAGAGATTAAAGCCAGACAACCAACTGACATGACGTCACGCTTCAAGGGCTGTCAAGTAGTCAAATGACTCAAATGACCCGTTCACGAAGATTCGTTCATATGACCCGGTGGGTACATGGTCATGGATTAGAGAGACACAGCTCGCGATGAGATCCGTTTCGAAACAACTTAATCGTTCATTCCCGTGTATCGGCGGCTCCTTTGATGTCTTTTCTTTTGTATTAAGCACTTTCCGCCGAAAATAATTTAGTGTGAGTAGCGCGGAACTTTTATATTTTTTTGAATAAATCAATAAGAGGTACCGACACTATTTAAAGACAACATTATGAATTTCCAAGTTTATAAATTATGACTGCATTTCATCTCCCTGAATTATGAAACACTTTGAAAATAATATATTTTCTACAAATTCAAAACCCAAACACGGGATCGAATGTTTAATAATAATCAATAATTAATTATGTTTAAACAAGTTGATTTGAATTGAGTTCATTCTGTTAGTTCTCGTTCATCGCACACCGATCGTGAATATCTTAGTAGAAAATTAAGAAAATATTATCCGAAGTTCCGTGTTCGGTCAGGTCATATGAACGATAGGGTCACGGAGAGTGATCGAATCGTTCACGGGTCTTTTGGAAGATCCGTTCATTGTGAACGGGTCGTTCATGAACGACACATTACTACTGTCAAGTGTAGTGTCAAATAAAACAAATCGTTGTATTTGAATTTTAGTAGTATTGTATCTTATTGTTTATTCTGTGTTTTAAACGTGTAAATGTGATCTAAAACCCACTTTAATAAAACAGACAACAAATAATACATTCCAGTGATAGTTATAAAATATTTAATTGCCGTGCAAAATGGTAAACAAATGCTGCTTCCTCGCTGTACTGGTAATTATGCCACCGGGGAAAAGGTACACGTTTTTAAATTTCCCAAAGATGAGAAACTCAGAAACAAATGGATTAAAGCTATTCATCGAGAAAACTTTAAAATTTCTGTGCACTCTGTGGTGAGTTATTATTTTTAAGTCCCGTAATCTAAATCAAACGAAACTAAAATTGAGGCTAGGTTTTCACTTATTTGAGTGACCAAATACGCTTTTCGTTAGTTAGTTTTGCCTCAGAATTTAATTAGGTACCTTTTTACTTTATAAGAATTAGTAGAAGCAAATTAGAAGTGATTTTTATTGTTCTAATTACGTCCAAATGTATTATGTATCTCAATATCTAAAACCTTCCTTCCGTGACGTCACCAGCTGGTTGTGTGGCTTTAATCTCTAGGTGGTGTTGCTTAAAAACATCGAAATTTGTTGCTGCACAATCAATATGTGATTTTTCTTATTCTTAAACTACAAATTTATTTCTCCACTTAAAAACGTCAGTAAACTCACCGGGATTATATAAAATAATAGTGTTCAATTAATTGGCTCTTGCTAAATAATTAAATGAGTGTATTTTATACTTTCAGGAGTGTTTGTAAGCATCCTAACAAGAGTTTATAAAGTTGCTAAGAAGTCAATTACGACAAAAATAGTTTCAGAAAATGATATTGGAAAGGCCCAATCCCTACTAGGAATATTCGAGGCTTTGGCTCCAGCGGTATCGGTTCCAATTTATAATAAATTAGTGTATATAAACACATTAGCAACTTTTCCAGCTGCATTTTTCTTCTTCAGTATTATATTTTACGTAGTATGTTGTGCGCTAATAGTGTGAGTATTTTGATTATTATTAATTACATTGTATTATATTATACCAATAAAACGAAATGTTCATAAAACCATAACGATGCCTTAGGTTAAATAAGTTATTTTTTGGTTTATCTTCAAAACTGGCCAAGAGAAACTTGTCTTGTACCTATTTGAAAATGTGAAGAGCAAAATTTGGGATTTCGTAGATCTTGTTACTTTTATTAACGTCAAGCACAATTTATATACATATTCTGAGTGATATTTTCAGCTAATTAGATATATATTATTTTTAGGTGGATGTATTGCCAACAAGGTAGAAAACAGGAGGATATTAAGATAATTGACAAGAATAGCGAACATATTACTGAAACAATACATATCTGATTTTATTTATTATTTATTTAAAATAAAATACACATCGTGTTTATTTTTCGTTTTATTTAAGTTTAGTCTTATCTCAATAATTGATTTTTTAACATTGTTTAATCAATATCTAAATCTTACCTGATTTAATTTAAAACCTGAAGCTGGTGTTGAATTTCCCTCCTTTTAAAAGTGGCCACTTTTCCTTCAAAATAGAAACGTCTACCTTGTAATTAAGGAGAAGATTTAAAAATTCCATATGTTGAATTGTTGGAAGGTCAACATTATTTTTGACAGACCACTGAATGATCTCAATGCAACTACGAAGATCGCCCTGGCAAACTAAAAAAAATTTATAGGTCACTACCATGAAACAAAAAAAAAACTAGTAAAATAAGTCTTCTCAAAACCCACAAAAAATTTGGAGAAATTTCAATTTAAAAACTGAAATTCATTATATTAAGATATGGTCCCCCACTCCAACAGAGTGGTGGTAAGTCCTATCTAAGTAAAAAAAAATAGTCCTATAAGTATTAACGATCTTTGACCGATAAACCTTTTACCTGTGCTAAATAAATCGTTGAAAAATTTCTATCCATATTATATTAAAAGACGTAAAAGGCCGTCAATCTAATGCATTAAAAAGAGTTACAGTTGATTATTGGCAAAAATGCACAAAGTGTGAAAAACGATACCATTTTTTTTTGGCCCCCTCTGAAAAATTGTTTGATTTGCGATTTGTCTACTAGTATGTGTGTGTGTTTATGTCGCTATACTGCCCCCATAAGAAAGAATCCCGTATGTGGCATTTTTGGGTATTTTGAGATTTTAGTTTCAACGAACTCAGCGGACAAAAATACATCAATTACATTGAAAAAACCTTGAAAAAAGTTTCAATACGGTTAATTTTTTCAATTATTTTATTTTACCAATTTAAATACAGTAATAATATTGCCGAAAATCCAAAAATTGCTGTAAACCTTATAACTAAAAAACAAAACATCAAGGATATTCAGTAGGTGACTCTTAAAATGTTATAAAAAATATACCCAGATTGAAATAAATTAAACTTAATTTTTTATTCAAGTTTGTTTTGTACATTCAGAACTGTTTTATGCTATCCAATCAGGTCCTATGCCTACTGTTAATGCGGAAAAAAATATTATTCAGTAAACTCTTTAATTCACTTTTGAAAAATTTTTGAATGCACCTTAGTATTTTTTTGGGGATTTTATAGTTTCTCTATTTGCATTGTCCGTATTTGGCAGATGTCAATTAGAAGTGTCATATTTCACATTTTGTGATCAAGTTTATTAATCTGCTAGTTTTAAATCATCAAAAATTTGATTTTCACGAAAAAATTAAAAGCGGGGTAAAAAAGAGACCAAAGAGACCAAATGGGCAGACTGAAGCAGGCACATTTCAGCTTCCAGCCCTTCCGCAAGCCCCTTCTTGTTTAGTAAATTAGTAAAATCTCAATAAATTACATATAAAAGAAAAAACCCTCCTCTGTCTTATTTTTGCACTTCCATCTGTACGACGTCAATAAGAATGGGAATAATGCCCTCCACTGTCATTTTTTTTACCCCACTTGGAGGGTAAAAATGAGACACTGTTTATTTTTGTTCATCAATTAACGGTACTTTTTAGTAAAAAAAATACATAGAAATATATTTTTTCCTGTCATTTTTACATATGATACCAATCTTTCATTAAATATGACTAGATTCTAAGCAACCTAAACATTGAAAGATGTCATTTTGTCTCATTTTTACCCCGCCTGACCTTAATGTTATTTATATAAGAGAGGGGCGGCAAAATGAAACTGTGCCCGGGGCGGCAATATACCTGGGGCCAGCCCTGAGCATGTAAAATGCATGCATTGTCTTATTCACACTTATGAGTTCTTACACATGCGTTAAGAATGCAGGCTTCTTCTATTTTCCCCCAGAGAAGCATGTAGTTTCGCGAAATTCCCTAGAAATGCGATTGGTATGGCTACAGTATGCTACAGTACCTACAAAATAAATAAATATACTTACCAAATCTAAAATTGTGTTGTTATTTTTATATTATTAGGTATACTATATATTAGCTGTATTACAATTAGCTTTTGGCGTTCTACCAGTCGAACTGCCACACAACAAACTAAAAAGACTTAAAAATATAGTACCAACTGTTTTATAGTACGTGCTTCTGTTCACTATTTCTATAAAAACCCACAAGTGTGAGAGATGGTGCAATTTAAAGGCATTGCGTTAAAACTGCACGTGCCTGTTCAAAATTGCATGCCTGAAAAATGCAGAGTGAGCACCCTCAGGTCCGAATTTACCTTAAGATATAATTGTCTGTTAAAAGTTGTATTAGAAATTTAATTTCACATAATAAAAACCTATTATTACTGATAATCTCATTAAATAAATTTCCCACGTTACAATACCAAATTTAGCTTAAATTTTTAGCCTCAAATAAGGGACACAGGATAGCTCAGAGGGTATATTTTAGAATTGTTGTAGAGATAATGCAGGCATTGCAGGTTCGATCCCTACCGACGGCAATTGGTAAAAAGGTAAGTAAAAATGAATTTAATAATTTAATAAACATAATTTGAAGAGTAAATTGGAGTGTGGTAAACAATATTAGATATTTAAATGTAAATAAAATAAATATGGAACAACATTACCAGATATGCTTTATTTTCCTTCCATCCAAAACAGAAAAATATTCATATAAAATATATAATAAGTACCACTACCAGTATGCTTTTCACATGCAAAGTACTATACTACTACCATACTTACTTTGATAATCTAACAGAGCTAAGAGCACTCCACCATACTGCATTTTCATATTATATTTAAGTAAAACTTCTAACAATCTATAAACTCCCTCAGTCCTATGGCTAGTTAAAGATATTGAAACTACATAAGGAATCCTACTAATCACAGCTTTACGGAGACCATCATTCTTTTCCAATAAATTCAAAGCAAGGCACTGATCTGCGTACCACTCGCTTAAAAAGCATGTCTGCCACGTACAAGTTATTGGAAAAAAGTCATTGTAATCGTCCAGCAGTTGTTGAGAAAACCTCACAATATTTACTAAAGCTGCTTCACTTCTATTAGAGACTACATCTAGTATCAAATATTTAAACATGAGCCTTATTCGCCTTCTCAAAAATGGGTTTTCTCTATATACTTCCTTGAATATGTTTAGCGATTCAGTTATATTTCCCCTAACCCAAGTTGCCTCTGCTAAATAATGCCGAAAATGAGAGTTTACTTTTGGGACATCTGGATAAAATTCCTCGCATAGTTCATCAATTTGGATAATTGTTGTTTTATCACCATTTTGAGCACAGAATGTAAGTACATGAATAAGGTTCGATAGAGAAGGGCATTTGCGAAATTTTATACATTCCCCAATCAATTCCAAAACTGTAGAATTATCGCCCATTTCTATGGCATCTTGAAAAAGAGAGTTTATTCTTTCTGTACTTAAGAATTCTATACAATGATTAGAATTATTCTCTTTAGTAACGTTTATGTTTTTTTCTTTTGTCAATTTTTGGGCAGCTTTTTGTGCACTCCATTTATCTGTTTTTCTTTGAAGAAGTTGGGAAGTAAAGTTATCTAGGATGTTATCGTCCAAGACAATTGTCCTGTCATGAATATTTCTATTACACTGCTTAGAAAGATTGTTGGTAAGTTTATATATCGTTCTTAAGTAACAACGACATACAGAACGATTTATATTGGAATACATTGCCACTTTCTACAGTCTTATTGTTATAAGAATGGATATTTTAAAAGTTTTACCACTAATACTGCTACATTCTTGAATGAAATATTTCAAAATTATAATCTTAATATTTACATAAGTAATACATAGGAAATAGTTATTTAATTCTTATGTTCTAAAACTAATATAACCTCTTTACGTTTTTGACGTTTTAGGAAGGTTTTAGGCAGTGTTGCCAGGTCAAAATTGTAAAAGAAGTTCGTGGTTATATCCTTCGACGTTATATCAGACCACGGTCACAGAAGCATAGATTCACAGAAGACCTATACCAGAAGCACAGAAGACTAAACAATCTTCTGTGCTCTGTGCCAGAAGTGTCACTGTCGGAGGCACGTTCGATGTTTGGGTGCGTTTGCAGTGTTTGCACGCATCCAGTAATTTAGTCGAGTAGAGAGACGGTCCAGTAATTTAGTAATTGCTTTCCACTAAATTACTTGACTAAAACACGCTGTCCACATTGGCCGAGTACTAAATTACTAAGCGACTCGACTAAATTACTGAGTTTTACTTTTTATAAAGTTTATTGACCGTGTTATCAGACGACCATAGTTATATTTTCTTTCGTGCTGAGCAAAGTGAACAGAATCAGTATAAGCAACAAATAGAAATCAAGGGTTTCAAAAATATCTCGATTTGATTGGTTGTTTAGTGATTGCAATCAGTTCATTCTATACAAAAGAAAACAGTGAGGAGGTGCCTTTTCTATTTTACAACAATGCGAATATTTGTTCTTAACACATATGGGCAAGGCAGAGGCGTAATAAACACCACTAAACACCCCCACAAAACAATAGAACACGAAAGTAATCCATATGCAATTGAAACTAAACGCCATATTAGAAAGCATCCCCTACGGAAGACGTCATTATTTTGTACCAGCCATTCAGCCAAGAGACTCGGGGATTAATAATTTGCCTGTTTACAGTTGTGAATCAAAAACATAAACAGCTGTTTGGTGACCATTTTCCGCTATATGCTCGAAGGTGCAGACGACGCTTTAAAAAGATACTAGATCTGACTAAAATTTCCCTAGATTTGAAATTACAGGGGAGGGAGTTAAAATTCTTTTTCTTTGATAATAATTTTTATTGTGAACAGCATAGCATCTGCAAATGAATTCTATGTAATGACGACTCACATACGACATCAGCGCTCTCTATCTAATTATTTCGTTGCTAGACTTAGTTTACGTGTATAACTGCGTGACCATTAAAAAGGACCGCAAGACATCTACACCGACGTTTGTAGTACGTCATATTATGTGTAGGTATTGTAGTGCAACGTTGGTCCGACGTCGGTAACTTCTCACTAATCATAGTTGCGCTACCCGACCACATCCAACGTTGGTTCGCGGTAACAACCGTTTAATTTTATGGTGATCGCAAGGTCAGCTGAACGTTGCTAATACTGACCACAAATTAGACACAAAAAATCCTACTACCAGTACCTCAAATAAATTGAGGTTATGAATTGAGAGCTCAACTTCAACTATACCAAGAAAATATAAATTGAACGAAAAAACAATATAACTGCCACAAAAACTGTGAAATAACAAACGCGGGAAACACGCATCGTTATGTTAGGTTAGGTAAAAACCAGCGTTGCCACATTTTTCGTGTGAATCTACTAATTTTTTTGTTTAAATCTACTAAAAATCTACTAAGCAACTTTTAAGAAGTTGTTAAATTTTTTATGTAATTATTTAGTCTAATTTAATTTTAAATAGATAAAAAAAAAACATAAGAAATTAAGGGGGAAAAACGACAGGAAGGGAAAGTACACTGTCGCGCGTATCCGGGACAAAATCAGAAAACTGAGTTATTCATGTCAAAACTTAACATTATGTCACAAAACATAATTATTGCCTGTTAAAACTAGCACAGAAAAAAAAACAGAACCGATTCTGATATTGAAAACTTAATCATTAATAAACATTTTTAACAAAACATATTTTAATGCTAAAAGCAATAATAATATACCTACCAAAAACTTATCAGAAATCTACCAGCTAATTATACCTACCAAACTTTACAAAAAATCCTTAAAATTCTAACAAGGTATAGCAATCTACCAAATGTGGCAACTTTGAGTCAAAACCATGAAGTTGGGTAGTATGCCCAGGTAGCAGGGTGACGTCATTATGACGTCTTTTAAAGGTGATTTTTCGTCGCCGACGTCATTGTCCCAATAAATGACGTACCAGAGACGTGATATTTATAACGTACTTCTAACGTCATCATGAAGACGCCAAATACACGTTTCTTTTAGGTCATTATTTTGACGTCATTAAGAAATGACGTACCAGAGACGTGATATTTAAAACGTACTTCTGACAGTCATCATGAAGACGTCAAATACACGTTTATTTTAGGTCATTATTTTGACGTCATTAAACTAACGTGAAATAAATCATTATAAAATAAAAATAAATAGAAGTATTTAGTGACTAGTTCAATTTTCGCCACATAGTAATAATAATTTTGTTTTACTATTTCTAACTAGGTATACAGCTTTTAAACAAAATGGTTAAAGGAGCAAAAGAAGAATTTTGGATATTTTCAAATATATTTTTTATAGTTCTATCTGGTGTATTTACAATATAAATATATTTTGTATTTTCAGCATAAAGATATATGTATAAATTAATCTCTTAATGTACATTTTTCCTGAGCATCTCAACACCAAGTCTAATACTAAGGAAAGATTTTTGTTTCTGTTGTCATATAACTTTTATTTTTTAACTATGTAATTTTCTTATTTAATAAATATTTTATTGTTAGCTTAGGTACAACTTATTTTGCTTTTATTGATACCTGGCATTTCCAAACTTCTCAATTCACAAAATATCAATAATGGGGGCGGCATTCTTTGTTTTTTCTGGTATCTAGCATATTTTTCAATATTGGGTTATAATCCTTTTATAACGTAAGTATATATTTTGCTAACTTTGAGTTCTCCTATGTAAATTTCACATAAAAGAATTATATACCAGAATCTAGTAGGTTATGCAAAATATATGGCTGCTTGAAAGAGTTCCTATAATCCAATTTATTGAGAAATGTGTGAGATTACAGCCAAAAATATGCTAGCAAAGGGTGGCATCATCAGTGGTCCTTTGATGGCCCATTATTGTACACTCTTGGCAAATTGAAGGATGGCCAGCTGCTGGCCGGTGGGACATTTCGCCAATGGTCCGCTTGTGGCTCCCCATAAAAGTGTCAATTATGATAAAGCTGGCGACGGTGCCTGTGACCATTTATGTGCCAATTATGAGTGTTTGCTGGGGTGCGACGTAAAAGAAAGCTGCGTCAAAACGACGCGTACGCAGATTGTTTGGGCATTGGTTGGTATTTCTTCAATTTTCTTCTCTTGGCATCTAAATATAGTACATATACTATAGTTTTCATATATCGATGGTATTTTCTATAAAATTTACAATATAATATTATGTTATTGATGTTACAGGTTAAAATTAACAGTGAAACAAAATGAAACGTTTCAAAAGACTTTATTTATGAAAACATTGAATAATAAGAAATTTCTTTAATATACTTTTATATAATATAATTAATAAATGGCAAAATATTTAACATCATTGTGCTGTGCTATAAAATATAAAGTGCTAAACACTTTCACATCATGGAATTCATTAAACATCGTAAAATCACAATAATTATAAGGTACTGAAATACAGTTAAATATATTTATTCATGTACACCTGTAAGGACTGTCGATAATATTATTTATTTAAGCTCTTAAAAATCAGGCTGGCAACACCTAATTAAATTCAAAATAGCAAGGTATAATTTTATCACAAGATCACATAAAGCCTATAAGTATTTAATAAAATAAATTATTGCGAATTTTTCATTCCTTATCGTTAACACTCTATCATGTTAAGCACCATAATATAGCAGTTCATCAACATATTCCAAATCAACAGGACGAAAAATATGACTAGGCCTAATATGTCTATAAAATTAAGCGACTGGTTGTTGGTAGTTTGAAACGATGCATTTGTTACTGACAAATTGATCTACTTTATTAACGCAAATTAACGCACCATGAAAATTTTAGTTATTGTTCGATGACCATTGGCCATTAACCCCGTCATTACTGGGTTGATATCAAACTTTTTGTAATAGTAAATCGGTCTAATATTAACAGAGCCATGAAAATGTACTTCTAACAGAGGTTGTAAATTTTGATTAGCAGCGTGAACGTATAATACTTTTTTCTAAACATAAATAGGATGTCATCACAAAAGATGAGACATCATTTTATGAGCATATTTCGGAAATGCTTCATTTAGAATGCGTTACACGCGCAAGTTCTAGAAAATTAGAAAATGGACATTAAATGCATTAAGTTTATGAAACATATATAACATGTTGGCTGGGAAATTTAAAATAAATACCTTATAGATTGAATGTGCTTACCTCCCATTACACATTATGCCGCTTTAAATTTTGGACACCCTGTATAAATAATCTTTTAATTTTATTCCTTGAGGAATATCAACAGTTCTTGCCATTGTTTATGTATCTGAGTATTGGTCGGGGGACTGTATATTTCTAAGCTATTGGTGATTTTTTCGTTCAAAGTTATCTAGAGCACTTGTTTCGCATCCGATTGGGATAATTTATTTTTAAAATACTCTTTATTTAATTTCGAAAAAACGTAGGAGAGCTGATTTTTTATTTATGCTAACCAAAATGACCATTTTTTATTTAAATCTTAATAAAACTTACAAATAAAAACTTTTTTCTTATCCAATTTACATAAATCTTGTTACTCGGGGGTTTTTGAGGTCGCTGATTACGAATCTGATATTTAAATTGTCATAAACCAACCTGCAAGATGGCGGAATCAATGGTGGCTATAAAATCCTAAAAAAATGATGAAAAATGAAATATTTTTAAAGTTTATGCCCAGAAGTTTTGAATATTTCTGATAAGTACTTTGAAGTTAAAACATACTAAATTTTAAGTTCCAGGTAGAAATTCAAGATGGCGGATCCAATATGGCGGCAATAAGATGATAAAATTAACTTAAAAATAAATTAAATGCATTAAATTAAATAGGTTATTCCTAAGAATTATTAAGAAGTTGTGAAGAACTATGTGTGTGTGTCCGTCCTGGTTGAGTGGTAGAATAGCCTACGGCTAAACTCCTCCAGGAAAAAAGGAACAAATTTTCTGAAATTTTCAAATATATCCAATATGGCTGTCATACATTAATTATCAGTCATAAATATCTGATTCAGCCCTCTGTTAATTTTGAACATAACCGTGAGTAGGTCATATTAATATATTTTTTTTTATCTGCTAATAATATTATTTAAATGTATTTAGAATATAATTAACAATTAAAAAAATTATCAACTCAATTAGAGTATTAATATTATTTAAACAACACAAATTAAACAGGGAAATTTAGGATTTAAATAATAACGAAAAATGTTTACACTTAGTTAGGTTTAAAGTTCATGGTGTAATTCTCTTGCCTTAGGTTATATTAGGTTTAATATTCTTGTTTTAAAGTTCTTGGTGTTAGCTATTTATTATATTATTAGCAGATAAAAAACGAATTATTAATATGACCTACCTAAGGTTATGTTCAAAATTAATGGAGGACTGAACCGCATATTTATGATTGGTAATTAATGTATGGAAGCCACATTGAATATATTTGAAAATATCAGAAAATTTGTTCCTTTTTAAACTTTTTAATAATTCTCAGGAAGAGTCTATTTAGTTTAATGCATTTAATTTATTTTTAACTCAGTTTTATCATATTATTGCCAGCATATTGGATCCGCCATCTTGAATTTCTTCCTGGAATTTAAAATTTAGTCTATTTCAGCTTCAAAGTACTTATCAGAAATATTCAAAACTTCTCGGCATAAATTTTAACAAAAATATTTCATTCTTCATCATTTTATAGCCGTCATTGATTCCGCCATCTTGCAGGTTGGTATATGACCATTTGCATATCAAATTCGTAATCAGCGACCTTAGAAACCCCCCCCAAGTAACAAGATTTATGTAAATTGCATAAGAAAAAAGTTTTTATTTGTAAGTTTTATTAAGATTTAAATAAAAATGGCCATTATGGCTAAGCTCAATAATTTTAGTTAGCATAATTCAATAATCGGCTCTCTTACGTTTTGTCCGAGAGTAAAAGAACTAATTTAATTTCTTTTTCAAAGACTAAAGTGTCACTTTTAATGCCAGAGGGATTGAATATTTACGAAAATTTCTAACTGAAAAACTGAAAATTGAAAAATAATCAATTTTTACTATAGTAGCTAATAAACTTAGAATTTTTTGTCACCATTAGACACTCCTATTTTAATATTGACGTTTTGATGCAAGTGCAAAATATATCGTACATACCACACATAAGTGCTTCATTCAATTCAAAATTTCACAGTCGAGATTAAATGAAGCATTTTTGTCCCTTCGAATATAACATACTGTTATCACCTTAGGGTATAAAGTTGCAGCACTTTACTCCCTTGAAAGTAAAACAGACCCTTATTTACTCCTTTTTTTGAAAGACCAAACTAGAACTTTCCCAAGTGGCAAGGGTACATTATAATGACGTCAAAATCTAGTGATACTGGTCAGAAAGGCGTCAGTGGACTAAAAATAACGACATGATGACGTCTCATAAATTACATTATAATGACGTGCTACATATCACGTCATATTGTCGTCTTTTTTCGGAGTTAAATTTATTTATATTTTATCGGATTACAAACAATAAATGGTAGTTTTTTTAACGTTCTACTCATCTATATTAATGCATAAAATTTACTTGCTTACCACGTAGTTTCTTGCAGAAATTATTTCTAGATGGCGCCACATACACACCACTGACAATAATTAGTCATACTTTATCTTATACTCTTATGAAGTTATATAAAAGAAATAACATCGATTGCAATGTTCAAATTCTTTCAGGGAACATCGATTTATTTGGATGGATGTTTTAACAATCAGGTGTTAAGGATCATTTATTCTGTAGCTGGGCTGAGGCAGCATACAAGTTTTGTGCTATCTGTTTAATGGATTTAAGCACTCACTGGTTTTATGATAAAACCAGTGGGTGCTTAACCTATGAATTGTCCATTCATCTACATAGCGGCTCATCCTGTAACCCATCATATATTGGAAAATGGAGACCTCCTAAAGCCTGTTTAATTTCGTTTAATTATCGTAAATATAACCCGAAAAAGACTTCAAATTAACGTCTAGCATAAGACGTCATTCATCTGAGATATTAGGAAGTCATTTTCATGTTTCATTTACGTCATCTAACTCGTCATTTTTCATCACTCACTGACCATTTTTTCACGTCATTTTCACTTTCCTTTGCTACCTGGGTTATATACAGATGGTGCAAAAAATTATATAACGACAATCGAATAGTTTTTGGCTTTTCGAGGCTTTTCGAAATGGTCGTAGAAAAAATATATAATTGTCAAATTATCGTTAACTACCTTAATTTGTCAGCAACAAACCATTTTTTCTAAATTACCAAATAATAATAATAATAAAAAACATATTTTTCTAGATTTATTTTAAAAACTAAGTTTAACTATCAATTGACTCTAATTTAGACTATAGTTCATGGAAGAATTAAAGTTTGTTAGATTCAGAGAACATACATGTACTTTAGTTTTTCCTATTAATAAATCATCTATGGTAAAATTGAAGAAATGTATACCAATTCAACAGTGAGGTTAGCAATGAAGAAAGAATATTCTCTTCCAGAAAACTTTAAAGTACATATACGTTTCTTTACAATATTCTAACTAAGTACAAAATGGGGTAGAAAAATATAAAATCTTAAAATTTAACATTATCGGCGGAAAGACATTTTTGAACAAAATTTCTAATGGTTTATTTGATTCAATTACTCTAAACTAACCGAACGACACCCACTACTATTATTATCGAATTTTTAATGGAGTTATCGACATTATTATACAAAAACGAATATTTCAAAAATTGGAATTGATTTTACCTTAAGTGAAACACAGCCAAAGTTGATAATTTATTAGTGTCACTTTATTCCAGTTTTTTTAAATACCCTGTGCAAAAGTAAAAGCACTTTTTATAATCGTTGTTATTAGCACAGTTAAGTTATTGCTTTGTATGCCTTGGCATATCCTTCATTTCACTACTCATACTCTACAGATGATCATAACTAAAATTCCAGGAAAATTAGTATAGCAGAAAAAGATGGAGAATAATGACTGTACGAGTAGGTATTGACTCTATGGGCTCTGTCAGACATATCCAGTATGTGGGGATTTCTGATCACTTCGATTGGACAAGTATACAATTTTTTATAATTTCTTTGAACGTCGTCTAATTAATTTTTTTTAAACGGAATTTTGGACATTTTACACACTTTTGTTTATTTCTAGAAACGAAGACCTATAACCCGATTCATATATTTATATTTTGGAAGCACTATTTATTTACTATTTAATTCTTGGCAAAAGAACTTGATAATAACTTTGTAAATATTGTTTATATAAAAAATATTCAGATGATTCCAACATGCTTGGCGAAACCTGCATCAAGTATTCGATTAAAGTGTTCAATTGTTATGGTCTTTGTGGAGACTATTTCGGAGGTTAAATAAAAGCACACTAGTGACTTTCTTTTTTCAAGGTTTGGATTTTATGTATTGCTAGGACAATTTCCTTTTTATTAAATTGCAACCTATGATTTTTTACATTTTTATAATAATTGTGTTTTATGTTATTAGAATTTTTGCAAAAAATAAATTTAAAATTTATTAACTAAGAACTTTTTGCAAACGATATAAATAAAAATAAAAATCCATTTATATTTATTTGCTTTTACAAAAAATTTAAAAAATGTACCCATATTTATCATATACATTTTTTATGTATATGTGTATGCACACTAAAATAGTTAAATATAAACATGTCTACATGACAAGAAGGGAACGAAAGTTAAATTACAGTACCTAATAAGAAATGGAGAAAAAAATAGATATTTTTTACGATTAACATCAGCCATTAGTACCAAATTTCGTGAATTTGATCCATCAAAATGTACATGTTATTAATAGAAAAGAACAGTAACATGTTGAAACTTGTCGTTTTTACTTTATCTGACAATTAGTTACGACGTCACACAATCATCAAATTGAATAATTGTATAAAATGGTGAATGCGCCAGGGGGAATAGGTTCGTCAAGATAGCGACCGAATTATTTTGACTAAATTGTCCTTCTGGAGTAAATTTTGTAACCTTACCCTCTTCGAATTATCATAAATTCTCTATTTTAGAAAATATTTTCTTGCTAAACATCATAGAAACCGCCTTATTTGTAAAAAACATAAAATATCATTTTATGATTTTTGTTTGTACTGTATCACTTTTGCGTTAAATGTAATACTTTTTGAGTTACTACCAAAAAACCGTCTCCAGGTTGGTACCGATTTTTCGAGGCTAAAACCGAAATCATTATAAAATATCAGTTTTCATGAAAAGTTTTATACATTTGTTTCTTAAAATTTGATTCTCTATCAGATTTAGTCTTTAGTTTTTTATTTTTTTGTCTACCACTCCTAGAATGCTGACATTAGGGATTTTTTAACGTTAAAAGGAGACAACGCCAATCACAAAGTTTCATCGGTAAAGCTAAATATGATATGTGGCGAAGGGTAGGCAGTGTGGCTATTATAGGGCCTCTGCACGTGACGTCACAGCTAACCTCAAAAATATGTATTTCTGAAGATTTAAGAGTATTACGCAGCAAATTTCTGCCTGGTTCCCGTATTTTCAACTAAAATCTAGTTCAGTGTAATGTTTATGAAGTTCTAAATAATTTGTCCTAATAAAATAGGACTCTTTTTGTAGGTTGGACTACACTGAGGTGTAGAGAGGTTTAGAGAAACAGTTAAACCTTATTTTAAAAATTTTATTTTGACAAATATGTACAATTAGTGCATGAAATATAAGCCTAAAAGTATGCGAACCTTGAAAAAATTAGTACACGCAAGATTGGAGCAAGGAGCTCTCGTGCTCCTTTAAGTAGGAATAAGTCTTTCGGCTGGTGTCTATTAAAATCGAAACTTTAGCGTTTTGTGGCAATACATAGTTATTGCACTAACGCGGCCAGGCTTGTAATACGTAATTCAGCGCTCGGCGGGGCATTAGTCCGTGGAATAGCTGTTGGTTGCAGTCTGGTTTTTATTCCTTATATATTTAAGGAAATGTCTAGAGGAGTTCGACAAAATATTTCACTAGTAAATATTCTGCCCTCTAAAAGCATACCTTCTACCCGTTATATAGTTGTTCAATAGTTTTTTTATTCAGGATATAAAATCTACGAAAAAACAGAAGATTATAATTTTGCAATCTAATGTTAGAACGTTGCAACAATCATGAAAATACACTGACCTCTATATAAACTGGACTAACGGACTGCGCGTGGAAAAAAATAAGACACATAGAAGCTCATGAAATAGCTATTGCGCATGCTCAAACCGAGCCAAACTGTCAAATTTAATATAGAATATTAGTTTCTAGCATAGGCGTACTGATACTGATAATTCTGGGTTCAATCAAGTGTTGTAAGTTGGTTACTAGTTTTCTTTCTTGTATATGCATTTAGCTCACATAAATTTAATAATAATTTTTTTGATTTATTTTCACTGATATTTTACTGATTTTATTTTTCGTAAAATAAATGATTATAAGTAACTCCTAACTTCGAGACCCAACAGTGACGCCCATGCTTGTCTGCAATCAGTTTATCGGTCGCCATATTTTATGAAGCCCTAAACGGAACAGTATATAGGTATAAATGCTGATTGTTGGCAAGGGCGGATCTGGACCTTGAGCTTAGGGGGGGGGGGGGGGGGGGTAACACTGAACCCAACATTTTTTGATGGGCGAAGAGGAGCAATTCGAAAAATATTTTTTTTTCGTCCCAAAATTTTTTTGATGAGCGGAGGGGAGAAATCCGAAAAAAAATTTTTTGTCCCAAAATTTTTTTTATGAGCGGGGGGAAGAAATCTGAAAAAAAAATTTTCATCCCAAAATTTTAAAAAGAAACTTAATGGTTTACACAATCTTGGGGGGGTAATTACACCGTTAAATTTTTTTTCTTCCCAAAATTAATAAAAATCATAAAATTTTAAAACGAAAGTTGGTGGTTTACAGAATCTTGGGGGGGGGGGTAATTACCCCGTTACCCCCCCATAAATCCGCGCTTGATTGTTGGTCGAAAAATCGTCCACGTGCATGTAACAGATATGCAGAATCCACAGAAGGTGTAGACGTTTGGGCAGGTATTATTGGATATCTACACCGTTTTGTAGACAGATCTTAATTGCTCAAACTCAATGGATTTATGAAATGATAAATGGTGTTTTCTTCAATATGGCAAACTATGGATTCAAGAATAAGATTATTTAACTGCTCCCTGATAAATGAATTCGTAGACAAGGTATCCGGCCTGCTCACCCCCTCCCCCCACAACACTTCTCCTCAGTTCTCTCCTGAGGAAGCCAGCGAGAGCGAACCTCAACAAATTTTTGCCAAAAATCATAAGCATTTGTTATTCCACACTGAAACCAAATTATACACATAAAATTCAACGTTTTTAACATACTGAAAGAAGTATTGCCATACCACAGAGGCAATATCGTAGTACTGCCAATGTAAGGTTGGAGAGCGACATTTTTTTTAAAGAAAAATCTGTAAAGAAAAGTCTGTATTATGGGCTACAGTATAAATAACGTATGGGCTACTTTGAAAAATAAACGTGATTTTCCTTTATCGTAGGCCCCAATCATGTAAAAGCATGTACAAAATTTTAATTCTAAGTGGGTCTGTTTTTGTTAACTTATTGACAACCCTCCTTTCAGTTGACTTTAGTCTCATTGGCCCAAAAAGTTATAAAGTTAGCTAATTTACTTTTCACAAACGATACTGAAAAGGCATAAAACTGGATCTGACGTAAATTAAATTTTCACAAACAAGCAAACAAGAAGTTTTAGCTGAGCGCACGGTGACGTTTTAAAATCATGAATATACAACGAAGTTGTGTCCTAAATATACCACTCAACCACTTTAAAAGGGTGTTTGTTCCACTCCGTTGTTCATTCAGTAAATAAACTCAACAGAAATTAATGCTGGATGAATTAGATTAAGCCATTATTCCTAAATTCTATTAAATCTATTCTTAGGCCTCGACGGCAGTAGCTGCGGATTTTGTTCGAGATTTATGGTATATTCATTTCCCTTGAAATTGATTTACGTACTGCCGCCAAAAATGATATAAGGACATTGAGGATATTAAATACCACTATCTGTTTCCTACTGAGTAGTGGATTTGGTATTTAACACCTTTTATTATAAATATTTCCTTATATTCAGGGCCGGAATAAGGAGTCAAACCATGGGTTCAAAGCGAACATTTTTCAAATTTCACTTTTAACAGCTTTGTAGTAAGAACATTAAGTGTAATTACTTACTACTTTACGTTACTTTGGAAATTTTATCCAATTTTTTTTTAACTATTTCTTACGACCTATATTTATCCATTTGTTTAAGGCGGTAAGGTCATACTAAAAAAAAATAGATTTTTTAAAATATACCTTTGTGAATTGTTTAGATGCTTTCTTCATAACATCTTCAGGGTCCTGTAAGATATTATGAAATATTATGAAAATATTTTGAAAAACACAACTCAGCGACATGTGTCTACATTTTAAATTAACTAATGCATTTAAAAGTGACAATTAAAATTCCCAGTAACATAATAAATGTTAGTGTCATATAACAAAGAAAATAAGTACTGAAAATTGAGTTCTATGTGCTTTTTAACACAAACCACGTTTTGATGTAGGTAAGTAATATTTTTAACAATTTTGTATTTTCACAATATTCCTTACTGAATAACAATTTAAGTTTTATTATTGTCTTCCTGGTATAGTCCAAGTACATTTATTAAATCCAAGATGCAACTGTGGACATTAGTCTTCACAAGTCGCTGACATAAGAAATGCTTTTTCCTCAATATCTTGCAAACGAAGCGAAATAAAACAAAAAACTTACGTACGTTTTTGGCAAAGCTTAAAATTCTGTAAAATAATAATGGTTATGAAATTTTGAATTTTTTTCTTGGATGTTTTAAAAAAAATTATATCACTGAATTCCCTTGTAACAGGTCTATCACATTTTTAAATGGGACACAATATAGGGTGACCCATTTAAAAAGATTATCGATGACGTCACAGATATGTGGAAAGTGTAAAAAGAATTTTTTCCTTACGTATAAATAGAGCAATCTGATATTATTAATTGGCGTGTTTTGTATTTTTGCGAACGCAAAACAGAAGAAAAGTTATGAATTTGATGCGTTTCTTTTGGGACACACTGTGTAGTGTGTATAATAACAGATACGGTGGTTACGGTGGAAACTGGAAAGTGGAAAGTTTAGAAATTAGAACCCTGCTAGAATTAGTTTAGAAGTCGGTATTTCTCAATTTCGTGTCACAATACTCAAAATCGCGTATTTATAGTACTCAGAAAGCACACTCGAGGGAACCCACTGCGCATTCATTGCACTCAAGGAAAACTTTTGCGCATCCATAGTACTCGGGGAAACCCACTGCACATCCATTACATTCAAGGAAACCCAATGCGCATCTATTACACTTGAGGAAACACACTGCGCATCGCAATTTGATAACAATTCATTATTCAAATTTTTTGTTAGAGCGAGTGAAACAAAAAAATAATTATTTTAATCGACAACAGAGCACATGGGCGGCTATGTGTTAAATTTCGTGCTCAAAAACATCCCTCTCCCTGTTCACCCGTTCGGGGGGCTCTTTTTGAAAACCTTCGGATACGTGTCTCCTTATTTCCTCAGAAGAGCCCGTCGCTCGAATATCACGTTTCTGAACTACGCTATTTCAGAGATTCGGGTACTCTTTAGACCATCTACCATCCCCGTTTTGAAAAGTGAAAATCAAAATTTTGTCTTCCACGTATCTAATAGATTTCAACAAAAAATATATCTGCCAAATTTCACGCATCTAGATCTAACCGTTTCCGAAAAAACCTAAAATTTCAACCTCCCTTTTTAACCCCCAGGAGTCGAATTTCGAGAAATCCCTTCTTAGTGGTTGCTTACGTCATTCGAGGAACCTCTTTGCAAAATTTGAAGTTTCTAGACAGGAACAGAAACAGATATCACTTAACTAGAATGATAAATATTGGCGCAACTGCAAAAAAGGAGCAAGGCAAGGTCAATACTTTAATTGGCGGGGCGGGAGTGGTAGTAAGTTAAACATAGTACAGTTACAGAACAAAGTATAAACAAATATGCATGACCGCGGTGCCTTGCTATGTAACCGGAAAGAACCTTAAGAAATCGAAATTATTTTTTGGGGTTCCGGATCCGGTACTAGCGTAATATGAAATGAGGGTTCAGTTACGGTTCTGATCTAGAAAAAATAAGGCTTCCGGTGCGGTTCTCGAAAAATAGCGGCCCGGTCCAGGTTTCTGGTAGTAACCTTACGCCTTTTCAGGATCATTTTTGAAAATGCAATTAAATATCGGAAAAAATCACACGTTATCTGTGGACTTTGCCAGCCGGTATAAACAAAACTATTAACTTACGTTTCTCTTACGTTTAACGATTATTTTACAGAATTTTATGCTCTGCCAAAAATATATGTACAGGGTTTTTGCCCTATCTCATTTAGTCTTCAATATCTTGATGAACAGCATAAAAAATACCTTTATTCCGTTGCTATCATTGAGAACTACATTTCAATCCAAAAATGGAGGGTACATACCTTATAGTGAGTATGGTACTGCAAAACGATTCCGCTTTTCATGAATATAAAATTGATTGTGGCCCCTCTATGCCTTTGTAATTTGTTCTTCAAAACTAAAAACTAAAAATAGGATAAAACCTTTTTAATAAAACAAAAAGACTACCTTATGAAGGTTCTAAAATCCAAATTTTAAAACCGTTATAAAACCTTAAGTTTTATAGCAAGACTAATTGCTCTTAAAGAACAATGTTAAAAAAAGGGCTTTTTTGGCCCATTCTTGGTAAAGTGTGGAAGCCTTTTAACCCTCCTCGTCATTCCCTCACCACCCTTAAGAAACATATTTAGCAATATAAGAAAGATGTAAGGTACTATAAGTACTATATAGTTATTTACATATTTTACAAAAATAGAACACCTCATTGAGTGGTTGCTATTAGAATATAATAATCTAATTACATCTGAGTACACTCATACACCTCCTCACCCCTAAAAGGGGGTGAGACCCACCCCCTAAAAGAGGTGGGTCTCACCTTCTCAGGGATATTGATCGGTTGCAATTACAAAAAAAATCCTAATACTCAGTTAAATGATTTTTATCATATTAAGGTGACTTGGCCAATTTAGATCACTCTTGAATATTTCTTACCTTTCTAAGGAGCGGGTGTAGGGTGTCAATAACTCTTTTAAAAAATGTTGCTCGATTTTTATAATAAAAAATTATTTAGTTATTTAAATAATTTTTGTTAGAATGGGAATCTTTTTTCATCTTATGGCCCCCTCAAATTCCAAATCTATCCACGAAAGGAGTAACTATTTGGGGACTTTCTATTAGTTTATTACAACAGAAATCTTCATTACCTCTTACATGCATTTATATCATAATACAGTAACTTAGTTACTTCAAAAAGTACCTTAGTCGGGGGCATTTTTGAGATAGTAATTTCTATGCCACATCCCCACCCCCGCAAAACAGGTAAATAATACGTTAATATATATATTTTCAATAAGTATTTAGGGATAATTTTTTACCACGAATGGGCCAAAAAAGCCATTTTTTTAACATTGTTCTTTGAACACAAAATACCTTATTTTTCTCCCCCCAGGACTCATCTGTGAAAAACTTCAGACAATCGCAGTTTCTCACAGCATTTTAGAAACCGTGTTTATATGAACTTTTGTAAGTAAGTACCCAGTTTGGTGAGTGCAGTATGTCATTAACACCTATGGCACTATTTTTTGACGCACCCTGTATGTATATTTAAAATAATTTTAGATCTCTGTATTCTATTTGGTAAAGATAGAGATTAATAAGAACTAATTATAAATGTAAACCCTCCAAAAATGTTTTCGGGGTGCTATAATGAATTTTAACTATCCCTTTATATTTTATATCGGATATATTTTTAGAAAAGAAATAACTTAAAATATCCATACTATAACAGCTTTTGGGTAGAAGTGCTTCGGTTTTAAAAACTCGATACGAGGCGAGATGTCCTTGTCTCTGTCGCCCTCATCTGTATCTTTGATCTCTCTCCTGTACCTGCCTAAAAAGTATTCACAAACATCATAATCGCCGGGTAACGGGGACGAGATTAAGAACTGAAAATAATTGGATAATTTAAACAGACGTTTATTTCATATAAAATGAATTCACTTAGACTCTTTGGTACAATTTGTATGCGCCCATGGCTGGTCTTCGCCTGAGTGATATATCACTCCCGGTCTTTATCAAATAGAGTATAATCAGTTCTATTTAAGAGTACCAAATTTAATGACATATTGTGTGCACAACCTGGCACTTTTCCACACGATTCAAGTCGTAATGATGTAACCTTGACTGTGTTTCTGATACATAAGTACATAAAACTGTAAAACACTTCCAATTTTCAAAATATGATCATACTACGGTCACCAAGTTGCTGGAGCAAATACAATACGCGAAAGGCCACCGACGGTATAAAAAGGAACGGTCGTCAGAATGACCACTTTTTTATTTCTTATCCCTACGTGATTTTCTCTAACTACGGCCACAACAGTTCCTTATAACCGTCAATTTTTAAGGTAACGACCTCACAAATCTATATGTATTTGGGGCACTGGGTATTCTCACTATGATTCCTTAAAAATTATAAGATAGCCTGTCAGCCAATTTTTTTGGAAAAATAAATCTCATAATTTAAAATTACAAAAAATATATTAATACCAGGTAATAAATAATTTAACACCAATTGGTTGACGGACTAACAACTGGTGGAGGTTTTTGCAAAACTGTCTTATTCTAAATTATGTGCTTGTAGAAATAATTTAAAAGTAATTTGTTAGACTGGATTAGGTGCCAAGATTGGTAGATTATTTATTCCCTTTTTTACTTCTAGCAGCTCATTTTATAAGTACTGTCAAGGCAGTGAACTATTAAATACAAAATGCAATCGACACACGTTGTGACTCGTCAGTCCGATAGGAATGTACAGCGTGTCCTCCGATCGAGTTCGCTATAGGTGAAACGGACAAAAAATTTTCGATTTCTTTTTTCATATTTGCTTATCTAAAAAGTAATTTCGGGTGTACTTTTGATTTTTTTAAATCATGTAGGCCATGATAGTTAAGCAAAAACGAATTTTATGTTAGGTAAAGCACCCTATAGTCCTATGCAAAGTTTCAAAAGCTGATGATTTTGATTTTTTCAATATAATGGGATATTTTCCATTTTTTTTTAAAATTCAGTTTTGGTGATATACAGTGTGTCCCAGGATAGATGTAACAAGAGGTGTAATGGACCAAAAATTTTGGAATTTTGGAATGGTATTTGGGGATTGAGTCCTGCTTGTTGTAAAACTAAAGTATACCAAAAATGACTTGATTTGGTATTCTACAGGGTGCTTTATAAGCAAAGTTGTAAAAATCACCATTAATAAAGTACCTTTATTTTTCAAAATATGAAAAAATTCCCCTAAGAAAAGTTATTTAGAATGCAATTTTATACCTCTATACCAAATTTCAGGAATATAAAATTATTTTTCTGAAACTTCCCATTTTTTCAATAAATTAGTATTTTATTTTGAACCATTCAATTAAAACTGCATAGAAATTATTTTTTGTGAATTAATATTTAAAGTTATGTAGAAGCTAAAAGTAGGCTATGAGAAAAGCAGTGGATACACATTTATCATTTATTATTGACATATCTGTCAAACGTAGTCAATATTATCCTTAATTTCTGTTTCAAATTAACGAACCAAGCATAAAATATTAAGTGAAAATGGTACTCACAGTGCGTGAAAAAATTTATATTGTGACATGCTACGGAATTGGCGGTGAAAACTCGCTAAGAGAAGTGGTAAGCCAATTTAATTTGAAATTTCCAGACACTGCTTTGTCACGTACTCAGACTATGAGAATAATTAAAAAGTTTCTGACTACCGGTAGTGTTCTTAACATGAAAAGAAAAATAAAAGCATATGATGAAGACAATGTTGGGGCTATTATAGCTCATGCCTCTGTTATAGAAAATCCTAGGATGCCACTAAGAGAGAGATCAGCTCTTATTAATATTAGCAAGTCTGAACTCCAAAGAATTTACAAGGCAAAGAAAATTAGGGCATATAAAGCAAATTATAAACATACGCTTGAAGAGGGAGATGACGGCCGTAAGTTGGATTTTTGTTTGACCATTGGAGAAAAAATCATGGAAGAGAAATTTTTTCATTTCTTAATTTTCTCAGATGAATCCACATTCACAACCAATGGTGTTGTTTCATCTCAGAATTGTCGGATTTGGGCTTCTGAAAATCCAAATTTTAGAATTCATTGTAGAAGACAATATTATAAAAAAGTGAATGTGTGGTGTGCCGTTTCTTATCACGTTTGAGTTATTGGACTTTATTTCATTGAGGGAAGGTTAAACCAGCACTTATTTATAGCTTCTTGAAAGATTTTCTGAAGAACATTTAAATATTTTAAGAAATATGCCTTTAGTTGATTTTCAACATGATGGTTGCCCTGGCCACTCCACAGAAATGGTTAATCGGTGGTTGAATTTAAATTTTGGAGAAAATTGGATTGCCAGGAATGGACCGATCAAGTGGCCGGCGAGATCTCCAGACCTATCAATATTGGATTTGTTTTTATGGGGTCGCCTCAAGCAGTTGGTTTACGCCGAACCACTTCCTAACGATGTAGCAGTATTGAAGCAGAAAATTACAAATGCCGTAAACGCTATACCGTTAGATTATATTCGAAACAGTTTTAAAGACTTCCGGCGAAGGATCGAAATGTGTGTGGATGTGGGTGGTAGCTACGTCGAATAATAAAAAAAATTGTAAACGTTGTTTTGTATTGGTCAATAATTAATTTGTTTGAGAATCTATGTTTTGACATTTATTACTTGTTATAATTTTTAAACCTCATCTGTTAGTAATTGTTTCTTGTTTTACAATTAGTTCGATTAACATTATACCTTCTTACATCTCGTATATTCAATTTTTTATTTACCAATAGCCTATTTTTTGAGATGATTAACATTTGCTCCTACACAACTTTATATATGAATTTAACTCTAAATTCGCAAAAAATGGGAAGTTTCAAAAAAATAATTTTATATTTCTGAAATTTGGTATAGAGGTATAAACTTGCATTCTAAATAACTTTTCTTAGTGGAATTTTTTCATATTTTGAAAAATAAAGGTACTTTATTACTGGTGATTTTTATAACTTTGCTTATAAAACACCCTGTAGAACACCAAATCAAGTTATTTTTGGTATACTTTTATAGTTTTACAACAAGCAGGACTCAATCCCCAAATACCATTCCAAAATTACAAAATTTTTGGTTACATCTATCCTGGGACCCAACAAACACCAACGATCGGCCCATCAGCGGGCCATCACTGGGCCAGAAGTTTCATTTATGGCCCAGTGATGGCCCGCCGAAGGGCCAACCTTTTGTGTTTATAGTAGAGATGGGCGCGTGAGTCGAATTTGACTCACGCTCACGCACGCTCACGAGTTTAAACCTTTAGCTCACGCACACTCACGCACGACTGATATATGTTAAGGCAAAGTCACGCACGGGATCTTTTGACTCACGCACACTCACGAAATCTTCCGTGATTTGGTACCTTAAATGTACACGCTTACGCCGTGACACGGCGTGACACGGTGAAATTCACGTCACGTGCCCATCTCTGGACCAGAGTGACCAGACCAGGCCAGGAGGGCTAGGCGACTGGCGAATGCAGTAGAGAGAGATTGCAATTACGCAGTTTGATTTGAATGTTGCGTCATTCATCCTGTCTCCTGTCCTTTTCCTTCCCTTCTCGCGCTCGTGTTCCGTCTATCGCTTCGCTTCTTATTCTTGTCACGACACGGCAGGTTGAAGTTTTAAAGCAGAGATGGGGCGTCGTGTCACGGCGTGAATTTTATCTCACGCACGCTCACACACGGGATCTTTTGACTCACGCACACTTACGAAATCTTCCGTGATTTGGTACCTTAAATTTACACGCTCACGCCGTGACACGGTGAAATTCACGTCACGTGCCCATCTCTAGTTTGTAGGGGACACACTGGGACACACTGTATATCAGGTAATGTTGTTATTTTAACAAGTACTGCATAATCAATTCAAACCAAAATGATAATTTTTTAAATAAAAATAAGAAACAAGAATACGCCCGTCTATAGACACAGATTTCAAATGATTTTATTTGGTGGGAAATAATTTAATCAATAATAGACAACTTTCGCTTAGACTGTAGCTATCTTACATGAATGCCAAATTGTGTATTTACTTTACATTATTTTACCTATAACACATCTATTTTGCTCAATATATTGAAAATCAATAAATATTATGTACATGTATTTAGAAGGAATTAAAAGGTATTTATGTTTGTTATTACTTAGAAGTTATCTCAAAAATGTAAACAAAACTTACGGCGAGGATTATGTGACAACATTATATAAAAACAGCTCTCCACCTCTTTCAGCTTTGCTTGCCTGATGTCAGTTCTCACTTCTTGTCACAATACAAGTGAAAGAGAGATATTGGTTAGATTTATTTGTTGTTTGTTTATGTGGCGTTTAAATTTGTTATTTTATATTTTATCAATATACTATTAAGATAGAGTTGAATTTTGTGAAAGGGGATTCATCAAATTTGCCCAAAGTTGATTATGACATGATAGATTCTTTCTAAAACAAAATTTGGATTTTTTGTGAGCAAACGTAAAAAATCAACACGACGTTAGAACACATCTGTCATTTGACTAGCCGTTGACATTGTTGCCATATATTGCTAAATATGTTTTTAAAAATCTAATCGGCATTAAAAAATATTTAAAATATTTAATAATTCACGCCTATTATTATTATTTTTTACATCACAAAATTAAATTTCGTGGATAAATATATTAAAATTGATTTAATAAATAAGCTTTATAGCCTGTTTTCTTCAATTATCTTTAGTAGAACTAGAGAAGGAATTTCAACTTGGCAACACCACACTGTTTTGTATAAAATCATTCTATCAACAAATCCATACAAACTACCTACGTCATCGGCAAATTACGTACGTCACCAATTTAAAACACCTGTTGCTCTACTTATTTTAACTTCTGTTTTCTAAAAATTGATAATTATTTTCGCGGAAATCTGTATTTGAAGGCTTGTTTGTACATATTCTATGACATTATTCAATAAAAAAATAAAATAGGAAAATACCCCATTGCATTTTACGAAAAAAAAAAAAAGTATGCCAGTTTACTAAAGTGTTTGATCTAGTACATAATGGAGCAAACACTTTAGTAAACCGGCAAAATTTTTTTTCGTAAAATTCAATTATAATAAAAAAATCAAAATCATCAAAGTAGGCGTATGTTCTTGACAATTTGCATAGGACTATAACTTTTTAATCTGAATAAATTTCCTTAATGACATTTTGCTGTATCTTTTGCAGAAAAGGTACTTTACCTAACATGAAATTCGTTTTTGCGTAACTGTCATGGCCTACATGATTTAAAAAAAAACGAAGTATACCCAAAATTACTTTTTAGATAAGCAAATATGAAAAAGAAATTCGCAAATATTTTGTCCATTTCACCTTTCACCTATAGCGAACTCAATCTGTGTATATACACAACGCTACAACTTTTATACGAAACTTTTTTTTATTTACAATAATAACAGAAATAAAAGGGGGTCAATATAAAATATAATGAATAACCCTGAACATAGCTTCAAATAGGCATTTAATTAATCCCTGTAAAATTCTTAAATCTTAAACCGTTTTGAGTTATAACCCTTAAATGATCCCTCAAAATAAATTTTCTCTTATATTGGCATAACGTCTCAGCTGAGAGAAAGTGCACGAGTGTAAAAATATTCACAATAAAAAATTTTAACAGAAAAAATGTTGGAGGAAGATGTAGCAGCATTATAAAAATAAATTGCCTACCTCAGTTTCTATTTTCTTACCATTATGCCAGTCGTCTTGCAGAAAAAACAGCATTTTATGAAATGCTGAGTCGCGGTCGAAAGGGAAAATAGATCACTCAATTTTTTGTGAAAAAATTACGTAGAAGCACCATCTTGTAGTTTACCACTTATGCCTTCGGCTGTTAAGGTTAGTTATTAGAAAAAACAAACACAGCCGCTGTAACGAAATTAAATAGAAATGTCACGCAGCATAAAAACGATCAGAGTCTAAGTTGGTACCATACAAAAACGATCACAGTCCACCAATCTGTATTTGTTTTTAAGAGTGTTTACGAGTGTTCCTGATTTGCCATAAAATTCACTTTTGTTTTTCACCTCTATCAAAATAAATGTTAAAAACGACTTACCTTTTACTCCACTGATATTAGGAAAAATAGAGGAAATATTTACAATATTTAATATAATATTTTTGTCTTCTAGGGATTTTACGCGCCAGGGGGCTACTTGTAAGAAACAAAAGAGTTCCCAAGGCGCGTGTGAGCTTCACCCTTATAAACCACCCCTAATGCACACCGCCGAGGTTTATTGCATTTTTCCTGGAAATAGTTGTCCCCGTTGTCCCCCAGAAAATTTTACACTTATCGATTGACAAAACCGGTATCATTATTTGTTTAAAATGTTACCTCTGATATCACTGACTTGAATAAACATTTTTTTAAATTATAAAAACGTTACTTTAATCTCGTATCTCCATAAAGCATTATCATCTCCGTTAGTGTTTAAAGAAATGGCAAAAAACATTTGAATTCAACGGTGCACTCAGATCTGCGCATGCCCAATGGCTCTAATCAGGGCCATGGAGACAAAATTCGGGCCCGGGGAAGAAGAATATGGGCCCCCAATTCGGTAATTTTATAATAATATCGGAACTAGATTTAACTTCGGGGAAATATGCTTACTTTTCATTTGAAAACGAGCCAGGGCCCGGGGGGAATCACCCCTTTCCCACCCCTCTTTCGTCGGGGCTGGCTCTGATCATGTTAGTGTAGTTGTTATTGTGGAAGGTGTGCTTTATTAAAAAAAAGTAGTTGCACATTAATTTGATTAAGATCATGAGTCTATTATCTCCGTTCCCTACCTTTGTAAATATAGAATGGACATATTTTCAAATTGTAATTAGTAACATATGATGATCTCCCATGACAACCATCAGCTATAACCTCAAAATTAGTTGTCGGAAATCGAGTTTAGTTTAAATATATCCCACCTCGTGATTCTCATTTCCGTTATAATCTGTAATCACAGTTGTAACGGAGGTGAGATTTATGACATTTGAAGCTTTTGTACAGAATACTAAACTCTGTAGACTTGCATTAAAGCTTCATAGGGGTTATTTTATTAAAGGTTATACTAATTTCATCTCTAATGGTACATCCTTATGTAATATCATTCACCCATACACTGAATATCCTCACCTCCGTTTGGAATCTCCCTTCCATTTCTATCCTTTTTCATTGAAATAATTTTAAACAAAACAGTTAGTAAAATTAAATAGAAACTAAAAATAGTTGGAATTTTATTGCAAACACTGAAATTTTTCGTTTTGCAAAAACCTCGTTAATTTATTTTAAATTTAGTGAACATTGTGTAAATGTGTATGCTACAAATACTAATCAGACTTTTCATTGATTTTGTCGAAGCGTACTTTCCACTTGTCTCGTACGCCCAACAAAAATTTTCCACTCCACTAGGAAGTCTTGTGCTTCTTCTTCGGATCTCTCCGCCTATCGGTTTCGTTGTTCATCAGCAGCTTCAGGTCCTTATAGTCCAGCTGCAAGTACCATCGAATAACTGACAAACGGCCCAGGTGCGTGGATAGGCCGGCGCCCAATAATTTAATGTACATCTGCAGGTGTCATTGTTTTAAATACTTGAACGTTTTTATTAGAAAGTGCCCTTTTACCTGCTACAAGGTTTTATTGCGTAGCATACACCTCACCTCACATGGAATGATGGCAGGTAACAATAATATTTTTTGAATATTAGCTCTCCTGCTACTCATTTATTATAAATTAGTTCTAATGATAATAAGTTAGATGATAATAATTTTTTATACATGCCTTATATGGCCCTACGGCCGATTACTGGAAAATCACATACGTGTCCAATATCTTTAACGAAATGATAAACCATGAGACAATCAATAAATAATATATGATACTAGACGGTTTCATTTTGATTCAGGTCTGCGCATGCCAGCACGCGGTTAGTAAACGCCACTTTTTTTGGTTAGGTTTGCATAAAATGAGACAAAATAATAAGAATCCGGCTCGAAGGACCAAAGAACATTTTTCGTATGTAATATCACTCACTAGTGCTTAAAATTTTATCGAAAATTTTTTCGAAAGCGTGTTGCCTGGTAATATAAAGAGTGCAAATTGGCAGTTTATTATCTGATTAAATTCCGACCGCTTTAGCGGGAGGGATTTAATCTTTGATAATAAACTGCCAATTTGCACGAGTTATATTAACTAGGGGTAACTTAGCTTGAGAAAAAATTTTTAGATAAAATTTAAAGCACGAGTGGTATTTGTGGAGAATATTTCACGAATAAATAATTCATTAAGTACATCTTCTATATTATGTTCAGTAATTAATTGCCTTCAGACGTTTCCTTGTTACTTTTTAGAGATTATTCACCTTTATCTTCAATTTCATCATTTACGTCACATAAAAATGCATTGCCAAAGCGACTCATCTAATAAAAAACAAAGTAGGTTTAAATTATGACAATCAAGAAAAACAATATACCTTAAACCATAGGTACTGTAACTTATAAGACTAGTCATCACAACAAAGCACGCTTCGACCAATCACATTACGGGTATAATCACACAAATTGCTTATTACCAATCTATCGCTTTCACGTTCTAAGGCTGCAGCTCAGATGGTATGGTACCGCCATCTAGTAACGCTAGCTTAACTTAACTGGCCTAAACAGTGAATTGAATTATTATATTAAAGTGTTTATTAATATATATTTATGTATTTAATGCTTGTTTCTAATTTGAGAAGTTTAATAGTTAAGTTAAAGTTTACTTGTTTAAGTAGACAGATTTCAAGTACAACGAATTATAATGTATATAGTGATAACTGCAGAGTTTTGATTTTCCAAATAAGTGTTAGCTGCTTTGTGATGATTGATGAATTATCATACGTAAGTACCTACATTTGTGTATTTATCTTGAAATAACTGATTTGTCTGATTCGTAGATATTTATATTTAATTTTAGTCGTGAAAATTATTTTGTAATTACGTTAGGTATTAAGCCATTGAAAGCTGTGTATAACTTGTCCCGAACCTATATAAGTTCTACACAGCATTGGCTTTTTAGGTTATTAACACCTACAATACTACAATTTACGTTAACAATTAGTAATAAGCTAGAGAAGATATTTATAGATAACATTTAAAAGCACGATTTGTCCTATTTGCTGAATACATTTTATGACAGAAAACGTCAAAAAATTTTCGCAATATTTGCCGCTGCAGCGACCTAAAAAATTAGAGCGATAAATTTTACATGTTGGTACTGTCAAAAGCCGATCTAGCTTGAATTATCACTAATAATGACGTTTGATTGGTGCAATGTTGTGAAAAAACGGGCTTTCATTGGCTACAGCGTTAATGAGTGAAATAATCAATATAATTTGGTAGACCTTCAAAACTATTCAACGTAAGTCATTCGAATTTCAGTAAGTGGTTTATAATAAAAGCATAAATAAATTTTAAAAATTTCTCCACTCCACAATACATTGAATTGCTTTAAATAACGAGCGTAATCGCTTTCCTTAAAATGTTTTGGGCACATTCTTGCATTTGTCGGTTAAAAGCGTATTTACGATCGCAAGTATTAGCAGTTTGAAAAGTGTGGCTTCGTTCGGAAAGCGAGAAAACAACATTGTTCTTCTTAAAATGTTTTACCTGATTGTTAATATTGCACCCATTATTATAAAAGAAGCCCTTGGAAAACGGGAAAAAAAATTATTATCAATCGATTTAAGGATTAGAAATCTATTGGCCAAAATCATCCTTTAATATTGCAGTAATATTTCACAAACTATTGGACATATGAAGAGCGTATCCACGGATGCAAATAATGTCTCAAAATTATAGTTTTTGACGAAAAAACAGGAGAGCTAATATTTTAACCAAATCACCAATTTGTGTAAGTTACCATACTACTACTGCTGAAGAAGTTTCCATAAAAATTAAAATACTTGAACAAATGCTGTCACTCGAAAAGCATTTGACTAACCATGCTGTCAACACTAAAGATGATTTAAATTTTTCTGATGATGCCAACATGGTTACCGAAACGCGTGTCGAGCGATGGTATTCGAAGATAGGATCAGTATTTTTGGAAAATACTTCAGAGACAGCGTCACACCGAAGGTTCTAACCTCCATTACCATACTAGTATAGAAATATGGTATATACATTGTACAATTATACCACTGCACTGATCCAAATACATGTTAACACATACCAGTTGCTTCCCAACATAACAAATGTTATTTTCAGGGAGAATGTTATGACCAGTTGTTCTGAAAGTATTCTAAACACCGTGTGGACTTGGTTGTCAGAATATACGAATTACTAATTTCAGTTCAATTTTTAAATCATGATAACACCACACCGATTAACTTTGCTATTTCATATTATGCACAGTTTTCCTACTTTTATTACAAATTTTGTGAAAAGAAATATTTAAAATATTCTCTATCTACCATGCAAGACTAATATAAAAAAACTTGGTAAAATCTAATAGGAAAAAGAAAAGATATTAGAAACAAGTAAAATCATTACTTACAGGAAATTACCCCTGCACTTTGGATTGAACCAATCAATACTAATACAATACATATTCATGTTTACAAAATAAATAGCCAAAACGTGTTCCCGGCACCTGCACCAAACACAATAGATACTTTGATGAGTTCTGGTCATGTTACACAATGGATTCATATTATCCACAGTCCAGTAAAATTTCAGATTTATCAGACATATTGCTTAAAATTACTGTAAATATAAATTAAAATGAATCATCCAAAATTATCACTGAAACACTAAAATGTGTTTCAAAAAATTCTTCTGTACTTTTAGTACAAAATAGCAAAAGTGTCGATATAAAATTAACATTTTATAAAATTCGTTATATGAAAAATTAAATTATCAATGTTTATTAAAAATTAAACTGATTTCTTACCTCATCTCATTTAAATTTACAGTGTAGGGGAAAAAACTGTTTAATGTATATTGTTAAGCAACAGTTTCAGAAATTATTTAGCTTTTGCTTATACCATGTATATTACTTATGGGGTTCAAATTTCATCGCATCATTATCACATAAGTACAGAAATTCAGATGTTGGAGACATTCTCAGTGTAAGAAAATAAGAACAATTTCATATACAAATCATTTTGACTTAATTTTGTAACAATTAAAGTCGACAAAAGGATTTAATAAAATAACTATTCCTTTTCAAATAAAATTTTACACTTCTAACTTTAATATCAAATCAACTGATATCAATAACAAAACCATTTTTTTGTCAGTTTCAGTCTTTTATCTTTTTGACGAAAAATTTAGAAATTGTACCTAAAATTATGGTTTTCTTCTATTAAGTGGAAGTTGCAATAATAAAACAATTACAAAACACAAGAAAGGTTCCACATATGCAGACCACCTAATAGAAGAAAATCTTGTGACTTTTCCATTCTAAAGAAATAAATTATCAAATGAATCATTTGCGTGCATTGTGATAATTAACAATCCTTTTACCATTAGAATAATTATTAAGGGTGTCAAAAATATGATTGATATTATTTAGTCATATATCCTTAATTGAAATGTTTCATATTAATTACGCAGTCATACAAAAAAGTATATTGTGCCAGATACCAAATCATCATACCCTCACGTATTTTGAAGTGCTGAATCTGCGGTACAAATTAACTTCTGTCGTGACATCTTTTGTAAATTATGAAAAAGTGTTTTCTTGGCAATTTATCTAAAGTTTAACGCAACATCCAAAGCTTAAAGCGTTTTCAATCTCTAAAAATAACCTCTCAAGCTAACTTTAGGTTTTCTATATGCATAATTAATCGATTTTTTTTATACAGGGTGTTTGAGCACGCATCGAATAAATATCCTAGCTCTCTTATAATATATATCCTGGTTTTCCTATAACAGACGTCGAAATATTTTTTGAGGGCACAAGTTTTTTCTGAAATATGTGATTCATTTAAACGTGACGTCATAAACTTATGTATAAACACCCGGTATATTGTTACATATTTGAATTTTCCTTTTAAAGATGATTGAATCGATATGCCATTTGAAGGATCTGCGATGGATGGGTACCATGATATGGGTGAATTTGTACCAAAAATATATCAATTTTGTGAGTTCACTCTGACGTAATGGAACAATATTTTGCAATCTAATTTGTGCAAAGAATTATCAAAAAACCTGAAGTTTACGATTCTGTTCTCAATTTGTACCAAGTGAGTTTAGGAAACGCCAATTCTACTTCTCATTTTTTTCTCAAATTGAACACTCTGGATGTTATAGTACCAAAGGTACTACTACTATCCACTGAAACTTTAGTTCTAAACTAAAATAATAAACCTTTCACATTAAAGTTACGCCCGGCATGAATTTTACACGTACTTCAGAAAATACTTAAATTTATCAAGTAACACATAAATGGTTACGCGCACCATCGCCAGCATAACTGGTACTTTTATGGAAAGCCATAAACGGACCCGAGACGAAATGTCTCACCGGCCAGCAGCTGGTCATCCTTCAATTTGCCAACAGTGTACAATAATGGGCCATCAAAGGACCAGTGATGACACCATTCTTTGGCCAGCATCTTTTTTGCTGTAATCCCACACATTTTTCAATATATTGGATTATAGAAACACTTTCAAGCAGCCATATATTTTGCATAGCCTACTAGATTCTGGTATATATTTTTTTATGTGAAGGAGAATCCAAAAGGTTAGCAAAATATGTACCTACGTTATAAAAGTATTATAATCAAAATATGTTACATAGGTACCAGATCAAACAATGCCATCATTATTGATATTTTGTGAATTGAGAAGTTTGGATAGGAAGTCAGGTATCAATAAAAGCAAAATGAGTTGCCAGCTAACAATGAAATATTTATTATAAATAAGAAAGTCAAAAAAAAAAAATTTATAAGACAACAGAAACAAAAATTTTTCGTTAATATTAGGCTTGATGTTGAGATGCAGGATTTTATACAAACTTTTATATAAAACACTTATTTGAAAGCGATATGATGAGAATTGGCTGATGAAAAACCTTGGCTAACTTTACTGTTTTTCTATAATCACACTATAATTATATAAGATCACAACACACTTTGTTACACAAAATAAGTGTTTAAAAGACTTAAACTGTAAAAACCACAAAGTTAGCTTACACAATTTTTAACGCGCATGCCAATCATACAACGAAAAGGCAAATAGTGGATGCTGCTCGGCGATGTCCTTGAGAGATTTTTCATATTACAATGCGCATGCGCATGCGTAATCATTTAATTGCCGAATTACCTTCGCTGGCTAAAGAATTACATGCAGTACTTCATAAAAGTATCATCAACCATCAACGTATAAACGTAAGCAGCATTTTATGGTTGCAAAATAATTAACCATTTCTGGTAATTATGTGGCAATTCATAACATGAAGTTATGGTACGCCTACTTATAATTTATTATGGGCCACAAGGCTCCCTTATGCCATAAGAAAGCCATTGTTGCTGGGAAGTACTTTTCTGTACTGAAGCACGTTTTTTTATTTGAACATAAATCTCATTATTTTCTAAATGTTCTCACTGAAAAGAGCCGATTTCACCAAAAATTGATGAAACAATTGAAGAGCTATCGTAATTTTTTAATGAATCTCTTGTTCCACTTTGTCATCAAATACATTTTCACCCATGATATGTAGATCCACAGTATCTGATATTAAAGAAAACTCTTTCAAAGGGCTTTCCTTTGGTACCATAACATACAGAATGTTCCATTTGAAAAAAAAAAAACGAGAAAAGTAGATTTGACGTTTCTTAGCTCACTCAGTAGAAATGGCAGATGTTGTTAGATCTGAAGGCAGATCTGTAAACTTGAGACTTTTTGACAATTTTTGGCATCAACTAGATTGCAAAGTGTTGTTCCATTACGTGTCAGTGAGCTCACAAAGCTGACAAGTTTTTGGTACTAATTCACCCATATTTTGGAAAATTCGAATATGTAATATTATACCAAGTATTCCATTTAAAAAAATATAAGTTAGATTGGTTTATTACACTGGTTTTTGGTACAGTATATTTTTTGTGTGGCTGTGTTACGTATATTTATCTGATAGATGGATCTTATGTCTTAGATATACAATGTGATTCCTGTTGGCCCTTTATTAGAAGTATATGATGGAAGAGAAATAATACTGATGTGAAAATTTGGCTATAGTCCTAACTGGGTAGGATCTGTTCAACAAAAATGTTTTCAAAATACTGGCATTTCCGGTTATATCGGAAGTTGCCCTGAAATTTGTTATTTTGAAGAGAATGCTCCCATTTTCAATTTCTTTTTAGATTCTACAGAAAAGAGCCTAGGGGGGCATCCTCCTGTAAAAGGCGCAGTCGTTGCGCATTAGTTTTTGAGATATAAGAAAAATAAAAAAAATGAAAAACATTTTCTTTCTCTCTAATGGCTTAACATATTTTGACCGCTTTTATATATATTACAGACTCATTAAAGTGGTGTCATATAATAATAAATTTATTAAAATATTTAAAGAAAAACTTTAAAATATCAATTTTTCTAATTTTCAAAAAAATTGTATTTTGCTTATATGGCCTGACACAACCCAACAAACACAAAAGATCGGCCCACTGGAGGGCCGACGTTTTGTGTTTGTAGGGAATAACGAAATTTTTATCATGAAGCCCCTTAATCATTTACTAAAACATACATTTTTTTTCAAAATTGTACCAGGTCATATAAGAAAACAATGCATTTTTTGAAAATTAGGAAAATTGATATTTTAAAATTTTTATTTAAATTTTTTAATACATTTATTATTATATGATACCACTTTATAGTACAGGGAACGATTGAAAAAAATTACTATAACTCGAAAAAAATTTGTGACTTTAAACTTTGGCTATAAGTTTTAAATAGGTTTAAAATAGGCCAAAGTTCACGAAGCAAAGAAGTTTAGGAGTTTTATGGATCCGCGGGAACCTATAGGGGGTAAAAAGGGGTACTTTTAACAAAGAAAATCGATTTTTCTATATTTTCTCGGGAAATATAGTATTTACAAAAAAATAGTTCAAATAAAAGTTGTTTCTGGCAAAATTATCTTTAATTTGGTATTTTGAATTAATTTTATAGCAATAATTAACCAAAATACGGCCATATTTCGATAGGGGGATGGCGGATGGATTTTTTTTCTAAAACAAGTGTTTTAAATTGAGCATATAGGTGGTGCTAAATATTAATGAAAAACAGCATTTTTGAAAGAAAAATTAATTACTGAGCAATTACAATAAAAAAATGCTGACATTTTGTTAACAAAAATGTGAAAATGCATATTGAATCGGTTATAACGTACATTATCAACGCGATCCTGCGACTGCAACACTGGCCCAACCAGTGGAAATGCGCCGTGGTCGTGCCAATCCTGAAACAGAACAAGAACGCGAAGCTCGCCGGCAGTTGACGAGCAATCTCGCTACTGTCGGCGATCTCCAAGTTGATTGAGAAGGTCATCCTGATCAGACTAGACTCTGCTCAGGATGAACTCCACATCGACGACGAGTACCAGTTCGGCTTCAGGCGGAGCAGGGGCACTGTGCAGCAGGTCGTCAGGATCGTGAATGACGTCAAGGTGCAATGCAACCTCGGGAAGAGCACCGTCATGGTGCTCCTCGATGTTGAGAAAGCCTTCGATACCGTGTGGATCTCGGGGCTGCTTCACAAACTAAACGCACTGGACTTTCCCATGCACATAACCAAACTTATTCACTCTTTCCTGACAGATAGGTCGCTGCAGGTCAGGGTGAATAATAAACTATCAACTCGGCGGGACATTCGCGCGGGTGTCCCCCAGGGGTCGTGCCTGTCACCGAAACTGTACAACTTGTACGTCTCCGACTTCCCGGAGTTCCCGAATACGAACCTTGCCAAGTACGCCGATGACACGGCCATGTATACACATTCGCACAATGCACAAGCAGCTAACATGCTGCTGAAAGCACACATGGCCCGTGCCACGGCGTATTACGATAAGTGGAAGATTCGGATCAACGCCGAGAAGTCCGAGTCGATCCTCTTCACGCGCCGGTTCACAGAGAACCGCATATTAACGCCAATTTCGATCGAGGGACAACAAATTCCAATCAAACGGTGCGTGAAGTATCTGGGGGTTAACTTAGACAAACGACTGACGTTTAACATACATATTAACGAAACAATACGCAAGGTCTACTCCATGTCCAGGAGTCTGTACCCGCTCCTGGTCAGGGGTAGCGGACTTAACAGGACAAATAAGAAACTGTTGTACACGATGGTGATCAGGCCGGCCATCACATACGCGGCGCCGGTGTGGTGCAGCATTCCGGCCACGACAATGCGAAAACTTCGAGTTCTCGAACACAAATTTTTGCGCCTCGTTTCTGATTCCGGCAGATACACCTCCCTCAGAGATCTATACGCACGATGTCACGACATAACTCCACTAGCGGACTACGTCCAAGAAATCTCCCAGAAATTCTACACCTTCAAGCTGGGCGATAGTCCGCTAACCAGCAACATAACTCAAATCAGAATGCATAATGCCCCATTCCAGATCAAACACCCCCTACCATACCAGGCGTTGCCTATCTTCCGGCAACCTTTTCCCTAGCCATACTTTCCTATACCACAACCTACCATTCCCCCACCTTTGATCTTTCCTCAACTTTATCTTTCCAATCCTTTTTATTCTCTTTCTGTATGTTCTATTTTTGTTCTTTTTTTATTCTTTTTGTTCTTTTTGTCACCAAAAATTCCATTTTGGCCGATAAACCTTTAAAAATTCAAACATTTTAAACCCTATTCTCTTTCCACCACATATTCCTGGCGTCAGGGAGACCACCAGGTCGGCAGTTCTCGTACGGGTTTTTTTCGTTTAGCTTTCCACCCGAGTCAACAGCCAAAATTTATTCAGTGTTACAACCAGCAACTAGTTCTAAGTTTTATATGCATTAGTTTTAGGCCTTTGTGGGCAGCATTTTCAAATGTATTATTAATTTTAAATCCACGCTAGGTGGGTAGGAATTTTAATTGTTCCTTTTTTTTGTCATTGTTGCCAAGCCGAGCCGAACCTACCCCGCTCAGCCCTACAATTACCACGGCGCTGCGCACCGTGGTTGTCTGGCTGGCTCCGAGGCAGGTTTCGGGGAGGCGCATATGTATATATGAACATTAATAAATTTTATTTGCTTTGCTTGCTTGGTTATAACTTCTTTATTTTTTGTGATGTAGAAACAAACAAAAAACATTTTAAAGATTGATTAATCACCTTTATTTTTGTTTCTTAGAACTTTCGATGGAAGTGTCAGAGTTTCTAAGATATTCAACATTTTAAACTAAATACTCCATCCTAAAAACGGTCGGATGGCATCTATAAAATTAAATATCTCCGAAACAATCAACCCTACACAAACATATAAACAAAATAAATTTATTCTCAGTTTATATGCTTAATTTTTGATGTCCACCATATTTTCTCTTAAACTAATATTTATTGAGGTATTTGCAGCGAAACAAGAATGTTCATTTTTCCCAAAATCCCTTTACAGATTAAAATGCAATTTTTTTTTAAAGCAAGCGCTGTAAGTCGATGAAAAATTTGAGCGTCTAGGTCACACTATATATTAACGAAGAACAGCATATGAGAATATAATTTTTTAATTACTGACTACTTACAATAACGAAATTGCCACGTTTTTATTTTAAAAAAATGTGAAAAAGTACATTATTTCTGTCATAACTCTTTTGTTTTTTATACTATAAAAATAGGAATTTGAAAGCCTAATTAATAGTTTTTCATTTTGGTTATTAGCGTTTTTGGCCTAAGTGCCATAGTTTCTGAGATATTTAACATTTAAACTAAATACCTCATCTTATAAACGTTCGGACGCCACCTTTAAAGTTCCAGATTTCCGATTTTTACAAAAATTAGAAAAAAAAATTCTTCCTTGATTTAGTAGCTTTCTTATTTGTCTCTATCATGTTTTTGCTCAATGTAATACCTTTCGAGTTATTTGACAACAACGTATTTGAAATACCACTTTTTCAAGCTAAAATCACAAATTTTCTAGTAGTAAAACTCCTAAACTTTTTTTGTTTCGCCTATTTTGAACCTATAACCAAAGTTTAAGGTCTGCACAAATTTATTTCGAGTTAAAGTAAAGTTTTCCTGTACTATTAATGGGTCTATAACATATATAAAAGCGGTCAAAATATATTAAACCATTAGAGAGAAAAAAAAATGTTATTCAATTTTTTTAATTTGCCTGTATCTCAAAAACTAGCGCACCCAGAGACTGGGCCTTTTGGGCCTTTTACAGGAAAACATCTTTTGGTGAACCATCCCACAGAAAAAATATTGAACGGGTGTAATATCAGAAAAAAAATTGAAGAGGGGGGACAAACAAATCCGAAAAAACTTTTCTAGGAATAAAACAATACGGGATTTAATCCAGGACAAATGGTCCCTTTACATCAAACGGGTCCTTCCTACAGGCCCCTCAGAAACTTGGGGCCCTAAACTCTGTACACAATAGACCCAATAGACCCCTATATGGGGGGTCCTGGGTGTAGAAACATGATGTACATATTTTTTCTCTATCGAATGGTGTGTCCAGTTAGGTATGGTTCTATTGAAAAAATGACTGTTTGCTGTTTTTGTAGCCGACATATGTCATTAATTATAAAAAATTTGAATGGAAATTTGGTTAATTTTTACATGATGGATAACTCCAATACCTTGTTTACAGTCATAAAAAAATCAACGATTATCAGTTATTGTTACCGAGTTATTAATCATTTTTATATTATACAACTGTTCTGTAAAAATTTTCCGTCAGAAAATATTAACTTTAAATTTTAAAAAAATTTTAAAATTTTCTGTAAAATGTAAAAAACAATTGAAAATGAAAATTCTATTTGAAATAATAACGGTATAACCGGAAACGCCACTATTTTGAGAACATTTTCGTTGAATGGATCCTTCCTAGTTGGGACTATAGATACATTTTCAGATCAAATTATTTTTCTTCCTCCATATAAGTACTTCTAATAGAGAGCCAAAATGAATCACCCTGTATGTAGTACACCTAAATGCGAAAGTTAATACCAACACAAGAACTTCCCTCATCTACAACCCCTGTCCACTTGTATTAACACGAACAAACTTCAACGACACCAGCAGATGGCCATTTTTAGTTACATGGATGGACATTAAAGGATCAATGGATAGGTGTCTAATACTTACCAACATCTCGTCGTCGGGTATCCTGGAGAGCAAGTCGAGAACCTCGTTATTTGGAACAGAATGAGGTCTGAGTATCCTTCTACAGAACTTGTTTGCTCCCCACAACATCAGTAAGTAGCGTATTGGTAAAATATATAACACTACCGTTGCCAACAATAGCAGGACGATTGCTATCCAGGACAAATAAGGAACGGTAAAGTTGAATGTACTGAAAAGAATATATGTGTTATAGTCCGGGAGAAAGCGACACATTTTTGGCACTCATACCATTAAGGCTGATTTTCACTTATGTAGTAGTTTATTGCGTGTATATACGCAAAATGGCGGTCAGCTGGCGCATCCGCGGTGGGGGAAGCTATGAGAACGTCACCCACGCGTAAAAAAATATTGAAATAAAAATATACCATCGAAGTTAAAATTTTGTATGTTGTTTGATTATGTTGAAAAGTGATAAAAAATCATAGTCAGCTGTTAAAATGGCTGTGGATAATACGTCCGCTGCTCATATAAACATGTTGATTGAAATTTTTAGTGATTTCATCAAGGTTCAAATTTTGTTATATAACAATATCTATAATGTATTTGACGAAAAATTGAGTCAGCTGTTAGTAAGAGGGGGGAAAGGTCGTCAGCTGATGCCATAAGCATTATAGTTCGCGGCTATATGTATCGAGCATCGCACATTGTTTTCATAATAAACGCTGACAGCTTATGACAGACCCAGCCGATGGTTTATATGGTTTATTATATCCACCGCCATTTTAACAGCTGACTATGATTTTTTATCACTTTTAACATTATTAAACAACACACAAAATTTCAACTTTGATGGTATGTTCTTATTTCATAAAATTTTTTATGCGTGGGAGCCGATCCAGCACCCACCTCCACCGTTACTTGAGCAGCTGACCGCCGTTTCGTGTTTCGTGTACGTAATAAACTATTATATAAATGAAAACCAGCCTTAATGAAATGACTAGCTCCAAAAGGTCGCTGTCTCCTGGACTATTATACAAATTTTAATATAGGAGAAGAATTATAAAAAGATAAGCGCTGAAAACGATAAACCGACAACATTTTCTGTTATTTCAAGAAACACAAACTTTACTTATTTTTAGCGCCCTCTTTCTGTCTAAGAGGCAAATAATTTTGTGTAGAACACTATATTCAGTGAATACTTCCAGAAATGATTACAGACAAAATACATAGTAATATTTGATTTAATCAATTACTGGACAAAAATTCAATCATCAACATCATCATCAAATCATAGCAAAAAATGTCTGTACAGAAATCCGCTTCATAACAGACTGAATCTAAATATCGAATAAAAAATATCTGTTAGTCTGTATGTATGTGCGTGCATGTGAGTATGTTTTTGTGTAGACCGTTTCTGGTAAACACGATAAATTCTGTTGAACCATGACTGAAAGGACCAAAATGAATATTGGAAACGCTAATATTAAATCTTGGGAACCTTCGATAGTAGTTTATACCACAGTTTCTGGTAGAGTCAGCCCCTCCCATGCTTCCAGGAATAAGAACTAGAAGTCAGAAAATCAAAAGGTAAGGTTTGCCATACGCAAATTGTTCTAAGAATATGGTCATCAAGTACTAAGATTGCCACGTTACCACTGCCAATATAATCCAATAAGGATGCGTGGGGCAACTGATTTTCAAACGATATTATGATCTGGACATTGAGAGTTTCGAAGGTTTAGAAACGCTTCCATGTAAAACGTGAATACCGGGTAAAACTCCGTTAAATTTGATAAAGCTTAAGTGGATTTCAGCCCAAAAAATTCCAGGCAAATCGATGTGTCATAACAAAAGAACAAAGTTGAAATAGAATTAATATTTGAAAATAATTAATACAGAGTTATTTAGTAGCAACACTCAGCTATTAACAAGTGAACAAAACGTGAATCCATAAAATAGGAATCAACCATCGATGCTCAAATGGGTCCAACATGTTGCAGAAAACAAACTTCATTACAAGAAATTTTTTGTTAATGTGAGATTCATCGTATACCTGCAGAGCGAGGTAAGTCCTTATATTCTTAACTTGTATTAATAAACAATAATACATATTTTCTTACAGGTCAATAATTTCCCAACAATTTTTAATTCTCTTTAATTTATTTACTGGCTACTATTAGTTTACAAGTATACCACGCTAAAACTGAATTTCTTATGGGGCATCCAGAGTGATACAATTTTCTCTCAAACGAAAAAAGAAAAATGCTCATATAGGAAAAGACGAGCATACGGAGGAAGATAAAAGCATAATTGGAAAAACTTTACTCCACACATAGTCTAACGAAAATGAAAACGCGCTGAAAAACCTAGCACACAGGTTTGACTTAACAATAAGCGGAGCAAGAGCCAAACCTGTCTTGACACAAGATCAAGAACGTTAAAGCAAAAAGGACAACAGAATACAGACCACAAAATCCTATATGGAAAATTGGAAATAGAAGAAGACAAAAGATGTAAACGAAGCAATAAAACACCATACAGTAACTGGCACGAACTATAGCACGAAGACTTCCAGAAGGAATACTACGAAGAAATAGAAAAACAACTGACAGGAGAAGAATTAGACTGGACATCAATGGGTTTAAAAAAAAATTTGCGACAAGAAAAACGTTAAAAAGGGTCGGGTACGAGCCAGATAGAAAAGGAGAAAAAAACAAGTACGAACAGCTAAAAAAGATGAAAGCCACAGGCAAACAACACCCGACGTAGAACACGTGGAAAAACTAAAAGAAGGTCTGGAAGAAAAAAGAGAGGCGGAGAGAAACCACGAGGAAAAATGTAGAGCATTTTCTTACAACATAGAAACACTCTCAACAGGACAACGACTAAATCGAACCTTCAGATATTAAGAAACAATAATACCCCCAAGAGAAGATGCATACAATTGCAGCATTGGATCAAGAAGCTGGAGGAAGAAGGAAAAGCAACGAAAGAACGAACAGAACTAACAGAAGAAACGGACCAACTGCTAGAAATAATAGCCAGAGATAGAAGAAATACCGCACCTGGAGTAGACAAAATAAACAACGAGTTAATACACTAAGGACAGGAAAGACTAAAAGAGTAAGCCCTAGAAATCACCTCCAGAGTCACACCTCTGACTATGAAATGGAACACGATCATACAAATACCCGTCCCCAAAAAGATTTGTAGAAGCTGAAACACAAAAAAGAGGAGCATAAACACTCCATATCACGATACAATGCGGCAACGCATTTCACAAACACCTTCACTGCCCATCCCACACTCCTGTACCATGCGTCATGTGGCTCTCGCTGCTGACAAGCATGACCCAAATGCGGACGTAGCCGGCCCAGCGGTATATCTTGGGAGTGGCAACAATGCCTACCGTACGCTGGTAAATCAATCAATCAAGCATCAATATTATGATCTGCACATTGGCAAAGTTGGTTTCGGAGATAAACAACTCTTGAAGATGTGGCAAAAAGCCTCGGAATAAATTCCCCCAGAAATATTTGGGGCAATTGTTCGAGGCACGCGGAAGAAATTGCTAAAAATATTGAAGACGTGAAGTGCATTGTGAAGAGGTTGAACTGTTAATACCTAATTAGTTTTGAGTTTTAGAACTTCCTGATTGTTATCTTGAAGATAATATTAACGATTCTGTTCTTAAATAATTTAATTTATGAATTATTATTAAATATATGCACCATCATTAAAAAAACATTAATGTTTGATTAACGTCCACTCGTTTAATAAATTATTTATAGTTTTGTAAATCTTTTGAGCGTTGGTAGTAAACGAAACATTAAAATCAGAATAATTATGTGTTCCACTTTGAAGTTTATAAACAAATATTCGGGCATCCTTAGCAGCATTGCAATAACAATTTATTATCGTAATGTAATTTTTAAAGATTAAAATATCAATTTCTGAAGCTATAAAACGACGGCCTACGGTTATTGGTTTTATTATATCGTAATGTGCTGGCAGTAAAATGTAGGAACGAGTATAAGACATCGACAAAAGAGTTATAAATCTACATATTGTCAAGCAATTTTCTATCGGACAACGATAATTTATTGTTTATGTTCAAAATGAAACTTCAAAACACATTACTTCCTCTTGCATAATTTTATCAACATAATTTAAATAATACTCAAACGTTTATTGCTTCTTTCGAGATTTACATCGAAAAGTTATTTTACCTAGAGCAACGTCGTATTAAGAATTTGAATTTCTTTTAATTTCTTACAGGCTTCTTCTGCGCATTTGAGAAAAATAAGAAACGTGCCCTTTGTTTTTGCATTAAGTACCCAAATATGACAACCAAAAGACAGCGCACCTTTTATAGGTAAATTGTTGGCCTGTCAAATTTGATGAATTTTTGGTATGTTGTAGTTCAACTGATTCTGAACAATAAGTTCCTTTGGCAAAACTTCAAATTATGGACAGTTTCTCCGATAGATGGCTCCAAAGACTGGACCTTCCCCTCGATACTGTATCAACGATTTCTCAAAACATACTGGAACAGGTATTGAAATAATAACTGCTGGAAATGAATAACCAGACTATTTACCATTACTTGGTCTTAGGCTGTTAATCTCAGAAATAAAGACACATTATTATTATTATTATTATTATTGACGTCCGGTTCTGGTTCCGGTTCACAACACCGTTTACTTCAATTTAATGCATCATATTCATAAGTAGCTTTAAAAGAAATTCACTACCTTAGTAAATAAGTAAGTACGTGCTTTGATTGATAGAACATTGATGCTAGCTTGATACCGGGTACATCATAATCTTGGTCCAAACCAAAGTTGATTTTATTTTTCAAGATATAAAATTGCAATTGTGTTTAGTCAATGAAAACTAATTATTTTTAAGACCTTTAAGTAGCAATTTTTTGTTTATTTATAGTACATTAAACTTTATTGTTTTCAGCAAAAATTGCAATTAATTTTTTAAATATTTACTTATTTTGATCATTCATTAAAAGAAATCAAACTAAAAAAATTTTTTTCAAATTAATTAACAAAGAACAGCATTCATCCCCTAGCACGTGTCGGAGCCAACCAGATATACACGGTGCGAGGCGCAATGAAAGGCTGGATGGAACGAGGGTAAATTAGATTAAAAACATAAAAAAAAAATGAACACAAGCTTCATTCGCAGCAAAGCGAACTACATTGTGAATAAAATGAATAAGGTATATAGAAAAAGTAACTCAAAATAATTAATGTATGCAAAAGGAGCTATTGTAAATAAAAGATAAAAAGTATCATTGACTGTGAGGGAAAAATCGCTAGCGATGCGAAATTGCATTTAATTTTTTTGTTCAAATTGCTCTACTGTTAAAAAATTACTAATAATCATTCTAAAATTGTGGCAGTGAATATGGATTTAAAAGAACAAAAACAACGATTAAGAATATAAGATTCGTATAACTATAAGTAACTAATTTAAATCAATTACCCATAAGCATCGAAGTTATAACAACCTGGAACGCGCATTCAATGCTTTAGATATGCGAAATAATTGAAGTAGAAAGAGAAACTCGCGTGCACTATTCTATCCTTTCCTGACAAGATCTGATTGGTTGAAGGAAGCGTCTAATTGGCTGAAGGAAATCAGTGGAAGGAAATGTTAACCATCTGTACGCAAGCGGAAAAAGGATGGAATAGTGCACGCAAGTTTCTTTCTCCGCTTCACTTTCTCTAGTCGAGTGCGCGTTCCAACATGTTATTAATTTTGATGCCCTTAAGATATGCATGGATGGATATTTTACTTGTGCTTCATGTCATTCATATCCTATACATATCCTACGTACACGTAGCAGATTCAATGCACAGCGATACAAAGGAATTTAAATAGTGGTGCTCGATCGAGAAGGGTATCGCATGCTGAAACTCGGTCTGCTGTAAGTAATTGCCAGTCGCTATCTGTATATGCATATTATGCATTCCCATTGCTTTACTAAGTTTTAAAGTAAGTCATTCTTATTATAAAACATAACATGTCGCACGTAAGATTTATTTTCTGCATGAATAAGGTTTAATTAACTTAAAATAAAGTTTTTTTGATTTGATTTATATTAATGAATAAACACACCACAGATAGTAGACAACCCCCAAATCCATAGCCAAGGCTGTGCGGAAGGGGGTTACACATTTGGAAAAACGCAGACATACATCCACACCCACCGGTGTTGTCAATACCGGGGCTGGGGGTCGAACCCAGAGCGCGGTAGGCAGTCGATCAGCATATTCGCCACTCAATACGCCTTAACCGATTGAGCTACCGCGCCGGTGATGATTAAAATAAGTAAATATTTAAAAAAATAAAAATAATCAGCTATGCAATTTTTGGTACAAATAATAAAAAGTTTAATGTATTATAAATAAACAGAAACTGCCTATTCTACGTAAAGGTCTAACAAATAATTAGTTTTCATTGACTAGTACAACTGCAATTTTAAGTTAATAAATCAACTTTGTACCAAGATTATGATGTACCCGGTATCATGCTAGCATCAATGTTCTATCAATCAATGCACGTACGATACGTACATACTTATTTACTAAGATAGTAAATTTTAATAAAGCTACGTACGTGTATGATGTATTAAATTGAAGTAAGTGGGTGTTGTGAATTCGAAAAACGTGGTTTGACGTCACTTCCGGCAAATCAATCTAAGACCAAATAATGATAAATAGTCTGATTATTCATTTCCAGCTGTTATCAGTTCAATACCTGCAGTACATTTTGAGAAATCGTTGATACAGTATCGAGGTTCAGTCTTTGGAGAAACTGTCCATAATTTGAAGTTTTGCCAAAAGAATTTATTGTTCAGAATCAGTTGAACTATAACATAACAAAAATTCATTAAATTTGACAGGCCACCAATTTACCTATAAAACGTGCGGAGTCCTTTGTGGGAATATTGACGTATTTCAGTTTCAGTATTGAAAGAGCGCCGCTGATGGCCACAGTTCTCTAGTATAAAAATGACCTGAACTTAAGTCCCTTACTTACTTTTTTATACTCTCCAGAAGAGATGCTATTCTGCCTATGGCATTTTGAACGCCTTGAGTAACTTCTTGTATCGCCTGTAGTCTCTCCTTCAAACTCTTTTTCTCTTCTTTCTCCTTTTCTTCGTCGTCGTCCTCGTCTAAATCTGATTCAGCTGTTTCATCCCACGGCACGGGCGCCGGTCCACTTAAAGACTTGATTATATATTGTTTGAAAAAAACTAATAATCCCGCTACAGGTATCATCCAGGGTTCGAAGTAATAGCAGAGTATCAACCAGACAACTAGAGCGGCGAAACTTTGTATTTTGGACTCCCATTCGAAGCAATTTCTGGAAAATTGTATTGTCAATATTGGCAACATATAGTGGAAATCATGAACAAATCGTAAAAAATGAAACAAAAAACAGAACGGTTGCATTTGCGTTATTTAGGAAGCTGATTACGAATGTGATGTCTAAAAATTGAAATTCAAAATGACATGATGGTTCCAATATGCGGTATATGGGAATATTTGAGGTCGCTAATTACAAATCTGATCTAAAACATCGACATTGAAAATGGAGAATTCAATATGGTCAACGAAAATTGAAAAATTATGCTTAATTTATGGAAGAAGCCTGAGAAAATATAAAAAAGTTGCACATATGTGTTTAAGTCTGTTGATGTCGAATCTGGTATTGTAAACTGTTTGTGGGATTGATACACTTGGAATCACAGTATCTTAGGTAATTGCTCAAATTAAATAATATTAATCGAGAACTAGTTAAGATGTATTGATTTTACTAAACTTTGCATGCATCAAAATTGCTTTCAATTCAATGATATATTCTTTGGGCAACATGAGGTGACTGCAACGGGAAACTCTAGCTCAAATAATGTTGCACATATTTTTTAAGTAAAATCTTCCCTCTGCCGATTGGCGAGACCTGTTAACTTATTATTATTTACAACAAAAAACACAAAAAACACAAAACTTATTTGCTAAATAATAAAAAGGCAAAAGTGTTAAAACGCTAAACTTTTCAAACAATTATTTATACTAAAAAATATTCGCACAAAAATTCAGCTTTAGAGAACGTGTTCCGAAACAATACATTCAAAGTTTAATCATCTCCAGATGATATCCAGTTAGATGGCGAAGCACGCTTCGTTTTCGTATTGGGGAACATATTTCAGCGTAGATTCTAATTTCATTTCAGGAATATTAGATACATTTCAAATAAGAGATAAATTAAATGTGTACTTACTGAAAAAGTTTTCCGAATTCATAAAAGTACATAACGAAGACTTTCAGCCTCAAGACATTTTTAACGAAAACTTGTCTCTTGAATTTGACTTCAGTTTGCATGTATTTCTCCTCCTTTGGATTTAACGTCCTTATACACGCCCTGATCGGATTCCATACTATTGTCATTTCCAGGAGTATCTGAGGACTGTTGCCTTTCGCCCTGCTTCTCAATTTCTTGTCTTTCAAGGCATACCATCTCTTTTCCGCGTTCCGTATTCGTAGTAAAGGTATAGCGATTTTTCCTAAAAAAAAGAAGTATTCTAGGACAAAGATTTATATTATAATTACATACATCTTTTAGGAATAACAATGTAAAAAATAAGAGAGTAGCCCAATAATTATAAAAATTTCCATCACAAAAAATGTTATCTGAGATTTTCCTTCAGTAACTATAACAAAACCACAAAAATCCGCTGCGCAACCCCCTCCCCCCTTCGGCGAAAAAAGCTTTGTTTTACTGATAACTCCTTAACGGTTGAAGATATAAAAAAATTGCTCATCATAAAAAAGAAAGCTTGACTAATTTCCTAAAAAAAAGTTCTATTGTAATTTTGTTGTATATGCCATGGTTTTCGAGAAAATCGACATTGGAAAAAAAAATTCCAAAATTTGTATTTTTAATGCGCGCGAATTTTCGTTTATTTGATTTTTTTGCGCACGGCGCGGCCTATAGAAAAAATTGAATTGCTCGAAAACCATACAAGCTAGGAAGAAAAATAAAAATGGGTTTTAAAGGGGATATAAAATACTCTCTTGTGTTGCCATTTTTGATGGCTATTAATATTTATTAGTATATAAAAATAACAATATGATATAGTTAATCTCTTAATTTTTTGCGTCTCTTCACAGGCTCTTCACAGGCTCTTCACAGGCCCATAAAAAATAACTGACTTTAATATAAGTTATAAATGCATTATCTTTTAGTTCAAGGTAGTACTTCAATGCAGAAAAGTTAGGAATAAAAATATTCACATTTACAAATTTACCATCACGTTGAAGTTAGCCAAATTTTGGAAAATTTTTTATTGTTTCCTAAAAATAAAAAAAAGACCCAAACATCTTGAAAATTTAACTCAAAAAATTATTCAATAAAATGGAGGAAATTGAAAAGAGATGAAAAACGGCCAAACTTTGGATCAACTATATGAAAATGGTTATATTGGCTAAATCAAAATAAAAAACTGGCCAAAATTTGGCTAACTTTAACATGCTGGTAAATTTGTAAATGTGAATATTTTTATTCCTAACTTGTTCTGCATTGAAGTACTACCTTGATCTAAAAGATAATGCATTTATAACTTATATTAAAGTCAGTTATTTTTTATGGGCCTGTGAATAGTTTGAGACGCAAAAAATTAAGAGATAACTATATTATTTTGTTATCTTTATATACTAATAAATATCAATAGCCATCAAAAATGGCAACACAAGAGAGTATTTTATATCCCCTTTAAAACCCATTTTGATTTTTCTTCCTAGCTTGTATGGTTTTCGAGCAATTCAATTTTTTCTATAGGCCGCGGGCAATAAATGTCAAATAAACGAAAATTCGCGCGCATTAAAAATACAAATTTTTGAATTTTTTTCAATATCGATTTTCTCGAAAATCATGGCACATATAAGAAAATTACAATAGAACTTTTTTTTTAGGAAATTAGCCAAGCTTTCTTTTTATGATGAGCAATTTTTTTATATCTTCAACGGTTAGCGAGTTATCAGTAAAATAAGGCATTTTTCAGCGAATGGGTGGTTTTTGGGGGGGTGGCGTGGCACGCCCAGAATGGATTTTTGTGGTTTTGTGATGTATAACCCCTCTACTAACAATTACTGAAGGAAAATATCAGATAACATTTTTTGCGAGCTTCTGGTGTATTTTTTACTTTAACGACTGGACTAGAAGGAAATATGTGCAAAACGATACTGCCTGGAAGAAAAAAAGTTGATTTATTTATTTCTATCACAGGGTTTTTGACAATAAAAACCGGGATTTACCCGAAACCTACGCATACTTAAGGCATCATAGGTTTAGTCCTTGGAGCAGAATTTTTTTTTTAAGGATTAAACCTATCATGCCTTATTTTTGTGTGCTGAAACCGAATTTTCAATTTAAAGAACTTTCTACTGCGTAGATTTCCAGTAAATCCCGTTCTTTATTGTCAAAATACGATTTCTTTGAAAATTTTTGACATTTACTCGAAATCTAAGCGGTAGAAAGTTTTTTAAATTGGAAATTCGGTTTCAGCACACAAGAATACTTAAGGCATGATAGGTTTAGTCCTTGGAGCAGAACATTTTTTTTTGTAGACCTGTGTTATTATTTTTGTTTCAATTTATTCGTTACTACGTTTTAAATTCTATTAAATTATGCCTTAAAACTCTTGATTTTGAGGGTACTCAATCACTTGATTTCGATTTTAAATAATTAAAAAGTATTTAATTGTACTCGTAAAGGGGCGAGTGATTTGGCTCTAAGAAGGAAAAACATCTTCGTGCCATAATTTTTTAAACTTTTGGCAAAATAAAAGAAGACTATTTATATCTATATATGCAATTATTGTTTTGATCTGCTCTTGGCCCACATCTAACTGTTCATTAAAAACTAGCGCCGATTGGTTGAATACTTTGCTGTTTCAAGATTGATCATCCAAGTAACCTATTTGCTTGTGGCTGGAGCAGGTAAGCGCCTTGTGATAAATGGTGCCCACATATTAGGCCGTTTTACCTGGTCCAATAATAAGCAAATAGTTTAGTTGGATAACCAATCACGTGGAAGAATATTTGGATTGAACCAATCAGTTAGTTTACTTTATCAGTCAGGTACATTTTCAATTTTATGATGGAAGAAATTTGCTTCAAGTGAAAACATATTGTGTTTTAATTTAAAATCGACTTCTCGAATATTGTTCACTAACAACATATTAGTTAAAATCTTGAATATTTAACATACAATATCATACAACTAACCATTTTAAATGAAGTGTTACTACTAGTTTGCAACTAAAATAATAGTCAACGCTCATGTAAAAATATTGTATTATGCTTTAATTTTGAAGTTGTGGTATTAATTTTGCCGTTGTTCACTACTGTAATTACTTTTAAGAGAACATTAGTTAAGGTTGCAGAACAGTTCAACATGAGGTTTAGAACAATTGGCAATATAATCGTTTCTTAACAATGTCTGTCCAAAGAGACGTTCTTATCAACTTGTGGAAAGCTTGATGAATGACTTCTACTGTCTAATGTACAGTATTTTCTATAGGCTCGGTTCGAAAGCATTTGGTAAACAATTATTTAGTTTTTAGAAAGGTTCTGAAAAGGGTTTCACTTATCAGACCACTTTTTAGGAATTTGATACTGGGTGATCTGCTTTTTAGTATAAAGCAGATAAAGTTGGGAATTATTTGATAAATAAGGAGGCTATATCACTACTTTACCATAAGAAGAAAGAGCGTGCGTATTGTATGCTGACGACTTAAACATTTCTTTGCAGAGTTGCGAGTATCGATGAATGTCTCGAATTTCAGCAAAATTCAGTTGTTGTCAATGGCTGGATTAAAGGGCACGTACAGTTAAGGTGGGCTCGTGTAGTATATTATTTCAAATAATTGTTATTACGTTCACACTTATAACTTCGAGCAATCCACCGGAGTTGACCGGGTCACCGAGTTTTATTCAGTAACTCGCCCACCCAATCCGAGCCTGGTTATATATGTGTAATTTTTTAATTTTTTTCTATTTTGTAATTGGTCTATTGAATAGTGTAAATATTTAAATAACTGAACGAACCACCAGCAAATAAACAAACAAGCTAACACAGTTTTGTTCATATTTCTGCAAATTGCTATTAAGTAATTTAATTTTGAAAAAAAAAATGTCGCAAAATAGCATTCCTTATAGCCCGGGAGGCAGCGATGCATTTTTGATGGTGATTTCAGACCGCTTGATTTTGTGTGTAATCGATAGTCTAGATATGGCTAGTAATCGAAACAAGCGTCAGCTGTCAGAATCGTGGTGGACCTGGTCGTGAGAGAACGTCTATAATGTCGAAAAAAAAAAAAAAATCAAAAATGATTTTAGGTCGTTTGAAAATTTGTACAACAAATGTTTACGTGATAATATTAGTTAAAAAAAGTCAGCTGCGTAGATATTAGGGGATTATACGTCAGCAGCTTATATAAACTTGTATAAAAAACTATTGATGTAAAATCATTCCAGGTTCAATGAAACTTATACAGCTAACTCTTTATGCTGACGACTTAAACATTTCTTTATATTATTAAAATGATAAAAACAATCGTCGGCTATTCTTTCAATGGGGGTAAGACTGTCAGCTGAGGGATTATAAGTGCTCAGCGAGCTTTTAATCTGAGTATGGTGCAATCCAATGGATGATCTAACTGACGATCTTTCCCCATTTATATCAATAACTGACGTACATTTTCATTTAATACATTGTTTAAATAATCATTTCTAGAAATTTCAAGTGACTTGAAATCAATTTAAACTAAAATTTATGGTTTCAATTACAATGTTAATATACACTAATGCTGGAAAATAAACAATTTTAAAAATAGTATATTGTGTATTAAGGTGTGAAAGCAATATTCCCGGACGACGATGCAAATTGTTGGCCGAGGCGCTAGCCGAGGCCAACAATCATGTCCGGGAATGTGCCAAGTCCGGGAATGTGCTTTCACACTGAAGTACACATACTATTTTTTCTGAAATCATAATCAATATTATTATAAATTAAGGAATTTGTATTAATGCTTAACATTTCTTCATTACAATTTAACTGCTTAATAATAAATGCAATTTTAATGTGAGTGAATCTGTCTGCGTGTATTTGTTTACTGTATAAAATATAGATAAAAAACCGTACGGGAATGTTACTTTCCCGGTCTAGGTCGGGAAAGTAATATTCCCGTACGGTTTTGTTGATCGTTGATTGGTAACGGATCTTTTCTGGTCTATTTTCTGATAGTTTCTTAGCAACGAACTAAAATACTGGAATTGTGCATTTTTCGATCTGAAATCGCGCCGAAAATGTAGACATTGCCGATCGATTTCAGAAAAATATATTTTTCCATTGTATTTTAGTGTAGGTTAAATTTACACAGACCTTGACAAATTGTGACAGTAACTATCTGTGCATTTCTACGTAAATTTCCTGCGCCCTTACCTATGACCGTTAGGGCTCTTTGGGATCTATTTAAGTAGAAGAATTCGGGGGATCCATTTGTCTAGCCACTGAACAACCTGACGTGTAACTCGCAGTTGCCAAGCTGTGCGAAAAGGACATGTGGGTAAGTATGCAGTTTTTTCAGCTTATCATGTTGAGGTTTATAAAATAAATTTCCAGATAGATCTTACATTCTATTGCACCATACTCAGATTAAAAGCTTGCTCAGCTCTTATAATCCTTCAGCTGAGACGGTCTTACCCCCATTGAAAGAATAGCTGACGATTGTTTTTATCATTTTAATAATATAAAGAGTTAGCTGCATAAGTTTCATTGAACCTGAAATGATTTTACATTAATTGTTTTTTATACAGGAGTTTTTTTTTAATTATTATTATCATGTAAACATTTGTTGTACAAATTTTCAAACGATCTGAAATCATTATTTGATTTTTTTTTTTTTTTCGATATAATAGACGTTCTCTCATGACCAGGTCCACCACGATTCTGACAGTTGATGATTTTTTCGATTACACAAAATCAAGCGGCCTGAAATCGCCATCAAAAAGGCAACGCTGCCTCCCGGGCTATAGACCTTTTCATCATAAGCGCGCGCATGTGCTGCCGCTATGTTTGTTTGCGGGAACTATGAAATGTTCGGACACTTGGTTGCCAATATGGCTGGACCGATATCATTTTTCCACATTAGTTTAGACGAAAGTGTGATTGACGGTGCAAAATTCGTACACAACATTGTGGAAGAACACACTTGTGCTCAATTAAGGCGCTAGCTCAATTATCCTGGCCGTAAAATGACTGGAAGCAAGAATAAAGAACTGGTTGCAAGGTTAGAATTCAATTATCAACTTATCAATTTATATACAAGTGCATTAAAAGAAAACAAATGTGTTTAGTCTACAACATGCTCAATAACATTCTTCGTGCAGTAATTGATAATGCAGTAAAAATATTTTCTGTTTTTTTTTTAAAATGTAGGGTCAAAAATGCAATTGAAAATGAGGTTTTTTGTCGATCCTTCTGTGGATAAAGCTGGCTCCTTTTTTTCCAATTTTTTCAAATAGGTAAACTATACGATATGGCATTACCTATTTTCAAAAAATTGGTAACAGATTCATCATTATTTGTTTAAAAAACGTCGAGTTCCGCCATGTTTCTTCGGACAGTTTTTGCATGTCAATATTGGATTTGACATAAACATTACGTTTTTTAACCAAATAATGATGAATCTGTTACCAATTTTCTGAAAATAGGTAGTGCCATATCGTATAGTTTACCTATTTGAAAAAATTAGAAAAAAATGAGTCAGCTTTATTCACAGATGGATCGACAAAAAACCTCATTTTCAATTTCATTTTTGACCCTACATTTTCGTAAAAAAACAGAAAATATTTTTACTGCATTATACAATGTTATTAAGCATATTGTAGACTAAACACATTTGTTTTCTTTTAATGCACTTGTATATAAATTGATAAGTTTATAGTTGAATTCTAACCTTGCAACCAGTTCTTTATTCTTGCTTCCAGTCATTTTACGGCCAGGATACTTGAGCTAGCGCCTTGATTGAACACAAGTGTGTTCTTCCAAAATGTTGTGTACTAATTTTGCACCGTCAATCACACTTTCGTCTAAATTAATGTGGAAAAATGATACCGGTCCAGCCATTTTGACAACCAAGTGTCCGAACCTCCGATTAAAGAACTTATATAAGTTCTTTAATCGGAGGTCCGAACATTTCATAGTTCCCGCAAACAAACATAGCGGCAGCACATGCGCGCTCTTATGATGAAAAGGTCTATTAGTAATTGTTTCCAACTTATACAAAAATAGTGAAATAAATAATTTTTAACAGTAATTCTTGTTTGGGCAAATTGATGACAGAGTTGGCAAACAAATATTAACACAGGGTGGGAATTCGTCTATAACTAATGCTAAAAAAGGACTGTCATTTACTTAATAAACAAAGGAGCGGGTAAATGACAGGTCATATTTATCGAGTTTATTAGTAACGCTATTTTTTGCCAATGAGTATACAGGGTGTCCCAAAGTGGACGATCAAAAAGTGTGGCGATGGGGGAGGTTATTTCCAATCCAAATAACCAAATATGTCGTTATCCAGTTGCTGATAGTTCAAATGCTATTTAAATTTTTGAAGTTGCTTAAGGCTTTCATAATGGTATATTGTTTTTTTAGGAGTAAAAATGTTACTTTTGTGACGAGTCTGTAATTACATGCAATTTTTTCTTCAAAAGTCTGTTAGCTATAAAAAAAAAATAAAGATGAAAAATCTCGAATTTCACCGCCAAAAACGCTTTGTGTTAATATCGCATGGCCGGCGATAGTGCAATAAAATACAGATGACGCACATATCTTGATATTGGCAGAGTCCGTCAAGAGAGTGCATGGCGATAAGTTGATATAATTTCTATATTAAATGAAAATTCTCAATATTTTTTTGACTATTTTATAGAATATAGAAATTTTATGAACTTTTAACATTTAAATTGCAGGAACTAATCGCTTGGAACTATAAACGGCGGTTTATTGGCCAGACTCTCCCTTAACGGAATCTGGATATTGGGAAAAATTCCACATGTCGCGTTTTGCATCTAGGGGGCTCATATAGGGTAATTTCTATATGAAATGACCTCCACATCCATCACTTCGTTTAATGCTCCACTTTTGGGACATAGATACTATAGATACGATTATTTTGTTCTAAAAACTGTTACAAATTAAAGTACTGATTAAAAAAAAATGTTTTTAAACTACCAACACGTTCTTTGGAATAAGTACTATTTCAAATATAAATAAATCTAAGATAATTTTATTCACTACATTCATGCAGTTGAAGCATTCCCTTAATCATTATCTTACCTAAAAATTCCACTTTGTGATCCCGATCCTCGTCGAACACCGTAATCTCCAGAATATTGTTGATGTCCTTGACGTTAAACGTAAAAATTTTGTTCCATGACGGCGTCAGTGTTTTATACTCCGTTTGCGTTTGGAGGCGGGCGTTCCCGAGTTCCAGTACGCAAAAGGGATCGCTCTTGCCGCCAAGGTCAGCGGCGGCCAGTCCTGACGCTTTGAACACTTTGACTGTTAAATGGCCCACGTCCTTTATATTGTGGAATGTTCGGTGCCACACCTGGACAAAGTTTAATTAGTTTTCTCTTTTATTGCCTCATCTGATACGAGTTCAAATTTGTAAGTTGAAAGTTTTACTGTTTGGAGGCATAATGAAGGTTGCGTTTACGACAAATTAAAATAAGTCAATAGCACGTTCATATTAGATCTAAAACCGGGGAATAGCGTAAATAAATTATAATCTTTTACCTTTTGGGGATTATATGCTCCATAAGGCTACCGTTAAGAAATAAAAGAGTTCCCAAGGCATAAGTGTAAGCTTCACCCTTAAAAACCAAGGTTTTTCGCATTTTCCCGCTAAATAGTTGGTTCCACAGAAAATTATATACTTACTGATAATATTCTACATAAAATTTGCTATAATGTCCAAATTTTCAGGACTACCAAACTAATAGGCCAGTCGTCAGGGAGTTCAGGATGAGTAAATACCGTTTTAAAGCGCACAAAAGATTTTACTGTTGGAACCAGTTCATTATATGCCTCTTTTAGACGTACTAATTTTCGTTCTTCTTCCACGTATTTTTCGCGATTCTCGTACCAATTCGCTGTTAAAATCTTAAAACCGGTATCCCGAAAACTAATGATAGGATCGTTACTAAGCTTGTTAGAAATTATATCAGCGCCATATTTGCTGTCTAGTTTATTCCTGAGAGTTCTGTATGGAGAAATGTAACCATTGTATTCACGAGGTATGTTTTTCAAGGAAAACTGACATACCGGGTGTCCAAAAAATCGAAAAATACACATTGGATCAAAAAAATAAAAAACACGTCCTTAATAATTTTGAAAGGGCTATCTAATGATACCAAACGCGACCCCCCCCCACCCCCTTGGAGTGGGGCGGGGGGCAACTTTAAAATCTTAAATAGGTATCCCTATTTTTTATTACAGAATTCTACAGCAAAAACTACGTCAAGTTTGTCTGAAACGGTTTTCCGATTTGTGACAGATGGCGCTGTAATAGCAAAAATATTTCTTTTCGTAATTTCTAAAAAATTCTACAGAAGAATGAAAAATAATAAAGTACGAGTTCATTTTCTTGAAACAGCCATTCAATGGTGTTAAATTTAGTACCCCCCTTCCCCCTCCACCACCACCATGATAGGGGGAGTGGTGGACAACCTTAAAATCTTAAACGGAATCCCATATTTTTTATTGGCGGATGTAGAGTCTGGTGAACAAACAATTCCGTTTCATTAAAAAAAAAAAATTCTACATTTTGGCGAAAAAAAAAATTTCTTAAAAATTAAACGTTTTTCACGAATAATAAAAAATGAGGGTTTCCATTTAGCATTTGAAAATTGCCCTCCACTTTCCCTCCCCCATGGAGGTGGTGGCGAGGGGGGGGCGGGGTTATTAAATTTAACACCACTGAATGGCTTTTTCAAGAAAATGAACTCGTACTTTATTATTTTTCATTCTTTCGTAGAATTTTTTAGAAAATACGAAAAGAAATATTTTTGCGATTACAGCGCCATCTGTCACGAATCGAAAAAAACATTTCAGACAAACTTGACGTAATTTTTACCGTAGAATTCCATTCTGCAATAAAAAATAGAAGTACCCGTTTAAGATTTTAAAGTTGCCCCCGCCCCACTCCAAGGGGTGGAGGTTTGGGGTCGCGTTTGGTATCATTGGATAGCCCTTTCAAAATTATTAAGGACGTGTTTTTTTCTTTTTTTGTATCCAATGTTTATTTCTCGAGATATTTGACCGTTTCCAGACTTTTTGGACACCCTGTATATAAAACTGTCGATATACAGGACGGATGCGATACGATGCTTGATTTCCCCCGTCTATAACACCAAGAATATTAATACTACGTAAAAATATGTCTGAACCATTTCGATAGAGAATTTACTTATCTTTAAATTTGATAACCGTCTTTTTTTTTGGTAGGACCGTTCAGAACCGAGATATTGACAAAAAAAATATTTTTAAGCGATATTCCCCAAAATTGGGGGTGTTCCGGGAGGCGGGCGAGAGGAAAAATTAGTATATCTAAAAGAGGCATATAATGAACTGGTTCCAATAGTAAAATCTTTTGTACGATTTAAAACGATGTTAATTTACATGACTGGCCTATAAGGGCAATTATTATTTAAATATTTTTCAGTTTTTCACGTTCTAGACATATTTATAATGCCTACAGATCAGCCAGGCTGTTTTTGTACTTGATTTTAGTACGTCACGAAAAACTAATTTTATTACTGTAAAAAAAGTGGAACGCATTTGTATTTTCCAAGGCATTTTCTGACTCAACCCATCGGAAAACCCCTGTACACAATATACGATTTTTTACTTAGAATCATTTTCACTGACTGGAAAAATTAGCACCAAAAATATTCACTAGCTCTTAGAGTATAACCCCAGAGTAATATAATTTTATGTATTTGTTACGATTTTTGAATGACTTTTAAGTTTAGGTTATTTTGAATTTGCCATTTTGAAATTATAATATCAATATCATATTCAGCGACCTCGAAAATTTGACAATGAATATTTTCGTAATTTTATCATTTGGATTGTATATCGCAGTTTTTTTAATGGGTAAACTTTTAAATTGGTGTTTTTTAGAGGACTTGCAAAAAGTCCATTCAAACCTCTGTTCTAAGTATTTCCACAATAGCACACTTTTTTCGGTTATTAATACACAAGAGGTCGATTTTTTACCGGGTAAATTTTTTTGAACAAAAACCTGTTTTCCCATGAAAATTATTCGAAAATTAAGGGCATGGAAAAATCTCGACAAGAAGTGGAGCGATTGTTCCTATGTCCCTTAATTCGAGCATAATTTTCATGGAAAACAGGTTTGAGTCACTCAAAAAAAAATTATCCAAGTAGAAAATCAACCTCGTGTGTATTACAGAAGATTAATATATGATTAAAAAATATTATCTAAAATAATTATTAAAACAACAAAACTGTTTATTTAATGTTTTAAAAATAACGATTTATAATAAAAAATAAAAACATTTTCTAATGTTCTTTATCATGTTATAACCCCAGTCAGTAAAAATATTTGCAAGTTCATCATATTAGTCGTATCTTTTTCGAGGGAATGATGCTCTTTGCAAAAAGCTTTAAATTGTTTCCATATAGGATTTTTAGTGTTTCTCGTTTTAACTGGGACAGTTTCATTCATAGCTTAGTTAATATTTTCTTGTGAAACATCACCAAATCGCTTTTTCTCATTCGTTTTGTGTACAGAAATCAAAACGTGAAATATCAGATTTTAATAATTTCAATGACTTTTTTAGTTTGACACATGGCTACTACGAAAAAAGTAACATACATTTTTCTCGATTTTTTCCACTTATCGATAGCCGTTTTTCTCACTTTAAACAAACCCTATTGGTCGATTCTTTTGAAAATGTACGTTTTGATTGGTTAATAAAGTAAGAATATATTAATCATCTAAATGCCCTGGACTATAAATTAAATATCAAAATAATCATTATTTTTTTATACCTATACTTTTCTAATTTCAAAAAAATAAACAAAGAAGTTATACACACATATCTCTCTACAATGGCGTCTTTCTCTCTCGAATTTTCCTCATATGTTGTTAAATCTGATATGGTTTCAGATGCCGTGGTTCCACTTATGGTCAAAAGTAGGAGAAGGGAACCGGCACCATCTTCCAACTCCTGCCAAATGCTGTGAGTCCTCTCCCTTTCCCAATCCGAGAGATTTATCACGCATCTGAGGACAAACAAAAATTAATAGTTGGATATTATGTACTCATCTAGAAATAATCACATTGGATATTATTGACTATAATAACCGGAAAGATACAAACGACGTGTTTTTTGTTTCCAATTTCCTTTTAATATTACTTTTACAGTAGGAAAATGTTTTTTTTGCATCTCAAAGCGGTTGCGTCTTTGAAAAAGTACAAATATAATTGAGCTCAACTAAGAATAGAATAGGTACCAACAAAAAATATTATTTATTTATTTATTGTATCCCTCACAACAGTACTCTACTACAACTAGAGAAAACAAATCTCCCCCACCATGTCCTTCTCGTAATAATTGGCTGACCTCCATCAATTAAAATCTTCATCAAAAACCTAAAGTCTGTTCGCTGATACAGTCCCGGTGTGACGTCACGAACGTCTGAACAAAGATGCCGTAGGCTCGTTGGTGTTTTCGAATGCACAATGGCGTCGTTTTGTTTTATATTTTACTCGATGTATTTAATCAGATTTATTGAAAGGAAATTGAATTATAAGTATATTATAATACATTTATTGTAAACTTATAGTAATTTAAGTTAAATAAATAAATAATAATACTGAATTGTTTTGGTTTCAAGTAAAAAATATGATAGAGCAAATAAATTTAGTTTTCTTCGTCAATGTCTAATTCTTCCGAGTCCTCATCGCTTTCATTATTATACTCTTCACAAAAACGAAGAGTATATTGTATTTGATCGGCACATTTCTAAAATCGTAAATATCGCTCGTAGAGAAAAAAATTTCATATCATTGTGTTAGTGAACGAATTCTGAACAACTTTCAAAATGTCCGTCTGTCCGTCCGTCCGTCCGTCCGTCCGTTCGTCCGTCCGTCACGTTTCTTGTAAGCACGATAACTTAAGAAAGAAAAGTCCGATTGTGCTGAAATTTGGAAAGTAAGTTAGTGTTGGCTAGAGGAAGAACTCTCTTTTTGAAGAAAATCGATGAGTAAATAAAAAAGTTATTAATTATTTAATTTAAAAAAAACATATTCTCTTAATTTTTGTCGCCTGTACTTTAATAGAAATCTCCATAATATACAGGGTGTTTGGTACATCGATAGAATGTTTTCACTGAGTGATAGTTGGGGTCGTTTGGAACCTATATACCCGTATGCAAAGTCTCACCGTTTTTGAGATATCGACATTTTTAGATGTTTTTGCGAAATAGTTGTGTTGTCACTAATGCATGTTATTTTTTATGATAATAAATACTTTCAGCTCTCTCAAATATATTTTTAGATATTTTTAATATGCATTTTGTCGAAACAACACAAAAAGAAATGCCGAAGTATTGATATAAAAATTATATAGGACAATTTATGTGTTGAAATGCATTGGTTCGATTTTTTTTTCTATTTTATGAAAAATTTTCTCAAAAGCGTTGCCTACTTCAAGAGATTCAAATAGTTTTAAAAACTTCTCTATTGCATACTCTTTTCAGTGGTATACCACGTTATGACAGAATTATAGTTCATTAAACTAAAAAGGAAACATATTTGCAGATATTAAATTTTTTATGAGGAAAAAAATTAAATAAGTATCATTTTATTACTCTTATTTCCAGTTTTAACTAAAACAAATGTAACTAAAACTAATAATTAATTCATTTCGTTTTCAAAATGGGAACCTCCATTTCTAACGCATTTACGTGTCCTCTTTCGTATTTGGGTAGTAAGTAGTGGTCATTTCTTCCCTTAATCTAGCACCTGCTTCATTAATTCTCCATACAAGGTGGTCACGGTCGGTTATTTCAATCTCAAAAACTAGTCTTTCATTCGACCCCAGACATGAAAATCAAGGAGCGTCAAGTCTGTAGACCTCGCTGGCCACAATATTAGCCCATTTCTCCAAATCCAACGATTAAGAAATGTTTCGTCTAAAAATTCCCTCGCAGTAATTCGGTAATGAGCAGAACATCCGTCGTTTTGAAATATCAAGCTCTCTCTTACATTTAGAGGTATGTTGTCTAAGATATTATGGTAAATTATTCTGCAAAAACTCTAAATAACTGTCCGCTGCCCATACATTCACACTGAACTTGTACTGAAAAGAGGTTTGATTTTTCACGTGTGGGTTTTCATCCTAGTAATGAAGATTGTGAAAATTTGTTGTTCCTTCTCGAGAATACTTCGACTCGTCTGTCCATAAAATACTTTTAAGAAAACGTTCATTTTCGAGATCAGCGTTCAACACAAAACGGCAAAAGGCAGTTCTCCGTATTGGGTCACCTTCTTCGAGTCCTTAAACAGTCTTGTAGTGGAATGGATGTTTTCCTTCAATCCTAAGAATTGTCCAAACTTTCCATATGGACAAATTTAGTTGACGAGCTACATTTCCAATACTACTGGTAGGATCTGCTTCTAAAGCCTCCAAAATTTGCTCATCTACTTCAGAACCATGTTGAACAATATGCACCCGTTCCCTATGAAGAAGGTTACCTGTTTCACGTATACGTTGATATGTGTTACAAAACACCTGGACATTGGGAACTTGGCCACTCCGTACGGCCACTCCGCACATAAAGAGAATATTGGCATATTCGGCATTAGAAAAAGATGCCATTGCAAAAAAATGTGACAATACTATGAACAATTAAATAAAACAGCGTTTGACACAAACGTTCAAATATCTCACTGGTATCCAAGGAAAACAATTTTTTGCGTTTGGTCGCCTGATATCTACCCTTTGTTTATTTAATTTCTTGTTCACTGTACGTGCAAATACGTTTGTTTTTATTTCAATATGTCACAGACAAAAAATTGTCTTTAAACATTAGTAAATAATATCACCCATTTGCGGCTGAAAGGATTTATTATGATTTTGTTTAATATTCTTTCCTTATTAAAAACGAACTTGTCCACAAATATGTTTCTTTCCTAGTTTAATGAACTACAATTCTGTCATAACGTGGTATTCCATTGGAAAGAGTATGCAATAGAGAAGTTTTTAAAACTATTTGAATCTCTCGAAGTAGTGCCGCGTTTGAAAAAATTTTGCTTAAAATAGAAAAGAAAAATCGAACCAATGTATTTCAGCACATAAATTGACCTACGTAATTTTCATACCAATACTTCGGCATTTCTTTTTGTACTGTTTCGTCAAAGTGCATACTAAGAATATCTAAAAAAAATATTTAAGAAAGCTGAAGTATTTAGTATCATAAAAAATAACATGTATTAGTAACAACTCAACTATTTCGCAAAAATATTTTAAAATGCCAATATCTCAAAAACGGTGAGACTTTGCATACGAGTAAATATGGTAATATAGATTTCAAACGACCATCACCCAGTGAAAACTTTCTATCGATGTACCAAACACCCTGTATATATTTTTTGTTTATTCATTTTACTAATGTATATTTCATAAAAATATATCAAATGAGTTGAAATATGCATGATTGTCGAAAGATATATATATCACAGACAATCCATTTTCGTAGCAATATGTGGTGGTGTAGTGGCTAAAGTTTTGCCTTGTAACAATTTACGTTTTTTTACGTGTTAAGTGGTGATGTGTTCTTACGCTTTTGACTAATCCAAGGGTCCCGGGTTCGAAACCCAAATGGGGTATGGTATAGTTTTTTTTTTTATTATTACTTTATTTTACACTGAGTCATTTACCAACTAAGTTCGTACTATAAAATTAAAAATGTCTAAAAATAACATTATTTACAAACAACTGCGAAGAGTATCCCATAGAATGTGTAACAATTATATAAAAAGTTCAGTGAACAAGCGAAGCGTACGTTTTTAGCTTGTTAACACTTATAATGAGTGGCATAACTTCTTCAGTATGAAGCTCTCGATCATATGTCTCTAAAATCAATTTATTTTTGTGATTTACACACTTGAACCAAATTGAGCTCAACACTTGAGATAAGCCTCATTCCACATCGTAAGAACGGTTTTGTCACTAAAACCATCTTTCCCGACGTGTTTGTCGTAATACTCCTTACAAATTCTCCAAACAAGTTCTATTGGATTGAACTGACAGTGATATGGTGGAAGCCGCAGTACTTCATGTCCACGCTCTCTAATTAAATTGTCGACAACATAGAGTTGCTCTGTTCTGTTAGCTCCAGCTATTTGGAACAATTCAGCTTTAAATGCGGTATCACTGAAATCTATGTTTTTGGTCTTTAACCATGTTTGTATTTTTTCTTTCATCCAAAATCGGGTTGGTTGTTTTTCTTCAACCCGTGAGTGGCACTTAGCATTATCTAAAACAATAATGCTTGAATTTTGTAACGCCGAGTCATGTTGTCATGGTAATCTACTGACTTATTCTTGGTGGTGAAAACTAAACTAGCATCTTCAGCAAAGCTATGAATAGATAATAATAATAATTCTTTATTCTCAATTAATTGTATAAAGGAAAAAATAATACAAGTAATTTTAGAGAGTGTCATGTTAAGAACAAACAATACATGCACAAAGTTATATAATATACATACAAATATTACATACACAACGATTATTGTATATAACGTCATTGGACAACATATATGTGTCTAATACACATAAAACAAAACAACACAGTTAAAGGCAACTTAAGTTTAACGTTAATTAAAGAAAAATTCTTCAAGAGTGTAACAGTTTTTATCAATAAGTAAGGTTTTGAGCTTTTTCTTGAAAATAGTAATGTTTTGAGAATTTTTTATCTCAGTTGGCAAAGCATTGAATATTTTGCAACCGTTAAAATAGATACTGTTTTTTACAAAACCATGTTGTTCCGGTGAGATTATGTTATTACGAATGCAAAAGGTTGCTAGTTGACCATTTACGGCTGACTCGTATATCTTGGAGAAGCTTGATAGTAATGTAATAGCTCGATAATTTTCGTACAAGTTGTCGTCACCTTTCTTATATAAAGGACTAACCACTGAGAGCTTTAATTTTTCAGGGAATACTCCTGTATGTACAACTATAAATCTTTTACCTTCTGTAGCTGTACGAAGTCTTGTCGATTTACTGGAATCATCTTGCTAAGAACGTTTTAATCCTCCTCTGCTAAAGATCCAAGTTTCGTCTAAGAACACTACATCTTTGTGGTCATCACTTTTAAAAAATTTTACGTTTTTGCATAAAAACTTTAGCCGTTTTAGAAAAATTTGTGGTCTTTCGCACAGTACTTTTCTATTGTCATCTTTTTTAAAGGAAAAGACTAATTTTCTAATCACTTTAATAAACTGGTACGGTAAAATAGTTGCTGGTATAGTAAAATAGTTGCTCTAGATTTTAGCTCTTCTAAAAGGATAGCCAAGGAAATATGTTTATGATCAGACACCATATCGTAAATAACATTTTTTATTTCATATTTTAGAGCATAGTGTAGCTCTGTTTTGGACTTTTTACGATTCCGTTCAACCGAAGCATTTTCTTTGTCGTTTTTAGCTATTTTCTTACGGTCTTTTCATCAATTTTTAAAGCTTTACCCACTCGCCTTTGAACAGCTTTTACTGACAATAAAGGTCCACCCATTTTCATTTTCCTTTTGAAAATATTCCAACAAATTCAAAACTAACTGCTGTGATTGCAGATTTAAAAATTCACCAGGATGCATGTTACTATTTCAACAATAGAACAAGACTAAAATTGCCCTCTTAGGCACTAATTGAAATAAGTGCACTATACCTGCTACCCGCCCCTTAAATCGCCAGCCATATTCGACGACGACACGCGTTATGCAAATTGGTTTGCTGTCGAACAATAGAAATGCCGCACGTCGCGCGTCGGTCATAACTTGACCACAAAGATTAAAACTTACGTTACAGATTAGGTTACAAACAATATTTCAATAAAGACAAGGAAGGATAGAGCTCCGGACGATATTCCTTACACTATACGACTGGGATTCTATTAGCGAACAGAACAGTTTTTTTAGTTGATCCTATATGCTTACAGTTACGAATTTTACGTCTAATATTGTAAATTTTTTAAACACTAATTTTGAAGATATACTTAATTTATGAACACATAATACTCCTACTAGCTTGTAAAGAAACCTATTTATGTAAAAAAAAATAAACGACTTATTTTTTTAAATTACATCTTTTTAGCGTATGATGCATCGGCAGAGCCTATATAATTTATCAACTTCTTTCGGTAGAGTTGCCAAGCTGAGTGATATAAATCGTATTTTTAGATTTATCGAAGCATTCACTCACTGTCTCATGAACCATTTCAATTTATCAAGCTACTGCCTGTTGAAAGTATCTGTACTCTTTGTTTCTCGTATTGTACTAATAAAATATAGAAAAACAATTATCTGCCTTGTTTCATTTTATTATACCTTTCCATGTGGCATACTAATATATGCCATTTGTTACATTGTTAGAGACAATTTTAAACAAAATAACTTAACAAAACGTGTAACGCTCATTGCGAACCGTAAGTACTCCAACCGAAAATTCAAAGAGGAGGAAGAATAGTAAAGTTGACTGCACACTTACACACATCAAAAACGCTGACATTTTTTACACGCATAATAAGTCTGTAGTCAACTATAACCAGATGAGTTGCTAGACGGTTTCCAACTGTGTTGAGTTTGAATACGTCTTCTCAAATTATATTTTTTATTAAAACATTGAAATATTTACTGATCTTACAGCTCTTAAATTAAATAACAGTATTATAGTGTCTTGGGTAGTGTGATTTTGATTTTTTAAATTTTGATTTGATTTACTAGCGTGGGGTAGGCATTGCTGCCACTCCCAGGTATACAGCTGGGTCTGCTATGTCCACGCTGGGTTGGACTGAGGTCATGCTTGTTGCCAGCAGCTAGAGCCACATGGCGCATGGTAAAGGGACGCGGGATGGGAGGTGTAAGTATTTGTGAGATGCGTTACCGCATTGTATTGTGAGGGAGCGATTAAGCTTCCTTTTTTGTGTTTTTGGTTCTGGACTTCTACCTCTTCTGAGTCTTTTTGTGAAATATGTTACCGCGTTGTGTCGTAATTTGGAGTGTTTATGCTCCTCTTTTTGTGTTTCTGCTTCTTCGAATTTTCTGATTCCTCGGTTTCCGATTGTGGTGGTGTATATATCATTGCGATTTTTTTGTGGTGTTCATTGTTTTGATGTATAAATACTTTTCAGACTAACCTCTTAGAAAGCTGTTTGAGTCAGTTTCAACACTATATTATAACACCCACAACGCAAACAACATCCAATACCAGTTAGTGCTTCATATAGATACTTCCCGTCGCCGTCAATTTTTTGTACCAGTAGCTGATGTGTCTTCGTTCCTACGTTCTATAGTGGATACATTATTCTTGTGTTTTCAGGAGAGTTATTATTTCTTGCTTACTTTTTGCTTGTTATTATTACGGTCCTAAACTTTTTAATAAACTTCCTTAGCTTTACCAGAGCCACGAATTTTTTTTTATATTTTTAATGGTACTGATGGGCACCAATTTTATCCAACTTTTTATTATATTTTTAAATTGATTTAATTTGGCACAGTGTACTGTTACCCTGGCTAGGCTCATATGTAAAATTGCTAGAAAGAATTGTTTATTGGCTTATTTTTAAGTTATCACCTCACCTGGGTTTGTTTGGTACACGTATGTATTTCAACGAAATCTAGAACTAGATTATATTTTGATCTTATTCCGTTGAAGAGTTGTGGGGTAAATTGGGGTGAATGAGGTAAATCAAGAAAGTAAAAGTCCATAAAATTGGTATTTAATATGTATAAGAGAACCTAAGGTCTCAAAAAAATTTTTGGCATTAGCCACCCCCATTACCACCTCCACCCTATAAATAAATAAAATTGTGATTTAATGTGTGTACAAGAACCAAGGACCTTAATATTTTTCACTTAAATCATAAGAATGCTGTGCTCTGTGCTAAAGCTACATAATACTCTCGGTATTAATATCTAGATACAGGCTATACAGAATCAAAAATGCATAATTTCAAACATATCACTAATAAATTACCTTCCCATAAAATCATCTCTTGATCTATCCTTGTCCCAGACTGTAATTTCGAGTTGCTGATCTCCATCATCGTATAAATGTAGGTCGAGCTGCTCTAACCATCTGGGGTTTAACGATCTCCATATTACTCTGCTTTTGTACTTTTCATTACCTAATCTGAAAATAAATTATAATTATAGTTGTGCCTTACTTGAAACAGATCAATAATAACAGTTGTTACTAGACTTGAATTTCAGAACCATTTAGACTAAGTTTAGTCATTTTGTAAACAATAATTTATTTTTCAAGGGCTTATACTTTCAAACCGAGTTTGAAACAGAAAAACTAAATTAAATACACTTCAAGTTTTATAATGGGTATTTTGAGTGACTATATTTTATGGATTATTGAAAAAACACCGGTGCTACAAAGGAGGCGCAGTATTGTAACCCTTTTGATTACTCCAAAAAATATAAATTTCTCAGGCGAGGACCGAACTCGTGACCCCAGATCCCTTATCTATCAATAAGTGCACCTATATCTTAACCAAGCAGTCGGACAATTATATAATTATTTTACATACCTGAACTTAACATAAGGGTCTGAGGTTCCCGTCTCCGGGTCACAAGCTAGTAGATTCTTGCCTTCCACTAGAATTATCGTGACTACCGAACTCCATATTTGAGATTTAAGTCTTTTGTTTACATCTTGTACCCTACTGTTTCGTTGGAAGTACTGCAACAAAGGTAGACATATTATAAAATCAAATTACGTTAGCACCAATGGGGGGGTCACAAAATTATATTTTCAACAAAATATGACATGAAACGGTATTTGCCTCCATTTAATTATAAATAGCTAACACAACATAAATTAGACAACCTCCTAAATCAGAAAATGTAGCCTCCACAATTTCGCAATTTAAGCCCACTTGCTATTTTTCTATGGGGTAGTTGAAAACTAAATTATTTGGAAACGGATAAGAATAACAGAACAGTTTATACAACTAGAGATTTGAAGAATTAGTTTAAATGTCAAGGCCATTCTAAATGTTAAGAGAACAGTGAACGGGAATTGAATTGAACTATATACAGATTCGGAAAGTGTTTGTTTTGGTATTGCACTAGTTTCAACGATTTAACCGACCGCCCACAACAAAGACGTTTACCAGTATTTTAGCAGAGGTAAAGAGTGACACGCCCCATCAAGAGAATTTATACATGATTGCTTGCTTCGCTCTCGCTTGCTCTTATTGGCATACCAAAACCAAGACTTTCCGATTTTGTATATGGTGTCCCGATGTACCATAGGTGATTTATGCACAACGGTGCACTATCATGATTCTATGAAAAGATGATGCGCTCTCGCGCAGAATTTCCCTAACAGCAATTTTCGCCACGACATCAGTTGTCGGTCGCAACAACCAGACGCGCTGGTTTGTATCTAGTTGTGCTCTTTTAGTTCAATTGCGCACTTATTTACTGTGGGCAATTGTCTCGACATACCTGGATAGACCATGTGTCATAGCAGTTTAACTCGAAGGAAAATTATCAAAATTAAAATGATAAAAGTAATGTTTTCATAGTTGACTATTTGTCTATTTCTCTGAATAATATTTAATAAATGTAGTTAAATCATAATTAAATTACTTAATTAAAGTAAAGTGGTATATTGCTTATTACTGCTGTTTATTGTAATTCAGTAATTAAATAAATTAATGTTGAATATTAATTAAAAACAGTAGTTAAATAGCAACTGATATACTAACTAGCTTGTAGATGATTGTAGATTGTTTAAGGGGTCGCTTGGCACTGCGTTGGCCTTTCTTCACCTCGACCTAAGAGGTCTTTTGTGAATAACCCTGCATCTAGTTGTTGCCCAGGATTCCAAGACTTTTTGCAAAGCTTGTGATTTTCTTGGGAGCTAATTTCCCTATGTCTTCAGGCGTTAATTCCGCCTGTTCTAGGTACTTTAACCTAATGCGGATTAATATCTTGCATTCGCAAAGTATATGTTTCGCAGTCTCAGTTGCAGCTTCACGGTATCTGCATTGTCATCGTCTGCCATGCCTATGTTTTTGAGATGATATCTCAATGGGAAATGGCCAGTTAGAAGGCCTGCGGTCAGCCTTAGGTCGAATTTTTCGAGTTCGAAAAGCCTCGTGTCATTCTTTGTCGAATAGGTTATAAATCTATTCGCTTGTCTTTGGCCTCGAGTATTCCTTCAGTAGGGCTTCTTTTGTTCCTTTTCCCATTTTTGGACCTCCTCCGTTTTGTGTCCCTAAGATAAGCCACGGAACGGTTCGGGTCGGAAAAATGGGACTTCAGCCTCTTTCTTGCGAGGCTGTCTACTAACTAGCTTATAAAACTCAAAAATCAACGGCGCAAAAAATCATATATACAGGGTGTCTCACCGGGAACTGAATCGATCGATATAGAGAAAAGTACGCATCAGAAATTTTTGAAAATTTTGGGAGTTACTAAAGTCAGTGTGGCCAATCGAACTAAAATAATTACAAGCAGCTGGCACTTCCGCTTATACCAGAAGTAGATACCAATTTGCTTATTTTAAATGGAACACCCTATATATTTCAGGGTTTTTGAAAAGAGCGTAAAATTCTGAGTCAAAAACATGTAGGATACCCTATGCCTAAATCCATCCGTTTCAAAGATATTTGACATTTTATAGAAAATTTTGACAGGTGCAACGGTTTGCAAGAACCGTTATAACTTTCTTCGTGTAAAAGATCCTCATTTGCTTCTTGGCACATAAAAAAACACAAGGAGAACTACATTGTACAACTGAAATAAATTCAATAATATCATACCAAGTGCTCTGTTTTTCGCGTTACATTTTGTCAACTTCAAACCGCGAAAACTTGTTTAGGTCAAATGGAACACCCTGTATTTTTTTACGTCAAGTTGTGTAAAACTGAATTCCCTTTTTTCTGATGTTAGCATTGTGGAGTTAAAGTTTTCAACTTTTTGAAATATTTGCGATTTTATTAGAAATTCATGAATTGTTGTAATCATTTCATCAAAATAGCCATGATTAGAAACAATCAGTCATTATCTTATGTCAAAAAATGCCAGCACGTTTAAATTACATCCACGAAGACTTTTTAAATTTGTTTATTATTTATGGAGAATGTGATAAGGTAATATCAAGAACTTGCACCACATTTGCTAATCGATATCCAGAAAAACGGAAACCGTCACCAAACACTGTAAAACGCATACTGGAAAATTTTAAAAATTATGGCTCTGTCAAGGCAAAAATGCAAAGAAGAAAGCCTATTGTTGATGACGAAAACATTGAAATAGTTATTCTGGGATATTTTCATGCATTTCCAAGGATGTCATTAAGACAAGCTGCTCTGGAATCGGGACTATGCAAGGAATTAATTCACAGAATCTTATTAAAACATAAGTTTCACCCGTTTTCATTCCATATGGTTCAAGGATTAAAAGAAAGAGATTTCCTAAGAAGACAGAATTTTTGTGAGTTTATTCTAATAAGGTCTGAGGGTGACGATTCTTATTTGGGAAATATTATATGGACAGATGAAGCAAAATTTACTAAAAATGGACTTTTTAATAGACACAATTCGCATTATTGGAGTGACTCAACTCCTCATATGTTCAGAGAGCGAAACTTTCAGGAAAGTTGGCAGTTCAATGTTTACTGTGCCATAAGAAACGATAAAGTGGTGGCATTACAATTTTATCAGGAAAATTTAAACGGTAAATTAAATTTACTCTTCTACTAATATGTATAGGTAAATTTTTGTTTTTTTTTTTTAGGTGAAAGATATCTGAATATCTTACAAAATTTGAATAATGACTATTTAGAAAATTTACCTCTCGCCGAACATAGAAACATTTTTAATCAGCACGACGGTGCCCCCCCACATAACGCATATTTAATTAATAATTATTTACAAGAAACTTTTTATGATTAATGGATTGCCAATAATGGACCTTTCTTATGGCCTCCTCGCTCGCCCGACTTATCAGTTCTGGATTATTTTATTTGGGGAACTATTAAAAATAAAGTTTATGAGAGCCCATTAACAACCATTGAAGATTGTATGCAAGAAATGCATTTCAAAACATATCACAGGATTCAATTAGAAGAGCTACCCATGAGGAACTAATCCGAAGGTGCGAAAAATGTGTCGAGGTTCGAGGGCGGAATTTTGAGCAACTATTAAATTAAAATGGAATCATGTTTTAAATTGATCTTATCTCTGCTATTTTAGTTCATGCTGTATCTTCAATTCGATTAATACGCATGTTACAGTGTTAGTGTTATTTTCCGTTTTTCTGGATATCGATTAGCAAATGTGCTGCAAGTTCTTGATATTACCTTATCACATTCTCCATAAATAATAAACAAATTTAAAAAGTCTTCGTGGGTGTAATTTAAACGTGCTGGCATTTTTTGACATAAGATAATGACTGATTGTTTCTAATCATGGCTATTTTGATGAAATGATTACAATAATTCATGAATTTCTAATAAAATCGCAAATATTTCAAAAAGTTGAAAACTTTAACCCCACAATGCTAATATCAGAAAAAAGGGAATTCAATTTTACACAACTTGACGTAAAAAAATACAGGGTGTTCCATTTGACCTAAACAAGTTTTCGCGGTTTGAAGTTGACAAAATGTAACGCGAAAAACGGTATGATATTATTGAATTTATTTCAGTTGTAGGACGTAGTTCTCCTTGTGTTCTTTTTATGTGCCAAGAAGCAAATGAGGATCTTTTACACGAAGAAAGTTATAACGGTTCTTGCAAACCGTTGCACCTGTCAAATTTTCTATAAAATGTCAAATATCTCTGAAACGGATGAATTTAGGCATAGGGTATCCTACATGTTTTTGACTCAGAATTTTACGCTCTTTTCGAAAACTCTGAAATATATAGGGTGTTCCATGTAAAATAAGCAAGTTGGTATCGACTTCCGGTATAAGCGGAAATGCCAGCTGCTTGTAATTATTTTAGTTGGATTGGCCACACTGACTTTAGTAACTCCCAAAATTTTCAAAAATTTCTGATGCGAACTTTTCTCTATATCGATCGATTCAGTTCCCGGTGAGACACCCTGTATACGTGTTTGCATCAATTTTATTTTTTAAGTGTTTCTCACCGACATTTAAACACACAGCGGCCTAATTGCAAAACATCCTTGTCAGGATCATGTCCTGCTGTCCCTCTTAATAGAAACCTACATTTTAACGTCATTATATGACGGCTCTAGAATACTCTACTATACTATACGTTCGGCTATCTGTAACCGAATACTGCTTTAGGCAAATATACTTTACCTTGTAATTCCTTAGCCGTAATAGAAAACGCTAATTTCACAGGAAACTGTCTCCTTTAAACATAAAGAAAGGGCCTGGTAAAAAGTGTTCCTATTTGTGTTCTTATGCTGGTCCAAATTTTAGAAATTGATCGCGAGTTTCATAATGAGCCTGATCTGCCCACGTTACCCTTTCGATACCATCGGCCTTCCACCTTTGAGGAAGTCCAACCGCATCCTACCGGGTCCGTCTAGTTTTATATGTCTCTACGAGGTGCCTGATAAATCAAGAAAATACATTGATGGGGCTCTCGTCCTTACCACTCACCCGATTTGATCCCAGTGAATCTTATTACATCGATGTTTATACAAATATACCAAAATTAACCACGATAGAAGACAATACAACACAAACTGAATGGTTATAACAACCAAAATGGACTTAACTACATCGATCTGCTTACATACGTACAAAAAATCATCGATAAAACACCATACAAAGGAGGAAGGTCCATAAGGATGGTTTTCGGCCTAATTTATTTTTGAACAAAAAACAAACTGAAAAACATGTTTTTATTATTTACTATCAATATCGAATCGATTCCACTCCAAACGAAACTTTCCCGCACTCACCTCCCCTTTTTATACCCCCCTTCACTATTAAATACCAAGCATTCTGTTGATTTTTTGCAGGTCATTGAAACATTTTAACATGACCGTTGCTGAATAAGGATATTTTTGATTTTGCACGTGTATTTTCGTTATTTCGGAAGAGGTGGAAGGGGGGGGGGGGGTGACCCATATCCAAAATCACCATAATTAACAAAAAAATGTTGACAAAACACTGTATAAAGCAGAGGAACACAAACTGACCTTATTTGATCCCAATCGATCTATTTTAATTGACCCACTGAAATCGCCATAATTAAAAAAGAAATATCGAAAAAACACCCTCGAATACAAACTGTTCCAATTTGGCTGTAATCGATCTATTTTCATCGTCCTATATCCGAAATCATCATAATTTAAAAAACTATCGACAAAACACTATAGAAAAGAGTATTACACAAACATGACCGATTTGACCCCAATCGATCTATTTTCATCAATCTATGTCCGACATCACCATAAATTAAAAGTATTTTTCATAAGACAGCTTAGAATGCACACAAATTGGCTTGATTTGAACCCAATCGATCTATTTTCATCAACTCATAACCGAAATTGAAATAATTAAAACTACCAACAAAACACCTTAGAAAGCACTGGAACACATTCTATAATAATTTTTTTCTCGAAATATTAGCATTTATTTCAGACATTTCCGTCCATGCTTGTATTAGCTGTGAAAGTTAAGGTATTTTAGGAAATATTATTTCAAAAATGTTATTTTAATGATGACGACCTTGTAAATTCGAATATTTCGAATTTTTTAAAATTAGCTGTGCCTTTTTGTAATTAATGATTTCTGTACATTTCTGTTGTGGCGAACATCAACCAACGTTCTGTACAATTTAACTTTGCAAAATATTTATCTTCCAAGAGGAACATTGATTTATTTGTTATACGAAGAAAATTCAATTAGATTATTTATTTAACTGAAATAGATTTCTGAGAAATGCATATATTCGAATATCGTCCATGATTTGAACTAATTGTTGACTCTTGCAATTGTATTATCTTATTACAGTATCCAAATTAACGAAATAGTCGAGGAAATAGTTCGGTTTATATACCAATAAAACTAAGAATCAAAAATACGATTTCAACTACTGTATGGGTTGGGGGCAATTTTCTTGGGGAAATGCAATATATTAATAATAATATACCAATAATAAATGTGTCTTTATTTTCATTAAGTACAATATAACAAGTAATAAACAAAATTTGATGGCGACGTTCATATACATGGTCTTCTATTAATAATCATAAGTTACTAACAAAAATATCTATGATGAATAATGCGTAATAAATAATCATAGACGACATGAGTAAAATACAGAAATGTAGGGGGGAAAAGAAGAACGAAAAAAGAAACAATAAAAGTAGATTTTAGCACTGTTAGTAAAAAACAGAGAAACAAAACTAAACGAACAAGTACTTATCATTATGGTCGAATAAACTCTAACTTGGCGTGTGTATGAGTTGGTAATGAAGACGTACTCTTCGCCTTTGTTTGGATACGTCCACTTAGGAACACTGCACTTGTCACCCACTTTTTTGGTCACTGAGATTTAGAACACTTTGTATATTAAACTTTGTTAGGGCTGGAACGATTTAAACAGTTAATTCAAAAAACACGGATTTAAAAAAAAAGTGTATTACAGTTCCTCGTTTTCACAATAAATAACTTAAAACGAATTATTAATTAGATGACGTTAATTAGAACATTGAAAACTTGATAGTATAAATTTCCATCAGAAACTCGTTGTTCGCGTATTTCAGTTATTTTCGGAAGTATCAGAGGAGCAGAAACTGAGTAAAGACAAACTGTGGCAGCGAGGTGTGCCGGATTATATAATAAATTTCAAAGTTCTCGAAATAATCTAGAAGAATTTTAACATCGAAATTTCCAGTATTCCCGAATTTTCTGCCCTGCGTGCGTTCGTGCACTCGGCAGTCATTCAGGAGGTGTGGCTTCTAAACTAACGCTAGCCAATCAAAAAATCGTTAAGAATAGCACCGAGTATAAAAGCAAATGTTAGGTCGGACAGAAGATCAAATAGTTGGACACTTACAACGCGAAAAGATCTGAATCTATGCAACGTTAAAATGCTTGTGAAAATATAACTAATGTATGCACGGAGCGACAGAATGAATCTTTTACTAAATTTTGAAAACAAATTAAATCGATTTTAAGTTGCTAAAATAAGGTACTTTGACAGTAACACGATGCGCATAGAGCTATTGCAGTGACGCAGAGAGAAACTAGTCTGTATGTCTGATTCTCTTAGTTTATATGATGAAGCGACCTTTGAACCCGCCAAGTTAAAGTTTACTCGACTAACTCAACTTCGAGAGTTAATTTTCCCTGTTGTCCAGTGTTAGAGTTTTGACATAAAAGTGGCAATATCTGATATTTTTTGGTATCTTATTATACAGGGTGTTTTTAAAAAGTATGTCAATCACTTAACCGCAGACTCAGCACCTCAAAAGAAGTTGATTAAATCTATTTTACCTCTATCGCACCCCCATGAAGATACAACGCTCTAAAGTTGGAAATAAAAACATATTTTCTTTAAATATTGTACAAATACCTATAGACATTTTTTTTAGTACGGGTACGCTGTAACATCACGGAAGAGACATGACGATCACCCAACCACCCACCCAAGACCCTGCGGGTACCGGACAAACAACTGTCCAGTACCTGTAGTCCCCCTAGCTCCGGGCAGGCCGAAAATGCTACCAAAGCAGTTAGGTCTGCCCTTCCTCGAGCTACACAGCTCATCCTTACCCTACCGATGATCCGGATGACAAGATGCCTCATGGCATCTTGTGTACCGGCAGTCACTCTCGCCACAAACCCAAAACACCCAATAGACCGATGACTACCCCCCGGGGGGCAAACAAGCTGGCGAAGAGCAGAAGACGAAGACAGAAGAACGCCAGAAGAGGCCTTAGCCAGCAAGGTCCAACGAGCCAGGACCCAGGGAGGTGGACCGAAATCGTCTGCACCGCTCACATTTGTGAGTGGGGCCGACGTAAAGTAAGTTCGCCCGCCCTGCACGAGGCTGGTCCCCGGTCTACAGCGATGTATTGGGGTAAAGGGCAATAGTCCTGCCCGGCCCCAGTCATCCGAGACCGACATCTTTAGCCAAGAATATTGGCGCTGTAACATATGTCAAAGAGTAATAGTTTGAAGTAAATATATTTTAAAATGAACGAACGTGTTCAACGTGTATAACGAAGTTAAGTTGTGTTAGCATATATTCAGTGATTACTTGTAAATTAGTGTTTAAAAATTCCCAATCGCAGCTGTGTAAGGACATGCAGTGAGTAACTTATTGTTTACGTTAATATATAGAGCAAATTGAATCATATACAACAAATAATTCAAACAATAATAGAAAAGGGTCACTTCACAACAAACATTTTGCACAGAAAAAAGTCAGCCATTTACCAGTCGCTTATCACTCGATATCAAATTTAACAGTGTCTCGTAGTTAATAACTACACGTCAGTACCCTGCATCGCTTGTCCACTACACTACTAGGTTCTTGCTGGTCAGTTGAACATTTATAATCCCCACTGCCATGGCAGATGAAGTATTGAAAGAGTTGCGGCTTATGCGAGGAGAAATAAAACAAAATAAGGAAGAATTAGAAAATACCATAGAATCTCAAGTACTAAACATAACTAATCAATTTAAGTCCTTTAAAGAATATGTCTCCTCTGATCTCTCTAATTTGAAAGAAACCAACAACGATTTAAATAGACGGGTAATTAATTTGGAGAGGCAGGCTAAAAGTAAAAACATTATTATTTACGGGATGGAAGATAATACACTAGCCAACTTAAAGCAGGTAGTGATACTATTTATTACAACCGTGCTGGGGGTAATCATTAAAGATAATGACATTGAAGCTGTATCTAGACTAGGGTCAAATGGTGATAGTAGAACTTGTCCCATTCTGTTAAAACTTACCTCATTTGGAATTAAATCAGCCATTTTCTCAAACTGTTACAAATTAAAAAATTCAAAAATTGCCATATCAGAGGATTTATCGAAGGAAGACAGGCAAATTCGTAAGCAGTTACTACCACACTACAGAAACGCCAAACTTAAAGGCTTAAGGACGTACATCAAGTATGACAAATTAATGATCAACAACAAAGCTTGGTCGCTTCAGGAATTGCACTCCTTAGATCTAAATAATTTAGTACCAATTAGCTCCCATCCGAGTGTTGGTGGGGAGAATTCAAGACAAGTTGTTGGCGAGTTTGATCAGTTTGATAATGCTACTGCTCTAAGTGAACGGCCACAGTTATTTAGTCATACTCCCTCCTTAACTTCATATGCTTGCTCTAGCGGAAATGCCTCAAGCTTATTACCAAATGCTACACGTGAACCACTAGCCACTAACCAAGTATCGTGTATACTAGACACACAAAATCAATATGTACTTCCCAAACCCCTGCCAAATTCAGTTCCTGCTTATACAAGCACGTCACAGAGCACCCTAAACTCGAACAATAACATCACACATGATAGTAATGTAGAAGTTAAAAATACTGGAGCTATTCCCAAGAAATTTACTAATGGACCACAGACTAGGCGTGCTGCTCAAAATGCATCTCAGTAAGGCTGCATGTATATCTCATTCTACAATTAATGTTTATTATCAAAATGTTCGTGGATTGCTAACAAAATTAAATGATGTTTATTTATTTGCGCTAAGTGAAAACTACTTAATAATCTGCATGACTGAAACCTGGCTCAATAAGAATATCCGGAATGGTGAACTATTTGATGATCGTTATATCGTTTATAGAACGGATCGCAATGAAAACAACAGCAATAAATCAAGGGGAGGTGGGGTACTAATCGCTGTTCACAAGAAATTATCATCTTTTATAGTACCTGTGATACACGCGGACACTGAAGAATTGTGGATTGTTGTCAAGTATAGGACAATTAATATTCTCTTGGGTGCAATTTATATTCCACCTGGGTCGGATGCACTGATTTATGAAAAACATGTGTCAACCTTTCAAGGATTAAAAAAACGCTTTAATAACTATAAATCTTTAATTGTGGGTGACTACAATCTACCGAACATCAAGTGGATCACCACTGAGGAACAACAAGGCTACGTCCCGACGAATATCAAAACCTTATCAGAAGAAACACTTTGTGACAATCTCACATACCAAGGCTTAACTCAATTTAATGGTGTGTCAAATTCAAGGGGTGTTTTACTCGACCTGTGTTTTTCTGATTTAAATGTTAATGTATGTCAATCTACACCTCTTATAAACTGTGACATTCATCATCCACCAATTAATGTAAATTTAGATGCTATTACTAACAGCAATTTAGAGACACCTACTGACTACTTTTATAACTACAAATATGCGGATTATGCTCAATTAAATTATTATCTAAGCACCATTGATTGGAATTTTCTTAATCAAATTGAGAATTTAAATGAAGCTGTAGACGCTTTCTATGTACTTCTTTTCGAAGCAATAGATCTATATGTTCCTAAAAATATGTGCAAGTTAAGAAAATTCCCGTTATGGTTTAGTGAAAAACTCAAATCTTTAATATTTGAAAAAAAAATTGTTCACCGTTTATACAAAATGTCTGGTAGTAGAACGGATTATAGTAAATTTACCGATTTACGTAAAGAATGCAAAAAATTAATCAAGCAAGATTTTGAAAGTTATATAGAGAGTGTCGAAAACAGTATTCCAAGCAGTATTAAAAATTTTTGGAATCATGTTAAGATTATTAATCACAATGAAAATAGCATTCCCTCTACAATGATTAGCAACAACGTGGAAATTACTGGTGGTACAAATGTGGCAAACTTGTTTGCAAGTAATTTTAAAACCTACTATAATAATAAAAATAACAAGAAAATTAATATCAATTCAACAACAGCGAATAACATTGTCGGAGTCAATATTTCCGTTGAGATATGTGATATTCTGAGTAATCTAGACACAAACAAGGGCCCTGGGCCTGACAAAATACCTCCATTGCTATTGAAAACATGTAGATTCACGCTATCAGCTCCGTTATATATGCTTTTTTATAAATCGCTAACCACTGGAATCTTTCCAGATAAATGGAAACAGGCTTATGTCTCACCCATTTTCAAATCAGGAAATAAATCCAATCCAGCAAACTATCGCCCAATAATAATTCTCTCAGCAATTCCCAAAGTACTAGAGAAGATAGTCACAAGTTTTTTAACGCATCAATTCAAAAACGTCATTATTAACGACCAGTATGGATTTCAGTCGGGTAAGTCTACTGCAGCAAACATGGTTTCACTTGTAAATTATGCCCAAAACTGTATGGAAGAGGGCAACGAGGTACATGCAATATATACGGATTTTAGTAAGACTTTCGATAAAGTAAATATAGAATTGTTAATCCAAAGGATATCTAGCGTAGGAATTGGTGGTATGTTGCTGGAATGGTTATCCTCATATTTATTAAATAGGTCTCACCAAGTAAGAGTTAATGGCCACTTATCAAACGTATTCACACCTACATCTGGTGTGCCTCAAGGTTCTCACCTGGGACCATTGTTATTCAATCTGTTCATTAACGATATTTGCGAGTGCTTTCACTTCTGTCACATACTACTATTCGCGGATGACTTAAAAATTTATTCAAGGGTGTCTAATGTACAAGATTGCCAAATAATTCAAGAAGACCTCGATAGATTTGCTGATTGGTGCCATGAGAATGATATGTCATTGAACGTTGATAAATGTCATTTTATTAAATTTTCAAGAAAAATAAATAGAGTTACTAATGTCACATATCAGCTTAATGGCCATGACCTTCATGAAGCCAATCAAGTAAAAGACCTTGGGATTTTACTCGACTCTAAATTAAATTTTAATAATAACATCGATCATGATTTCAAAAGCAAACAAAATGTTAGGTTTCATAAAGAGATCTACTTCAAGTTTTAAGAGTGTACAAGCTTATCGTATGTTATATATTTCGCCGGTGAGATCGGTGCTTGAATATTGTGTAGTGGCATGGGTACCTTCATATGAAACTCATATTTCTCGATTAGAACATGTGCAACATAAATTTTTAAAGCAAGCTTGCTATAAGCTTACCCTACAAGGAGTCCATTTGGATACCATCGATGCTGCCGCATATCTCAATTTACCTGCCCTCAACCAGCGACGTATATTCTACGATTTAAGCTTCATTTATAAGTTAATCAACAACCTAATTAACTCACCGTATTTTTTGTCTGAAATTAATATTCATGTCCACCTAGGAATACCAGGAACCCACTAAGTTTCACCGAACCTCTTATGGAAGTCACACACCTTTGAATAGAATGATTAATAACTATAACATTTACGGAGAGCATATCGATACGTTTAATATTAATTACAGCGCATTCTGCAAACAGGCCCGTCGCATTTTGTACCAGTGATACCACTATTGTTAATGTTCAATATATGTCAGTTGGTTCACCAAATAATATTGTCATTGTTTGTATATTCTATGTCATATTGTATGTCTGTTATTAGTTTGTTTTAGTAAGTACGTGTTATATATTGTGTATATACTCAGTTTTTGTAAATGCAAATGTATGCTGTTGTAATGGACATGGTTCCGTAAATAAAGTATTATTATTATTATTAAAATAAAGTTTTAGAAATGGCTGATTTAGAGTTAAACAACCCTTCCCTCCTACCCATTTTAAGTGGTACGCTTATGACTTTTTATACTATATTTTATAGAAAATTTAATTCTACAACTTTTTTGCATCTTGTGTTTTTTTCGTTTAAGTGATCATTTTGAAATGAAACTTAGAATACTAAAAACATTGTCATGTGTTTTAAAGGGTGAAATGTTCAAAATTGGAGAAATATAATTAACTTTGTTGTTTAATTTTTTTTATTATTTTGTTTTTTTTTTAATTGTATTTAGTTTTACTAGGTACATGTAGAACTGAAATTAAGAAGTGACTGATAAAATAGATGATTTTTCTAGAGTTTCTAACATTTCACCCTTTAAAACACATGAAAATGTTTTCTAAGCTTCATTTAAAAATGATCACTTAAACGAAAAAATTACAAGATGCAGAGAAGTTGTAGAATAAAATTTTCTATAAAATAAATAAAATATACCAAAAAAGTCATAAGCGTACCACTTAAAAAGGGGGGAGGGAGGGAAGGGTTGTTTAACCCTAAATCACCCATTACTAAATTTTTATTTTAAAATATTTTTACTTTTAACTATTACCCTCTGATATATATTACAGCGTACCATATTTTCATCTTCAGAGTAGGGCTGGATCTTCGGGGCGCGAGGTAAATTAGGTTCAATCAACTTCTTTTGAGGTGCTGAGTCTGTGATTAGGTGATTGACATGCGTTTTAAAAACACCCTGTATATGCAAACAGCATTGTAGGAGAAACTTTTTCAAATAGAGCAGTTCTGTGTTTGGGAATAAATTACAGAAGCGAGTGGAACGTTGGTGGGTATCATGGCCAGTTACAAGCTTTGTAAATAAATATTCGGGACGTTGTGTTTTGATAATTGTGTTTTGTAATGTTTAATAATAAATATAAGGCATGCCATATGAAACCATCTAGTTTCCGAAACTTATTGGATATGTGGTCAAAATTGCGTAAATTGTAACAGAATCTTACACAAGCAATTTGTATTTTTTGTAAACTAAGCTTGTCTTCCGATGTCAAGGCGGGCCAGTAAACACATCGCAGTAATTAATATAGGATCTAATCAAGGACTCACATATTTTCAATTTTACATCTACACTCAGAAAGTCTTCATGCATATATAATTATTTTAATACGACTTTTTCTCTTTGTGATCAGGATCAGGAAGTTACAATAAAGTTTTGTCTAATCTGGGAGGTGAGTTTTTTGGTAATTAAGCGTTAATTTTGAAAACGTATTTATTTTTCTGAGAATGTAGATATTTTATGATAAAATTGTATTCAATTCATATCTATTCAGTAGTAAAGGCTACAAAGACAAGTATATCAAAAGCTGGCATTTGCTGGCTTAGGAATAATCCCATTCTTGTTACGTCAACGTAACAAGTCTAGACGATTAATCATCTGTCACGCTTTCGGAGGATTTTTATCAATTTGAGTCTGTAACAGTTTCAGCATCTTTATGTAGGATGTCATTTTAAAATTTGTGGAGTAGAATAGAGATTTATTGTTTCAGTTTTAATACATGCAAATTAAATAAAGAAAAGGCAAAGAGAAGAAACAATTTATAAAAATTTATAAAAATCAATAAGAAATGCACGATGACTTCAGACAATTTCTTGTAGAAAATTTATTTTTCAAAAGTTTTGTCCTGTAAAATTTTTTCGAAGGATCTAGAGTTGATAAAAAATTATATATTTTTTCAAATTATCCTAAAGTCGACGTTTTCAAAGACATAACGTCTTTAAATGTCGACGAGATGAAATTTTAGAAAACAAATGTAGACTTTTTTATGTAGGTCAACAGCCGGAATTTTGGAAAGTGTAACATATTATGCAATAGAACATCCCGCCGCGGTTTTTTAGATTTTTCCGGGAAACAGATTGTTCCCTAGAATAATAATAATATTCTAGATAAAATTGACTACAAATTAGATGCTATTCATATTTCTGATAGACGTAATGGTTTTCGAACAATAAGCTAAGAAACTGAAAGGTTCGGCCCCGATCGGCTCACGCTTAGCATGTTCTCAATATACAGGGTGTTTCAATGATGTCACAGCAAACTTTATGTAGCGATTTCTCTCATCAAAATAAGCAGAAAAACAAGAAAAACCTTTTTTGTTAAAACGCTTTCTAAGCGCTCAACAACGCTCACGGGTATTCGACATTTTTTTAAGTTTTACTCTTTTAGGGGCGAGCGTAGAGGCGTCTTGGCTGTGATGGTATTTCGATAGTGAAGCAACGTTCAGCGTGGTTAGTACTTGGATGGGTGAAATAAATCTTGGGAAACACGATCTCGTCCCACCTTCTAGCGGCTTGTATGTCAGCGTATATGCGGATGCTATGTAATTTTAAGATGAGGATTACGTAGTGGATATACCATCCTTCGGGGGGGGGGGGGGGGTATAAAGCAGGCGGTCTCTTGTCTATTAATTATTAGGCAAGTAAAAGATCCCTACTCTTCTTACGAGAAAAGGTTTGGCAAAATTTCCAGGTTGGAGGTAGCTCGTCTCCTGGCGTTGGTGATAGGCCCTGGTAGCGGAAATAGGCCGACGTTAAATAAAAAGATAAGAAAAACACTTTTTTTACCCACATTTACCTCCCAACCCGTAAACGGAATAAGATCAAAATATAATCTAGCGGCAGATCTCGCTATAATACATCGGTGTTGAGTGCTGAATGGGCGGTGGCAGTTCATAAATTGCTTAGATAAAGCGGTAACTGATTTTGGAAAAAAGGTATTTTCGAAAAAGAACAAGTCTATGTCGCTCTGAGCCAAGTCAAAAATTTATGTGGCTTGGCTTTATCGAATTTAGAATCTAGCTAGGTAATAAATAAACCACATGACAAAAGAGCCCTTGCTGAAATGCAAAAATTACGAAGACTTTCGTGATCATTGATACACACGCTCGGACCTACATACACACTTATACAATGTCTTTTTTTTCATGGCCGATATATTTGATTTTTGAAGTTTGACTTTAGATCAAAATTAGTAATAAAAAAACACTCGTGTATCATATTCTACACGAATCTGCTAAAATGTTTCAATTATGTCTGCCATATTGAATTCGTCATCATACTAGCTGTCACCGAATACTGAAATCCCCATGTACCCACGGGCGGCTTAAGGGCCGGGCAACCCGGGCGGCTGCCCGGGGCGCCGGCTCGGTGGAGCGCCAAACTGAGGGCAAAAATTGTTAATTTTTTTTTAATATACCTTTTTAAATTTAATAATAGTTTTCGTTGGAAAATAATATCAGAATATATATCGGTTATAATAATTGTAATAATGTAGAACAGTCGAATAACAATAAAGCCGTCAAAATAATTCAAAAATGTAATGCAAATATCTTTGTTTAGCTATGAGACACCTTACTACTCATAACCTCAAGCTTCCTGCCCTATTATTAACTGACATGGAGTCGATCATTAAATATTTCGCATAAATGAAGGCAGGCAATGTGCACTTTTCATTCAGAAAAAAATCAGAATATTCATAAAATTGTTATACCAACATTAGCTGTATGTATTTCATATCTTACATAATTTACTGTTAATAATAAATAAAAAATGGTAATTTGTTTTGTATGAAATATTGAAACAATAAAGAAGAACCTTCCTGTAAGCAAACTTGTATCGGAGATCCTCTCATTATAATAGCGTTCAGATGGTGTAGACAAAAAAATTTATACTTATTATAAATTAATTATTATTGATAATATGTTGTAAATGCACACTGGTGTGTAAACATAAATTACTTGAGCAGTGCCCTGGAGAGAAAATCCGGACCAGGTGGGAAAAATTTTTTTTGATGAGCGGGAGGAAAATCAGAAAACAATTTTTTTGATGAGTGGAGAGGAGAAATCCTAAAAAAAATTTCAACATATCAAACGGGCCCCCCCAAACAAGCTTAGGCTCTCAAAACGAGCCCGGGTCCGGAGGAATCACCCCCGCACCCCCACTCTCGACAGGCCTGTACTTGAGAATGGTTTATCGAAATGCAACAAGAACATCTTTTTATTTTTAGTGATATGAAAATAATTTTTTTATAAGAATTTTTATAAATATTAAAAATAAAAAAGTTGGGGGTAAAATATTGGTAACCACCCCTTAAAACTACCCCAAAGTGGTCGGAAGACATTACAGAAAAACTGAAATTTATATTCCCCCTTTAAATTTCGGATTTCTCCCCCCGCTGTTTTCGGACTAAAAAAAATTTTTTTTTTGGATGTAAAAAATGTATCTTATCTTCGGTCTCTATGTACAGCCTAATCACGAATAAGCGATTGCATATTGGGGGGGCGCCACAATGAGATCTCGCACCACATGAAAAATTTGCAAGGGCCGCCCCTGGGTCTGCAATGCAGTGTCCTTCTTCGTCATCAATAACAGCATTGAAAACTACGACCTGGGCGACACTGTGCTATAAAAAATAAATAAATAAACATATTTTTAAGTATAACTGTAAGTTAGTTGATTTTTTCAATAAGTTTAATAAGTGCACTGTGGGCAAAGTTGAATATGTAGATATTAACAACAAAAAAGTCAGAAAATCATATTCCACAGTATTAGTCGACTATATCTCACGATTTATCTTATCAAGCACGTGTGCCAAAAATTTAATATTTATAAAAATACATGACGATTATATCTCAACACCATCCCTTGTTCAAGAGGATATGCAAATTATAAATCATAATCAAATTCCTAATGATTTTTTAGGCACACATCCAGTAGAAATAACTGTGATAGATTAGTACTTAATAGTAGCAAAATTGTCAATAGCAAATCCCTAACAGTTTATCATTTAAATGTTCAATGTATGCGTAATAAAATAAATGAACTTGAAATATTATTAGGAGAAAATAAATTTGATTTTTTTTGTGTTAACGAGCATTGGTTATTAAACGATGAGATTCCTTGTGTGCAGCTAACTGGTTATACTTTGGTGGCACATTTTTCCAGATCAACAGCCATACATGGAGGTGTTGCAATTTATTGTTTAAATAGGTATAAGTGCACACCTATTAAACTTGTAAACAGTCTGTCAACTGAACTTCACTGTGAGATAGTGGGAATAAATTACAATGATATACAAATTTTAACTGTATATAGATCTCCCAATGGGGATATTAATATATTTTTAGAAAGATTATCGCGCTCTCTGGAAATGCTTTTAAATACGAATAAAAAAATTATTGTAACTGGGGATTTTAACATTCATTTTAATACGAATGAAAAAAATACCACTTTAGTTTTAAATACTTTTATATCTTTCGGACTATATCCCATAAACAAAGAAAATACTAGGAATCATTATTGCCTAGATAATATTTTCGTTAATTTTAATTGTGATCATTTCAACTGTAGGATAGTTGACTCTAAGTTATCAGATCACTTAGGAATATTATTGGGTGTTATTGACCATAAACCTAAAACTTCATGTAGGAGAATAAAATACAGACCAATAACAGATGAAGGATTATATTGTTTAAACAATGACTTACGCGATACAGACTGGACATTCATTGATAATAACGACTTAAATGTTGAAAATAATTTCCAAAAATTTGTCAATTACATATCCACGGCCCTCGAAAAAGCATTTCCAGAAAAATCCAAACTTATAATAGAAGGTGACACAGTTAAAATTAACTGGTTTAATAACAGCTTACGTCATAAAAGGGATACACTGCATTTTTTGGAGGATGTATATAAAAGAGATCCCACAGAAAATTTAAAAAATTTGATAAAAACGCACAAAATTCAATATAAGTCAGAACTGTGTAAAGCAAAAAAAGCAGCAAATGATAAATATATTACAGATTCAAATAATACACAAAAGGCTATGTGGCAAATCATCAACAGCAGAAAAAAACAGCAAAAGGAGGTATCTGATGTTTCAGCAGACGAATTTAATTTACATTTTGCAAATGTTGCTAAAAATGTAATAAAAAATTTACCTGTCACTAATAAAACCCACAAACATTTCTTAGACAAAAAATCACAAATTCTCCAATCTCAGTTTTGCTTCAGAGAGGTTTCTTATAACGAAGTAAATGATGTTATAACCAATTTAAAAAAGACTAAGTCTACTGATGCTTATTACTTAAACATAAAAACGTTATACGCAATTAGATACTTTATATTAATTCCACTAACTAACTTAATAAATAGTTGTATACGCACAGGTGTATATCCTGATATTCTTAAAATTTCAAAAGTCATTCCATTACATAAAAAGGACTCATTAAACGATGTTGGAAACTTCAGACCCATTTCAATTTTACCTCTGTTTTCAAAAATTTTAGAAACTTTGTTAAAAATGCAATTAACTTGCTACTTTGAATCCAATAACCTGTTCAGTTCTAGTCAGTTTGGTTTTAGAGCTAAATCCTCTACAACATTAGCCATAAATAAGTTGACTGACATAATAAGTAAGGGCTTTGAAGCTGGTGAACATGTGTATGCACAGTTTCTAGACCTTTCTAAAGCTTTTGACTGTGTTTCACATCATATTTTAATTGATAAACTAGCATATTATAATTTTAATAGTAGTAGTATCAACTTAATTCAGTATTATCTGACGAATAGATCCCAGTTTGTCACATATCAAAATGCAAATTCTGATTTATTACCTATGGAACATGGAGTGCCACAAGGTTCCGTTTTGGGACCGATACTATTTTTAATTTATATCAATGATTTGACAGACATAACTTCATCACAATTCGTCCTATTTGCAGATGATACCACCATAATTCACTCACATCAAAATATTGATACTTTACGTACAAATGTGAGGGAGACATTGTCAGAAGCTCAGGAATGGTTTACAGCAAACCAACTTGGCTTAAATAAGTCTAAAACTGAGACCATGGTTTTTAGTCTGAGAAATGTAACTGGAGAAAACCACACAAACAGCGTTAAGTTTCTCGGGGTACACCTAGATAAGAAATTGTCGTGGGAACAACATGTACACTTTGTCTGTAATAAAATTTCAATTAACATTTACCTATTACGAAACCTTGTAAATGAAGTTTCTCAAGAAACATTGATTACTGCTTATCATGGTCTTATTCATTCTCAATTATCATATGCTACCCTAATTTGGGGACATTCTACTCATAGCGCCAATGTTTTTGGCTTACAAAGAAAAGCAGTACGGATTTTGTGCGGCCTAAAATACAGAGACGACTGTAGACAAGCTTTCAAAAACTTAAAAATATTAACGTTGCCTAGCGTGTACATTTTGCATTGTTTATTGTACATTAAGGTACACAAATCAAACTATACTTCTCATAACGAAGTGCACAGGTATTCCACGAGAAACAATAATAACCTATATTCTAACTTTTTAAGACTTTTTAAATCTCGTAACGGAACAAATTATTATGCCATACTGTTTTTTAATCATTTGCCTTCAAAGATCAAAGAACTTGAGTACAATTTATTTAAGAGTACTGTAAAAGCTTTTTTAATAACCAATGCTTTTTACAACTTTGAGGAGTATTTTTCTTCAAATTTTAATACTATGTGTGAATGATCGCTTTTATCTATATATTGTATTGTTGTATATAGTATCTGTTTCCTGTTTTTAATTTTATATACAAACACTATTGCGTTACGTAATATGTCCGTCTTTTTTTTTATATACTTAAATATGTTTTATATTTCTGTTTTAACTTATATGTATTGTTTTTCTGACTTGTGTAAATACTTTTGTATATTAGCACCAATAAAATTATTATTATTATTATTATTATTATATAATTTGTTTGTAAAGGTAAATTATTCAACGGGCACGTTTCTCAATAAAAGTTTCAGTTCATACTGTTGTCGTAGAAAACATTCTTCAGCTGATTCGCTTCCATGCAAGGCTCTCTTCCGTTGCGAAATGGTATATGAGATGCTAGGAAGTTATAATATTATCCTGTTAATTGTGAAAAATTATCATTATTATAAATCGAGAACCAAGTTTTTAATTGAAATCATCGAATATGCTCGTAATATCAAAAAATGCTTCCAATTTTTATTCACTTTACACTAGTTGTAGCTTGATAAATTTAGTGTGGGACCACCGCCGGACCGTAGCCTAGAGTTTGCAACAGGCTAGACAGAAATCGCTTAAGCTACTCCAGAGTAATCGTTGAACAGATACATAAAAAACATACATACGGGTCGAATTAAGAACCTCCTTCTTTGAAGTTGGTTAAAATTGACGTTTGTCAGCGAGACTGAATGCTGACGCGCTGATCAAGAAGAAAATACACCCAGCGAGGTGTGAAATAAGCTAAAGTTATTAACATCACTTACTACAAAGCAATTAACAGTAAAACATACTGAAATAATCAGCATCTCTTAGTAGATAAAGACCATTTTGTAGGAGTTACGATTACAAAAAAGAAATCACAAACTATATTACCCTGTGCATTTGCTCGCCCTTTTCTTTCAGTTTCTTTCCAAATTTTTCCATTACATTCGGGTCATGATCATCTATTAGTATTCTGTATTTAGTAGACGTTTCCTTGTCAGAGTCATCTTCAAATTCATCAGTTGAAGACATTATTTCTATGGTCCTGATATAAATTATTGCAATAGTTTTAAAATTGATTTCCTTTTACAAAAGACACCGATACTAGAGACACAGAGATATCCGTACATTTTCATTGTTTCCAATTTTTTAACGCGTTCATGATGTAAAAATAAAAAGATGAAGTGAGAAAAACATAATGAAAGACAGATGGGGTACATTTGTATTTATCATCATATTTTTAAATTGTTGATGTATTTAATATAAATTTATGGTGTGATTATTTTTGTGAATCGGTTAGAAAAAGAACACCAACAAAAACTTTAATCAAGATACATGCATCTTTAAACTCTAAGAAAGCATTCCGAAATTCTTACAATCTCCATGTTGCAGATATCTCGTTTAACAACATTACAAATTACAATGATGGGTGAAATTTTTAAGGTAATGTCAAGTGCTCACGGACTAACCTTGCATTGTTTATCATCTCCAAGGCTCAACTCTCGACCGTCACATTTTACACTCTCTTTTAGATTTAGAATTCATCTCGACCTATATCGACATCATGAAAATGTTGTGAGCTAAAAATACTTGAGCTTGCTCACAAAATAGAGAGGGGCCTGAACAGTAAAGAAATTGCTATAGGGACCTTTCTAGACACAGAGAGTGCCTTTGACAATACCTAATTCGACTCTCTAAGTGATGCAGTGAAGAGGCGCGAAGTCAAAAAGTTAATAACAAGACGGACTGACTTAGCACTCAGAGCTAGAAAAATTAAGTACACGCTAGGATCCCAACAGATGAGGTGTCCGTGGCCAGAGGATGCCCACAGGGGGGAGCTTTATCATCACTCCTATGGTGCCTGGTCGTGGATGAATTCTTATCTCGACTGGAACAGCAGGGAGCCTACGCGCAAGGTTATGCAGACGATGTCGCCAGGAATGGGAAAATATGAAGTGATGCAGAGGTCTATTTTCATGGTACACAGATGATACACCCAGGAAGGTGTTTCCGTGAACCCAGGGCAGACCATTGTGGTAACTTTCACACAGAAGAGGAAACTCAACCTGAGAAAATTATATCTGCGGGGAAATAAATTGCAGGTGAGCAACGAAGTTAAATATGTAGAACTGATTCTAATTAAACTTCAGAGTACATCTAGATAGACTGACTACCAAAGCCACGCGATCTTATGGCCTTGCAGAAGGATAGTAGGCAAAAACTGAGGACTATAACCAAAACTAGCGCACTGGTTGTACCAAAGGATTGTGGTAGCAATAATAACCTATGCCTCCCTGATCTGCTGGCACAAAGCTAAGAAAAGGAAAGCAATGAGAAAAGTAAGAAAGGTGCAAATACTGGTCTATCTAGGGATAACAACGTCTACCGCAGCCATGGAAGCCCCATTTTACCTACCTCCATTACCTTTAGTCGTGGAGCACGAGGCAGTACTAGCAGGTTGAAAATAAATGGATAAGGGGCCATTCCAAGAATAGGATACCATACCGAGATATTCCAACAAAGAGAAAAGAATCGACTGCTAAACATGCAGTAAGACAGAATCAGCACAAGACACAACGTCACAAAAACCGGATGCATACAGGACAGGGGAGAGGAGGAAATAAGTCAACTGCGAAGACATTCAAATGCTACCGTATGGTATACTAACGAATCGAAAACGTAAAGAAGTACTGAAGCAGGAGATCAAGAAGAGACAGACATTAGTCTGAATCCGGGTAGTACCGCAAAAGTGTTCCAAGCAGAAGTCGCATCTGTGCAGGAGCAATGATAGGGTCAGAAACACAACTTGTCTTGGACAGGGGCACCAGGGATGAGGCAGTCAAGTATGTTCATCGCAGGCGAACCATCGAAAACTAAAACAAACGAATTGTTAAAGATAAGCTGAGATGTGTAGTGTGTATCCCAACAGGATATTGCACACTAAACAAACACTAAACACCAAAATACAGTGTGCAGGATGTGTGGTGAGGATGAGGAACCCCTCACCAGATATTATGTGAATGCCCATCCTTGGTGGCTGGAAGGCTTTCATACTTCGAGAACTATATATAATTTCGGAAGAGATGGCTAGAGCTCCCGTCGAGGGAACACTCGCCTTTTTAGGAGGAACGGGACTAATGGGATACCAAGACTATGTAGTACAATAGGCTTAAGCTTCAGTACAGCGGGGTTCTGACACCGCAACCCGTAAGAAAAAAAAATCATTTCCTCGTTTTCAGACAAGTCTTCACTAGGTTTCGTATACAACTAGTATACGAAATTACAGTGAAACAGGTTGGTAACAAAAGTCGGAGAAGGAAATATTTGACAAAGGAGTGTCTCAAGGGTCCACTTTAGACTTTCTGTTCTACTCGAACGATTGGCAAACTACATACACTGTGACCCATTTCAAGTGGAAACACCTTCGTAACTCAGTTATTGGTCATCCAATTTCAACCAAATTTGGATCGGTATTAAATATCTTTAATATTTCTTTTTTGAGTAAAACAAAACTTATTTCAGTCAGTGGCGTGCATTTTTATTAAGAAAAAAAGGGTCGATTTTTTGAGAAATCATATTAGGCATTTTTTTGTTGAAAAACTAATGCAATATTATTGATCAGCAAGCTATAGAACCTCTATATTCATAATTTAACAATATTTCGATTTTTGGTTTTAGAATTACGGACCACTTAAAATTGCCTATTTTAAACATTAAATAATCACTAAATTGGTAACAAATCTTTTTTAGAAAAAAAGTAATTCTTTATTTTCTCTTCAAATTCATTTTTTCTATCACCCATATCATCGATACTTTCGAAATCGGTAATCTTTAATGCCCGAATAATTTACAGGTCTGATGACCCAAAATTTTTCAATGAAAATTCTTGGCCTTCGAAATTTGAAAGTTTCGATGATATCACCCATATATATCATCGATGATATCACCCATATCATCGATACTTTCGAAATCGGTAATCTTTAATGCCCGAATAATTTACAGGTCTGATGACCCAAAATTTTTCAATGAAAATTCTTGGCCTTCGAAATTTGAAAGTTTCGATGATATGAGCTATTAGAAATAATGAATTTAAAGAGAAAATGTAGAATGACTTTTTCTTCTTAAAACATTTCGTTACCAATTTAGTGATTATTTAATGTTTAAAATAGGTAATTTTAAGGGGACAGTAATGCGAAAACCAAAAATCAAAATGTTGTTAAATTCTGGATATAGCGGTTCTGCTGATCAATAATATTGCATTCGTTTTTCAACAAAAAAATGCCTAATATGATTTCTCGAAAAATCGACCCTTTTTTTCTTAATAAAAATGCACGCCAGTGACTGAAATACGTTTTGTTGTATTAAAAAATAAATATTAAAGATCTTTGATACTGATCCAAATTTGGTTGAAATTGGATGACTAATAACTGAGTTACGAAGGTGTTTCCACTTGAAATGGGTCACACTGTGGATGATCCACAGATGATACCACTAGCTATCAGTTTAAAATCAGAAAATCTCCAGAAAAAACTGTCAATTTTGAAAAATTAGTTTATTGTTCTTTTTCCACGAAAGGTTCATTAAAGTCTAGTAGCTTGAGTTACAAAAAAAATCTTCCCGTTATCGTTTGTTTCAGATATTTAGAAAATACCTGAATTAAGATTTCCCTTGTCTTTTCTCGATCGGTGTCTTTTTAAAAAGAAAATCTTACCTAGTGCTAGTGATTTTAAGTGTAGCATTGTTCGTTTCTCCCAGACTATCTAAAGATGTTGTAGAGGCCGATTTCTCTCTCATCATTCTCCTCAGATGAAGAGAAATATTGCCTTTGTCGGCTGATGCTATGTCGTGCAGGGATTCAGTTAATTCTTCATGGATTTTGTTTTTGAGGTGAGTAAGTTTTGTTTTCACTTTTCGCCGAATACGGCTGGTTGACGTATAATCCAACATTTTCTTTTGTTTATTGGACTAATTAATATACTGGAAATAAATGTTTTATTGCATTTGTTATTTGAAATGTAATCATTATTTTGTGATTTGTGTTGTATGAATAGAATATAATTTACATAATATACATAATTACGAAGAATAGTATATCCATGACTCAAACATTTATGGTCTGCTGATTCTCATGAAACCCTCCAAATAGATGACGTCACAGAAAAGGTCGCTTAGTACAGAGATTTCAAACACAGTCATCACAGAATCCGTCTTTGTCCCTCAGTATCTACAAATTCAAAGTACATTGGCGAGGGTGTGACGTAACAGAAAAGCTGCGTGAAAGTGACGCGTGCGCAATTTGCATCAGTAGACCATCTATGACCGGATCACGTGTATATACACTAAGCATTCCTCGCCTTAAATTACATACCTTCTGCGTATACGCTGATATACAAGCCTCTAGAAGGTGCGGAGCGCAATAGTTGTGTTTCACTGGAGATAACCCGTCCAAGTACTAACCGCGATTAACGTTTCTTAACTTTTCATGTCATTGGATAATAAGAAAAACATTTTGAATCGAGTTTCCTTGGTAACGGTTGGCTTCACGAAAATTTTCTTGACATTATTTCATCTCAAAATATCCTAACAAGAAATATAGTAAAGTCGGATTCGCGCTCGCCCCTTAATCTTTCATTTTAATAAACACGATTTTCACTGTTTCTTGGAAGATTCCCACACGTTTCTAAGGTATCAGCAGGACTAATACACGTATGTACAACAGTGTAAATTTATCCATTGCATTTCCACTTCGTTAAAAAATAACCATTCCTCTCGACATTCTATAGTGTGGACTATTTAAAAGCGGGACACCTCACATTTGTATTTATCATCTGATTTTGACAATTTCTTTTGTAAATATAGAGCGTGGGAAACCACTTTAGGACAGTGTCACATTTTTTTCAGGAAAAAACGACCTGTGTTATTTTTTGTGGGTGAAAATTCACGAAATCGTATTAGCGATTTTTTTATAACAAATCTGAGATTAGCGCCCTCTGAAATGGGCCCGTATAAAATTTCATAAAGAAATATTGCATATTGCAATAGAAATTGGAAAACAATTGAAAAAGCTATTTTTATTGGTAATAATATTTACCAAAATTATTTGAATGCCCGAATATAAAATACACGCTAATTATATTTTTGTTGCTTCCGCCCATCCGCCGTTTAATTCGCAACACTTATCATACCTTTTTCGTTCATTCGCGGTTACTTTTCTGAGTTGTTCTGGGGGTAATAGCTGCACATGCTTCGATTATTCTAGCGCGAAGTTCGTCAAATGACTGTGGTCTTGATTTATAAACTACTTGCTTTATCCCACAGGAAAAAGTCGAGTGGTGTCAAATCCGGGATCTTGGCGGCCACTCAATAAGGGGACTGTTTCGACCTATCCACCGATTTTCAAAATATGTATTTAGCCAATCCCTTACCACTACTGTGTTATGCACAGAAGACCCATCTAATTGAAATTTTAAATTTTGACGTGCTTGAATTGATAAGACATGTAGTGCGTCCCAAAACTCATTTTCTAGAACGTTCAAAAATAGATGTCGATTCAAATTTATCAATAATTCTACAATCAAGTACTCCACACCACACGTTTATTACTTCCACATCAAGTGGAAGTATAGTAACGACAAAAAAATTTTAAAAAATTTTTTCTGTTCAAATAGGCTTAGAATGTCATGAAACGTCGAGATTTTAAGTTTGAGTGAAAAAAATTTCTGTCTGTCGGTCTGTCTGGGTCTGTCTTTCGGTCTGTCGATCTGTCTGTAACTTTTTTTGTGCGCTCGTTTACTCTAGAACCGTTTGAGATATAGACTTGAAATTTGGTACACATATGTACTTTAACGAGATCTAGAACTACACTATATTTTCATCTTGTTCCGTTGAAGGGTTGGGGGGTAAATTGTGGTAAATTTGAGGTAAATAGGTAAATCAAGCAGGTAAGAGTCCATAAAATTGGCATTTAGTATGTAGGTACAAGAGAAGCTAAGGTCTCAAAAAAATTTTTGGCATTAGCCACCCCCATTACCACCCCCATCCCATTATTAAAGGGGATGAAAAAAAATGTGATTTAGTGTATGTACAAGAACCAGAAACCTCAAATTATTTTTTACTTCATTCAAGATTTAAAAATAATCTTTTACCTGATCAACATTCGACAGCACGTTATCAAAAAAGTATTTATTTTAATGGTTGCAAAATATTCAATGCTTTGCCAACTGAGATAAGAAATTCTCAAAACATTACTATTTTCAAAAAAGGCTCAAAACCTTACTTATTGGTAAAAACTGTTACACTCTTGAAGAATTTTTCTTTAATTAACGTTAAACTTAAGTTGCCTTTAACTGTGTTTGTTTTGTTTTATGTGTATTATACACATATATGTTTTCCAATGACGTTATATACAATAATCGTTGTGTATGTAAAATTTGTGTGTGTATTATATAACTTTGTGCATGTATTGTTTGTTCTTAACCTGACGCTCTCTACATTACTTGTATTATTTTTTCCTTTATACAATTAATTGAGAATAAAGAATTATTATTATTATTATTATTATTATTCCATGGATTACTTAATAAGAATAAATAAATAGTAAGAACAATGTGATTTTTACTTTGACTACACGGAATTATTAATATACAATATTAGTCCATCCGTCAGGTAGTTTTAGGTGGAATTAACTCGGAAAGTTTTGATATTTGGTGTAATTCTAGAGATAGGTGTCTACTACTAAGATTCACATTTTGCACAAAGGAAGCACTGCCGCTCGAGCTGCCATATCGACAAGATGGCCTAAAAAAAACGGTTTTTTTCAAATATCTCCGTTACCGTACTCTCTATAGTCAAAATATCTATAACCAAAATTAAAGACTATTAAATTTTCTATAAAACATGTTATGTGCATGTTTTCTCTAAAAGCAACGGTTTAGGTACAGCAGTCGAGTGAAGTTGAAAATGTTCGTTTAGTTTCGTCTAAAGGCGTTTTTTTCATCTCCAATAACTCCTGAGGAAATAGACATTATTTCGTTTACATCTGGGAAAGGAGGGTGTTGCGTAAGCGAAGCCAACAGCTTTTGCACACCATCATTGTCTCGAATAATACGTGAATTTCTCATATCTCATATCCACATGTTGTTCTGTAGATGCAAAAGAAACGTTGCAAAATCTTTCAATCTCATCGCATACGTTGTGCAAATACACCATTACCAATGTCCACATTATTAACACGTTATCCATGATTACTCGTCCATGAGTAAGCCCTCCAATAGCTTTCATCATCCTCATTAGCGTTTGTTCAATGGTCATGTCTGACCAACAGACCAAAACTTACTGGTGCGCCTGATTGTGAAAAAGCCGTCTGTCGTAAATTTATTATACTCATCAGGATATTTATCATATCTGTAAATATAAATGACATGATTTTGCATAATTATGATGGCTGCTTGTGTGGAAATAAGGCAGCATTTTCTGGGCAGTTTCTAGGTGAAGCTGCCAATTAGCTTCTATAAACTGCTTTATCAAAGTTACCTTGATACATTATTGTACCCACAGTTTAGCGGTAGGTCCATTACTTTCCAGTTTTGCTAGCCCTTCTTCATATTTTTTAGTAATCGTTTTAAACAAACCTTGGTGATCCGTTGAGAAGATCGTAGATCTGTTCAAATTACAAAGAATGTTTTCCATGGCCAGGCGTTGTTCTTCTGTAAATTCCACAGTCTGCAAAATAATGTGTCCCAGAGCAATGATAACAAAAATAACGGATACGAACGTTGTTATACTTGCAATATGGTCAAAGCAATACTGAAAAGCGATAAAGACAGAAACTATGCACATTATAAAAACGATGGCGCCCGGCCGGCGGAGGTTTGCTTTAATCACAAGTGGACGCGGCGCAGGTAAGAAGTAGGTAGAATTTCAGTTGAAAGGGTTTGCAAATAATAATCCAAATTGAATTCAATAGCCCCGTGTTCATTTAAAACTCATAAATTTAAGCATATCGTTAATGAAAGTAACATGCATATGTTTACTTTTAATCGACTGTTGTGTCTAAACTATTGATTTTACAAAGAACATATATTGCTCCTCTTTCATTTTTGCAATATGTCTTTTAACTCTAAACCAATGTAAAGGAGATATTTAAAAAAAAATGTTTTTGGCGGTCATCTTGGCAATATGGTTACGCCGGCGGCAGATATTGCTTTGCGCAAAATGTGGATTTTAGTTGTAGATAACTAAATCTACAACTCCGCCCAATTTCAAAACTTCTCGACTTAATTCCTGGTAAGGCCTTTTTATATGACCTGACGGTGGACTATATTTCTTTATGAAATTTTATACGGGCCCACTTCAGAGGGCGCTTAATCCAGTGGTGTACTCATATTTAAGAAAAAAAACAGCAAAAAAATTGATAATTTGTCCTAAAGTGCAGTTTCCCACGTTCTACATGTCAAAACGGATGATAAATACAAATTTTGTGGGGGGGGTTCCGCTTTCAAATGGATCACACTGTATATACTTAATACTTATCCTTTCCGCTTTTCTTAATGCATTTATATGTCGTTATCATTGTAGTTATTACATTTGTAAAAAACCAAGGTAAAAATTATAATTCTTCGAACAAATTAAACAAAAACGTTAACAAGAGGCCAATTAAATGACTCATACCTACGTGCGTTGTTATTCTTGTTGGAGCAAGAATAAGTTACCATGTGTATGAAATATTCCTTACGAACAAGATCTTTCTACTTACAAATTTGGTAGTACGTAATGTCAATATATGGAAATTGTAAAATCGTTCTTTATCAATTTATTAATAATTTCCAGCAGAAATTATGATTGTAAAATTATCTTATGGGCTCCTAGCGCTTTGAATTTTATCATAGGTTATATCCCGAGAGCTGTTAATTTTATCGGATAAACTGCGAGTAGCCTTTTTTTTGTAAAATTTTGCTTAGAAAATGTTCGAGACTTAATATCTTAAAAGCCGGAGACCGAAGGTAGAGGGCTTTTTGTGTAAATTATTTAGTCAAGCACATTTGCTTAAAAGCAAAATTTTGTAAAAATGTAGCTACCCGCAGTTTGTCTGATAAGATTCAGAGCTCGAGATTATTTCCCAAATGAACAAATTCCTTACGTACTTTTATACTCAAGTTTTTATTTATAAATACATACACTTTTTTTATATTAAGTTAAGTAACAATCATTATTATTTTATTATATTAATTGACGGCGATGCGTTCTATAAACTACTTTTGTCTCGTAGCCATGAAAACGGAAGTGGTAGATGCTTATTTGACTTTTCTTATGCGATCGTGATTGTAAATTTGACAGTTTGTGTCAGTTTGATATTAAAAGTACTTTTGTTGGTACATAGTAATTATAAATAAAATAATAATTCTTGAATTTGTAATATGTTTTATTTTGTTTTTAGTCCAACTGGCAGTAAATTAAATCAATTATGTGAATTTAGAAGCTAGACGTAATGTAATCGCTGGTAAATTAAAAAAAAAAGCTAGCTTGCGTTTATTCAGTGTATAACTGTTGTCTTTGGTTGAAATTTAAAAATTCGCGAAATGTCATTGGTCTATAATTTATGACGAAAATAATCGAAAAAATTGCTTCGAAAGCGTAGTTGTGTAGTAATATAAAATTATCTATAATTTTTTTGCAAATTTGTCCAAATGCTTGTTAAGTTGAAAAAAGCACGAGTGCCTTCTTCATTATAACTTGCACTAGTGAAGATTTGACAAAAATTATAAATAAACTTTCATTGCACGAGTTATATTTTATAAGAAAATTTCATGAAGAAATCAAATCTTTTGGCTAATCCCATATACAGTGTGATTCGTAAGTAATGGTATAACACTGAACTGTTGACAGTGGGAGTACAAATTTTAAGATATAGCCAATCACACCTTAATGAAATATTGATAGGTATCAGAGTTAAAATTTAATTTTTTATTTTCTTTTGTAATTTCATGAGTTTTCAATATTTTCTGTTAAAATTGATGGGTGGGAGTTACTTGGGGTGGGAAATCACAACATATCTTCAATTTTGGTGTAGCTTCTAGAGGGCGCTACGTACGCTACGGTTAATATGTCAAAAGGGCTGTAATCTTTTTATCTGAACCTTTCTTCTGTCATTTTTTAATAAAAAATATACTTGTTCCAAGTTTCTAAATACAACAATTTTTGAGAAAAGTGCAAATATTTTTAAAAAACCTGATAATGTACTAGTATCGTATAATTTGACGTTCATTGGAAAAATTCATGCTCTGTGATCAAATTTGACAGATGAATGAAATTTTTTTATTAAATTCCGATTGATTTAGAGCGAATTATATGGCGATAATTATGTCAATAGAGCATTACAGCGATGATTTTGCATGTTGGTACCGTAAGAAGCCCATTTAGTTTTGCTTACTAATAATGACATTTGATTGGTGCAATGTTGTCAAAAAACAGATTGTCATTGGTTAATGAAGTGAGTGAAATGATCGCATGCAATATTACTATTGTTTCGAATTTTATCGGTAACATTTTTTCTGGTAATATAAAGAGTGTAAATTGACAGTTTATAATCTCGAGCGCTTTAACGGGAGGGATTTAATCTTTGATAATAAACTGCCAATTTACACGAAATATATTACCTTTTGGCAACTTAGAAACACGAGTGGTATTTGGGGAGAATATTTCACGAATGAATAAAGTATATAAAATATTTTTAATTAAGTTTTTAAACTGCCTCCAGACGTTTTATGATAATTTTTTAGTGTTTAGTGACCTTTATTTTCAATTTCATTATTTACGTCAAATAAAAATGTATTTCCAAACCGACTCATCTAATAAAAAACAAAGTAGGTATAATTATTTAACAAACGCAGCTGCATGAACTTAGCAGTCTTAGGCCCACCGTATGGGGTACAGAGTTTAGGGGCCCGGGCTTGTAAATGACTATTCGTTCTGGATTATGAGACTGAGGTAAAAAAAATCCAGATTTCTCCCCCCAACGCTCATGCCGCCACGGCTCATCAGTTTTCATTTTCGAGACAAAAAAGGCGCTTCATAGATTTTGAGGGGCCCGTCAAGCTCAGCAGTTACAGGGCCCGCAAATTGATGCAGGGGGCTGAGCAGTCCACGGAATTCGTCATATTTTAAATGTAATGACAATCAATAAACCAATATACCAGTCTATACGAAACTTGTAAAAAAAAGTGTAAAACCCCAAAAGTGCAAGGGTAGCGACGAAATATGACTACTCCCTGTTTTCGAGGACGGGCAGCACGATGGTGATAATCGCGCGGCCCTACCCCCTCGAACTACCTCTTTTTCCATTTTTCGTTGTCAAACATGCGAGGACTTGTTGGATCGGTTTTTTTCTTGAGGAAACTCAATTTGTCCTGAAAAATTTCGCAACCTGACATCCTAACAACCCACGGGGGTTGAAACCACCCCCCCCCCCTTAATACCGAAACATGCAAAAAACCATCCACATTGCTGAAAATTGTTTTCTACACATTTTCAAGGCCGGGGCATACGATGCTGATATTATTCAGCCTCCCACCCCTAATCAAATGCATAAAACCACCCCTGTTCCCATTTTTTGTTATCAGGCATGCGAGGACTTGTTGGATCGGGGATTTTCCAATAAATACAATACTGTTATGATGCATATTTAGTATAAGAATAAAAATCATGTACATAATGTGAAAATAAATATATAATAAAAAAGTCGACTATGCACATACACGACTATCAAACTCCTCTTAAGCTGCAATAAAAAGAATTATCTCCCTAGAAAACCTGATCCAATAAGCGCTCGTGATCTCACTATAAGAAAAACCGATGGTTTTGGGAATGCAAGGGTAGTTTTTGAGGACTAAGAGAGAAACTGATGCCACTATCATATTCTCCACCCTTGAAAACGGGGGATACCTTCTTTAAAACTTTCTCTTTGAGGGACACTTCAGGATTGAGGGAGGGGGTGGTTTCAACCCTCGGGGGTCGTTAGGATGTCTGGTTGCTAAAATTTATAGAACATATTAGGTTTGCTCAAAAAAACCCGATCCAACAAGTCCTCGCATGCCTGATAACAAAAAATGGGGAATGCATTTAGGGATAGTTGGTTAGGGGTGGGAGGCTAAATAATATCAGCATCGTGTTCCCCGCCCTTGAAAACGTGTAGAAAACAATTTTCAACACGTATGGATGTTTTTTGCATGTTTCGGTATTAAGGGAGGAGTTCGTTTCAACCCCCGTGGGTCGTTAAGATGTGTGGTTGCGAAAGTTTACAGGACATATTTAGTTTCCTCAAAAAAAACCCGATCCAACAAGTCCTCGCATGCCTGACAACGAAAAATGGAAAAAAGAGGTGGTTTTTTGCATTTAGGAGGTAGAGACCGCGCGACAATCACCATCGTGTTTCCCGCCCTCGAAAACGGGGGGAGCAGTCATGTTTCGTCGCTACTCTTGCACTTTTGGGGTTTTTGCAACTTTAGCATGGTTGACGTTATTGTAATGCATAGAGTCATCCAAAACTGATGAATCATCACTGTAAACAGTTCTTGGGCATGATTCGACCAATCACCAGAGATGATGGGTAAAAAAAACTATCCAATAAACGTTTCTAGGAAATTTTCGGGAATTTCCGGAACGAAGTTTTGATAAAAATCAGAGATGGCTAAAAGAAACTTTTCATATAAAAATTTCCGGACCAAAATTTTGATAAAATGAAAGTTTTCAATAAAATATTTTATTATTCCGAAAGTTCCCAAAGGAAACTTTCCCGGAATTTTGGAAACTTTCAAATATTCAAATGTTTTATTGAAAACTTTCAGTTTTATTAAAACTTGTAATCGCCAGACAGTGTAATATGCAGGAATTGTTATATAAAATGTTTATTGATATATATTTGCTTATTTAATTCTCATTTTCAATTTAAGGAGTGTAAACATTAAGATACCGTTGTTAAGTTAAGCAGAGGGTGTTTACACTCGGAGAGTTGAGTTGGAATAAGTGTTATGAATTAGTTTAATGTATACACTGCATATAGTTGTGATGGATTACCGTACGTAGTCCATTTTTGTTTAACATGTAATAATTGACTTGCCTGCTCGGTAGGCATTTGCATTTAATTTGGGATAATTATTATTTTATAATTACGTTATTATAATCGATTAAAAGCTGTATATAACTTGTCCCCTATCCTATATATTCCACACAGTCTTGGAAGCTGTCAACTTATGTAGTGTGTTTATATTATTATATTACTACGTATATAATACAATAATGCAATTTACAAGTCATATTAAAAATTAGCAATAAGCTAGAGAAGAAATTTATAGATAAAATTTAAAAGCACGAGTGGTTCATTTGCGGAAAATATTTCACGAAACAAAACGTCAAAATATTACCGCGGTATTTGTCGACGCGTCGATGCAAAAAGTTAGAGCGCTAAATTTTTCGTATTGGTACTATCAAAAGTCGATCTAGGTTATTTTACCAGTAATAATGACATTTGATTGGTGCAATGTTATCAAAAAACTGGTTTTCATTGGCTATCACGTTAATGAATGAAATAATCGTGGTTATTTATGATTAATAAATTTATCCATATAGTACTCCATCTGACACGCAAAGTGGAATAACCGACAGACCAGCATTCCTTGCAAAAAAATTACACCTTGAATACGTTTACATGTTTATATGTAAATAATATCATCACCTTATGAGACTAAAGTAATTAATTATTAAATAGCTTTCTCCTTGGACCTTTCATTTAATAGAAATCATGTATGGTATATGTATCTATACAGGGTGATTCTTTTAAGGCGGCCATTAGAATATTTCCCACTTGCAGATGAGATAGCCATTTGAGATTTGGTACCTACCCTAGTCGACCATTGCGAGAAATAATAATTTCAAAATGGCGGCACTTCCGGAAATACCGGAAGTCGATACCAACTTGCTTATTTTAAATGGAACACCCTATATATTTTCGACTTTTCGAAATGATCATAAAATTCTGAGTCAAAACATGTAGCACACCCTATACCTAAACCGAGCAGTTTCGGAGATATTTGACATTTTATAAATTTGAGGTTCAGCGGTTTGCAAGAACCGTTATAACTTTATTCGTGTGGGAGATCCTTATTTGCTATTTGGTACGTAGAAAGAACACAAGATGAGCTACTCTCTAAAAAAAAAAAAAAATTGATTCCAAAATAGTATACCAAGTGTTTTATTTTTCATGTTACATTTTGTCAAATTCAAACCTCAGAAACTTTTTTATTTCAAATGGAACACCCTGTATTTTTTTACATCAAATTATGTTAAAATAAATTCCCTTTTTTTCTAGTATAAGCAATGTAGGGGTTAAAGTTACAACTTTTCGAATTATTGGCGAATTTAGGGTGTGCTACATAATATTTTGACTCAGAATTTTATGGTCATTTCGAAAAGTCGAAAATATATAGGGTGTTCCATTTAAAATAAGCAAGTTGGTATCGACTTCCGGTATTTCCCGAGGTATTTCCGGAAATGCCGCTATTTTGAAATTATTATTTTCGGACTCACAATGGTCGATTATGGTAGGGTACCAAATCTCAAATGTCTATCTCATCTGCAAGTGGGAAATATTCTAATGGCCGCCTTAAAAGAATCACCCTGTATATACCGGGCGTCAACGGAATCATTAGCCAAGCCATAGTATCTAGAATTTTCCAGACATAAGTTTTAAATTTGACAAGGCACATTTTTCATAATTTGACACTTTTCCATCACTTCCGGTTTCCCCGGAAATAACCCCAACTTTGAAATTTTAAACGGAACACCCTGTATATTTTTACATTTTTTGATTCCGGAGACGATTTTAAGTACGACTGCGTAGTTTAAAAAAAAATTTGAAACTACTTGATTTTTTTTAGGGCTATTTTTATTTTTGCCTTTATAGTCGGGTGATTTTAGATTCAAAAATAACGATTTCTCGGAAAGTTTTGGGACAAGCCAAAAATTAGCCTACCCCCTACAGAATTTCCTCAGAAATCCGAAAAAAATAGTGTTGACCACTCAAAATGGCGGCTTTAATTGTTATTCAACTTTTTCTAAACATAATGAATTTTGCAACTTACTTGTTTGCTTATATCTTCGCTTCTAAAGGTCGTAGAAAAACGTCAATTCTTCGTTACGGGTTCCCCTATAAGGAAGGTATATGCAAAGAACGAATTTTTGATTGTTAATAACATTTTATGACAAGAAACTAAAAAAATTGAATTTCTCGATCCTTGAACTTTGAAGTACTGTAGAAACAAATATAAAATCTGCATGTTAACGATATTATGAGAAGTAGTACATATTTTTATCCTTAATGAAATGCACTTTGTCCCGTTGCAAAATATTAATTATTTTTTTTGCAATTTATAAAAAAAAATTCAAACTGTTATACTAAAAGATCATATTAATATTTTACAGTTCTGTTTCGGTAAAAACATTGTATTGGACGTACATTTACATAATCAAAAAGAATATTTCAAAAAAATTTTAATTTGCGACTTTTTTACGAAAAAAATCAATTTTGCAACTTAAACAAATGTAAATATCTCAGTGGATTTTGAATAAAATTTATTGCAACTAACGGCATTTTAATTGTCATAAAAAACACGAATTTAAGAAAAAAAAATTTTTGCTCCGATGCTTTGGAGCCGAGATATGAAGATTTCACGTTTTTTGTGATTACGGCGAAATTTGAAAATATTCTTACTTGAAAATTTAACTGAATATACCTCAGAGTGTGTGTTATCTCTTACAAAAAGTGCCATGTCTATATATGTAGATGGGCCATGGAAAAAAAATCGAGAAAATTGCATCCTTGACGCTCGCGTTCACGCTAGACGCCAGATTCCCCTCCCCCTTCACTGCTAATGGCATACTTGGACAGTTTTACCCCGGCGGCAGCTTTATTTTTCTTTTTCTCGGCTTCAAGAGTGGCTAGATGGACGTTTTTTTTTTAATTCAACTTATTTTTTTCTCAGCTTTCCGATTATTCGATTATTTTTCAATCATTCAATTACGGTGCTTCATAAAATAAATATGTAAAGATTACATACAATTTATTTGATAAGACATTGATGAGTGACTAGTTTTTACTCTTATTGTGGTTAGAAAAGGTATACATTTTGTATTTAAAAATGAATTTATTGAATATACAAACTAAAGCTTATTTTTCTGTCCTCGTTTTTTTTTTAGGGTCGAATCGAATCGAAAATCGGTTTGATATTAACCCAAATACACAAGCTCTTTGGTGGATAATAATTAAAATATCTAGAAAATACGCTTATCAAGTAACTATGCCGTGGACACTGAATAAAACCAGATTGACAACATTAATTTTGTCAACAAAACAACGCTTCAAATAAAATAAATGTGCCGTGGAAACAAAAAGAAATTTGACAGATAATGTTATTGTTAGCTTAATAAGTTTGCTCTCTATCTTTAAATTTGTTGTTGTTTGTTAATTATTGTTATTATTGTTTAACATGTATACAAATGATGAAAAAGTGGACATGTATATTATAAATCTATCTGTCTCTCTGTATATCTTTTATTCTGTTTCTACCACTTTTGTGCCTCATTGCTCAACGGAACAGGCTATTATTTATCAATCACTATCGAAAATGATTACAGCACTTGATTTAACTTTAGCTTGCCTCTATTTTGATATGTCAAGAGCCTTCGATACCATTAATTATTCAATTTTGTTAAACAAGTTAGACTGCTATGGTATACGGGGGTATACGGGGCACATGTAACAAACTAACTTCAGTCATACCTTACTGATAGATTTCAAGTCACTGCTGTAACAACTTTTAAGAATGGAATACTTCAGATATTTTACTCAGATAAAATTCATGTATTACAAGGAATGTCCCAAGGATATATACTTGGGCCTATATTGTTTATTCTGTATACTAACGACTTAAAAGATCAACGACTATATATACATGCGCATAACCCATCCTATCAAACTCTTTGTAATATCTTTAGTGACATAAATAAGAAAGTATGATTTCTTATGTGATTACTTTATATGGTTTTTATATCAATTGGGTTTTTTGTATATAGATACTTTATATCAACATGCTGATGATAATTCATGTATGACAACTGAAGCTTGTGCAAATAAACTTACTATACTATCTTCAAGTATTGTGGCTCGAACGTCTTGAACCTAAATGGAAATAAAACTACTCTTGTTACGTTTTCTCCGATTACTGACCTTGATTATTCGTTGTATGTTCAATTAAAGTGTTCGTCAATTAAACAAACGAACAATGTGAAATTTCTTGGCATAACGCTAGATAATAAGTTAAATTGGGAATCTTACTCTAATACGTTGATATCAAGATTAAATGCGTCCTGTTATCTAATACGTTTTATGAGAAATCAGCTTTCGATAGACAACCTAAGAATATTTTATTTTTCATATGTGCAAAGTATTTTAGAATATGCTATAATATTCTGGGTTCCTCCCTATATTGGTAGAAAATATTTATTAATCAAAAAAGAATAATTAGGTGAATGCCTTTTACAGAGATTCTTGTAAACTATTCTTTAAAGAATTGAAAATACCTACCATCCCTTCCTTCCTTGTATATATACAAATGAGTCTTGTTCGTTAAACAAAATCCAACTGAGTTTACAAGAAATAACGATATATATCGAGTAATGACAACAAGACATGGGCCCGATCTCAGAATACCAGTTCATCACCACAGTTTTTATGAAAAAGGTCCATATTATAATGCGATTAAGGCTTACAATGCCCTGCCAGGAGAATTAAAATCCATAAATAATACCAACTCATTTAAAAAACAACATAAATTGTATTTATTTGAAAACGCATTTTATTCTTTTAGTGATTTTTTAAATACATAAAAAAAATAATTATATTATTCGTTAATTATATTATAGACAATAGTTTAACGAATTCTTTTATCTCTTTAGTTTTAGGCCAATTTTAGTTGTATGATTTTTTTTCCTCTTGCTGCTCTCCTTTTATATACTTCACATATTTTAATGTTTCATATATTTTATTTTATTGTAGTTTTAAATATTTCATTACTTTGACAATGCTAATGACTTCTTTTTTGTAAGATCTTCAGCAATAAAGTTTATTGTATTCTATTCTATTCTGATTTTTCAATTGCTCTATCACTGCATTTTATATTTGCAATAAATTTGTGATTGTTAAATTAGTTATTTTTTTTATTTCAAAAGTGATTCACTTTTGCTCATTTTTACCTTTAATATATAGTTTCTTTTTTATAAAATAACCATACTTTTTATCTTTTTTTTGGGACTTTAATAAAGATAATTCCCTTTCAGAAAATAACCACGTTATAAGATTAACTTAAAATTTTTCGTTCTTGGCATGCCCACTTTTAATAAATAACATTTATGTGTACTGAATGAATTCAGTCATTGTAATTATGTCTGGTAGTTTACAAATAAGAATATAAATAGATTTAAACCTGAAGAACTGCTCAACAAGATTACGTAAACACAAATTACAGAAATTATATAAATTATAGAAATACACTGCGGGCTAAATTAAACCGGATTGTATTTCAACTATTAATAACTATTTTATTGTACTATCGATTTTAATGATGTTTGGATATGAATTGGATAATATTTTAAAGTTAAAATCCAGTTTGACTATAAAAAAAATTGCGTGAAGTAATTTTCTGTAGTGATTCATTTGAGGTCGTTGCGACTTCACTAAATAAAAAATAATCATAAATTAAATTACAAATTTTAAAAAACCCCGACACATAATTAACTCTGAATTGATGACGTGCAGCTTTCTGAAGGTTTACCGAGATGAAACCTTGCTAAAGACCTTCTCGACGAAATTACTCTTTGAAATAAAGAGAACCACATCACAATCGGATTACTCGTTGAAGAGATATGAGGCAGACTTACAAACATACGCCTCAAACTTGAAATACCCCTCCTTTTTTGTGTCGGCGATGAGAAAGATATGTGAAAAGACAGTGCACCTTAAATATTGTTATAATGTTCTAATACCATCTACAGCTAACCTTGATTTTGGCCAGGGCCCTATCCAAATAGGGGGGATGTGGGGGGGTACGTTAACCCCCCCAACTCTTTCAGACTTGGCAAAAGTTGGAAATTTGAGAGATGTTGGCATTTTATTTTAGTTCCCCCCCCCCAGCTCATCAATTTTTATTTTGGTAGAAAAATTTAATTATTTATTTACAGAGTGGGCTTCTTACGTTTATGTAGTTGGCTAAAAAATAAAACCCCAAAAAAGTTGGCTCGCTACGGCTCTGATTTTGACGTTATTTATTTCTACAATCCGGACTTCTGGGAGTTTCCACATGAAATAGCCAAAAATGGTTGAATATTCAAACGAAGAGCTTGGTGATATCCATTATTATTATGGAAGAGCCAACGGAAACTTATTGTTACCTTTGAAGGAATTTCCACAAACACCAAGGGTTTATTTTACCATAAACGAGATATTTGGACTGAGAAGCACATGAATTTTCAAAATTGATTAATTAAAACACCACTAGGGAAATCCATTTCCAGATGCGCAAAAAAGAGTTTTTTGTAATATTTATTGTTATTTTCAATATTGTTATACAGGAGACTGACTAAATAGTGTCAGAAGATTGAGAAAAAAGAACAGCGAGATAACATTGATCTTTATGTATACTAAAAAAAAATATTCTCTACAAAACATCAAATTTTAACTTTGCTCAAAAATACCCAGTAGATTTTTAAATCAATAGTAAACGTCTGGGTCTGGCAAAATATTTACTATATGACTAAATTCTATATATGATATATCGTTTTTCTATATATATCTACGATATATCTATATATGATATATCGTTTTTCAAAATTTTGAATGTTTTACCGTCATATTCTGTTAATTTCATGCTTATGACCTTTAACTCTATCCAGTACTACTTCACTTTGGGCTATATAAACATATCGATATGGCATTTTTTTGTGTTTTTGTTTTTCAAAATGCGACTAACAAATATATTCCGGGTTACATTACTGACAATGGGGCATAGCGCGTGAAAATTTTGGGGACCAGAAATACAAATTAAACTTAATAAAAATTTAAACCTAATCTATTCGACAAGACTTTTGCTAACTTTTAAAGTTTCTAAAGCATTTTAATCAGAAATTTTATTAAAGAATAAGATGAAAAATATCAGGATTTGGCTTTCTATATAATTTATTCCTGAACCTTCAGATATAACTTCAGTGGAGTATATGGTAAAATTACAACTTCTTAAAACGATTGATAGATTCGATTTTTCAAACTTTACGGGATTTGAATGGACAATGGATTTAGCTCTTATAGATGCTAAATAGATGTTATTAGATACGATAGCACTTGCCGAAGAAGTTTGTTCTGAATAATTTTGTACAATTTCAGTCTCAAAATCACTTCCATTTTCAGTTGCAAGTTGACTGTTTCTACGAATGAATCTGTTTCTCAGTGCAACTATTTTCTTTGTCTCCCTTTATTCTTTTGATCTTTTACGTCAATATTTTCTTTTGGATCTCAGTTCTCTTCAGTTATGTCAGTTTCAAATTTTCTTCTTCCATCTTTTTTTAATATGTAAACCTTTACTTTTCCCTTTGCAAGATCCCTTTTAATTGAACCATTTTTAATCCCATTGCTTCTCTCTTGTTAGGCTTCCCTTTTTTTTCAGTAACCCATCTCTACTTTCAGTGTATTTTCTCTGTATTTTATTTTCTTTGATGTTTTCTGTTATTGACAGTTTTAAGTATATCTACTTGTTGTTGTAGAGTTCACTAGCATAGGGTCAATGTCTTTTCGACTTATTCCGCTATTTTTGTAATGGGATTTGATTAAAACCAAAAAGTCACTTCTGCTCTATCCAGCTTTGCCGTCAATAGTGTCAATCTCACGGGGAGGGGAAGTGATATGGTTGTACCGCGTTACGTCAGATTAGTTAAAGTCAGTGGCGGCGCATTACTACAAAAAAATAAGATAATTTTTTTGGTCTTATTTTTTTAATTGTTCATTTTTTTAACTCCTTTCGGTGGGGACAACCTACTGATAACATTTCCGCATGTCATGGTAAATCACCCTGTATAAAATAACGCAAATATATTTATAATTACATCCAGAGGGCTAGATTTTTGACAACAAAACATATGTATGGTTATTTTTTATGATCTGAACTAAAGAAATGTTGCTAAAGGTAGAAAATCTAAAAATATAGTATGAAAAATGTAAGCATTTTTTTGTGCAATTTTACTTCCACATCCAGTGGAAGTATAGTAACGATAAAAAATTTTTTTTTTAATTTTTATTGTTCAAATAGGCTTAGAATGTCATGAAATGTCGAGATTTTAAGTTTGAGGCGAAAAAAAATTTTCTGTGTGTCTGCCGGTCTCTGTCTAACTTTTTTTGTGCGCACGTTTACTTTGGAACCGTTTAAGATATTGACTTGACATTTGGTATACATATGTACTCTAACGAGATCTGGAACCAGATTATATTTTCATCTTGTTCCCTCGAAGGGTTGTGGGGTAAATTGGGGTATATTTGGGGTAAATACGTAAATCAAGCAGGTAAGAGTCCATAAAATTGGTATTTAGTATATTCAAGAGAAGCAAGGTCTCAAAAAAATTTTTGGCATTAGCCACCCCATTATTAAAGGGGATGAAAAAAATGTGATTTAGTGTGTGTACAAGAACCAGAAACCTCAAAATATTTTTTTCCTTCATCCACTCCCACTACCACCCCCTATCACCACCTACCCACTACCACCCCACTACCGATGTGAGGTATCGTTTTATGGGTTTTTGGGGTAGAGGATTTCAAATATTATATTATTAAAGTTCCATAAACAATTATTTCCACATACAAACTTTTTTCGTTGTGAGTGACTTGGATAGAAAATCTGGATGTGGAAGTAGTGATTCCTTGGGCGGCGGTTTTTAAATAGGTATCAACCAATTACCAAATGTTACGTTTATGAAGAATAACCCTTTAGTATTTTTTGGTATATATTATTTCGAATGTATTCATAAATTAATTGGATGTTCTATGACGTAGGTCGCCTCTCGCACTATAATTTAACAATAAAGTTTCTAACCAGTTTTTAACATAAATTATAAATTTAAATGTGGCGATTTCCCAAATTATTCAATTACCCACTGGTGTTTACAGCACAGTAGTAGGAATTCAACAACACAAATCACAAAATAATATTAATTCAAAGGACAAAAATTACCAACATACCAATTTGCACAATACGAAATCACTTATTCATTTGTATTTATGTCACCACGAAGTGGTTATTTATCACCACAAACCATATGCTCCAGTTGATACGTTCAAACTAAACATATATCTACGCACACACGAACCTCGTTTTTGTGTATTGCCGGCATTTTAGTCAATTCGACGAAAACCATCAGCTATTTGGAAACGAACTGTGGGAGATATCGAAATTGCATTTGAAATATTCATACAGACCGCGACCTTTTCGCAGCGAGCGAGCCGTGAACGATGAACAATTTGTGTTACTGTTACTACAGTAATTTTTATCTATCCGAGTCCTTATAATAGCAAATAAGCAAATATATACAATATCGACTTTTAATAAAGTATAATAGCTGATATGAGAATTAACACTGCGAAATGATTCATCCTTGGGCTGTGTTTATTTACCTCTCATTATTCTAGTTAAACATGAACAGAGGTGTGGTTCCTAATGGGATAACGGGTATTAACTAATTATATTATTGTTTGTATTTTGTACTTTAGTGAAACGTAGTTAGTAGCGGCTGGTGAGGTTTTAACGACTTACACTTAATTTACGTCTTTGAATGAATACGTACCACAAATTCCTTTAGATTGGAGATAAAAATTAAATCTTATCATGTTAGTCATATTTGGTCTACGTAGTTGAAAGTTAAATCGCTCCTCAAAAGTTAGGGACAAAGCTGGAAATGCACGAAATAAAAATATTGGTAGGTACGCTTATGTTCTTGAAACACTATTTAATAAATAAACAGTGTGGGAAGTTTAACTGTAATAAAGTATGTAACTTGAATATCTAGTATTTTTGTAAAAAACTCTAAAACAGGTCCATTTTATTTTTTCACTTTCTAAATTTGAGCGATTTATTTCATTCATTAACGCGATCGCCAATAAAATCTCGTTTTATTACAACATTACACCAATCAAATATCATTACTAGTGTTAATCTAACCTAGATCGGCACGAAAAATTATCAGCTATAATATCCCAAGGACGTTGATAATGCGAAATAATTTTATCACAGTTTCTGAAAGAACTGGTATAGTTGACCTAAACTTTATAAAACACTTGCCGCCAAACCTTAGGATAGAGTGGGGCATGCTTTATTTTCCTACAGCATATTAAATAAAAAATATAATGTATTACTTAATACATAAAACATCATTATTTTCGTGTGAAGTATGTTCTGGCATGATTAAAATAAGAAATTAACAGAAACACGCCTGTATCAATTATGATTTCAAATTATTTTGATAAAATTACGCAACTCCCTCCTAAAATATTTGACGACCTAACGCTGGTTATAGTTGCTATAGTAACCGTTAGAAGGGAGTTGCGCAATTATATCAAAATAATTTGAAATTATAATTGATACAGGTGTGTTTCCGTTAATTTCTTATTTTAATCATGCCAGAACATACTTCACACGAGAATAATGATGTTTTATGTATTAAGTAATACATTATATCTTTTATTTAATATGCTGTAGATAAATAAAGCATGCCCCACTCTATCCTAAGGGGCTTGGCGGCAAAGCTTTGAGATTTTTTACGTGTCTTATAAAGTTTAGGTCAACTATACCAAGCAAGTTCTTTCAGAAACTGTGATAAAATTATTTCGTATTATCAACGTTAGATTAACACTAGTAATGTCTCTCCGCGACATTACCTAAAAGCAACGTGCTTGGGGAAGTTGTGATAAAATTATAAGCTATTTATCAACGTTCGAGAGGTATTCGCACAGAACTTTTTTTGTAATTTATTTTATTTATTTGTTCAAAACTATTTATTAAAAACACAATTATTAAAAGAGCAATTTGTAAAATTAAATGTAGATTATGTATTATGTATTATTTGGTGCATTTTTCTCTATTATTATATTCATTAAACCGTTATTTGCAGTTCCAAATCAACATTGTCAAAAAATAAATTTTGAATCATTGAACTGTCAAACTGGATGACAACTGAAAAGATTCCTTTGGTAATATCCCGAAGCCGTAGGCGGAGAGACATTACCTAAAAGCAACGTGCTTGGGGAAGTTGTGATAAAATTATAAGCTATTTATCAGCGTTTGAGGGGTATTCGCACAGAAATTTTTTTGCAATTTATTTTATTTATTTGTTCCAAACTATTTATTAAAAACACAATTATTAAAAGAGCAATTTGTAAAATGAAATATAGATAATGTATTATGTATTATTTGGTGTGTTTTCCTCTATTATTGTATTCCTTAAATCGGTATTTACAGTTCCAAATCGATATTGTCAAAAAATAAATTTTAAATTATTGAACTGTCAAACTGGATGACATAAGTGAAAAGATCCTTGAGGGATCTTATCAGTGTAATTTTGTTCTGATTTGTTGTTTCAGCACTCATGATTAGAAATGGACGAATTTGGTAGGATTGCTATTTGAGCTAAAAATTTTCAGTGTAATTTTGTTCTGATTGGTTGTTTCAGCACACGTGATTAGAAATGGGCGAATTTAATAGGATTGCAATTTGAGCTAAAAATTTTCGCTGTAATTTTCTCTAGGCTCGCATCGACAGATTTATCGCGGTAATATTTTGACATATGTCATATTTTGTTTTGTGAAATATTTTCTGCAAATAGGACCACTCGTGCTTTTAAATTTTACCTATACATTTTTTGTCTAGCTTATTGCTTACTGTTAACGTAACTTGTAAATTGTAGTATTGTATTATATTTGTAGCAATATAATAATATAAACATAAATACACCACACGTAGTAAACAACTCCCAATTCCAAAGCCAAGACTATCTTGAATATATGGTAGGCTAGGTACAACTTAAACACAGCTTTCAATGGCTTATAATAACGTAGTTACAAAATAATATTATCAGTGCGGCAACTAAAATGAAATAGAAATGCCTACCCAGCAGGCAAATCAATTATTACATGTGTACGAGTTAAACACATTCGCTCTGGCAACAAATAAACTATTGGCTGTATGGTCTTTGACCCAAAGCCAAAAAAAAAAAAAACAAATAAACTAAAAATTTACTTACATATGATACGATAATCCATCACTAAGTAACAACACGTTAATAATGGGATTACTTCATAATTTGTATTTGCATTAAATTAGAATTCTAGGATTAATAATAACTAAATATACTTAAGTAACAGCAATTTTTTTATGGACGTTAAATAATTTTAAATTCAATTTATAATTTGGATATGGTAGTTCCCGCTAAAAGCCGTGTCCTTAATGGTTACGCATGCGCAGTATACTTCAGGCAGTAAATTTGTATGGCAGCCATGAAATACAAACTTACCATTATACTGACAAGTGTGACTGACATTTTTTTGCCGTTTTCGCTAAATATCAAAAAATGCCACTTTTGATTCGTTCGTGCCGAGCCGATTTTTCGATTTGCCCTGTGCAATTTATAATTTGGATCAATTAGAACAATAAAATTGTGGTAGGTTACTAGAATTGGTCCAAAATCGAAAATTGAGATAACATCAAATCTTTACGTTTCGAGGTCCTAAAAAAGTAGTTTTTGAAAAATGTCTGTTTGTGTGTGCGCGTATGTGTACCTATATGTATCTTACACGATAGCGGCGAAACTACTAAACGGATTTGGATGAAACTTTCCATGAGGATTTCTTTAGGACTCCAGAAGATCTGAAAAGGTTTTGGTTGAAATCGGATTACGTTTAGTGCCATTTTGGCACAACAAGTTGTTTGTTTAATGATTATTTACAATTTGTAATCGAACCATTGAAAAGCAGTAAAAATTTCGGTTTCCGTGAAAAAAATTAAATAACTTTGCCCAAAGTAAGTTTTTTAACTATTAAAAGTGACAGTGACATTAAAAGTCTGAGAAACTTGAATCCATTTCCGGTACAACGCCGGAAAAATTTCCTGCAATTAAGCAATCCAAACCACGTGACTTTAAACATGGCGTGGAGGGCAATCATCCGGCAAACGTTTGTTTTCAATTGTTAAAGAGTTTGTCTTTCGGCTGCCTTGGCTACGTTTCCGCGAGTTAATTAACATAAACCCCGTGTTTGCCCACCACGCCGTATTGCCATAATTTGACAGGTTGTTGGATTGCCTAATTACACCCTGAAAAACATTAACATAACCTAAAAACCAAACCAAGTGCAATACCAACCTAAAAATTTTCGACAACTGTCAAAAAATAAAATCCCCCAGTAAACTTTAGAACCAGAATTTTTGACAGCTGTCAGTTTGACAGATTTAGAACTAACAAAGTTTAGCGACAAAAAATTTGACAGCTGTCAGTTTGACATCTGTCAAAAAATATTCTTCTTCTGAAACCTTTTAGCATCTGTCAGTTTGACATCCGACATTAGTGACAAGCAACGAAACAACAACCTTCCCCGACCGATTTAGTGAAAAATCGGTCCACTATGAACACTTCACCGGCCACAGCTGGCAGAGAAGCTGTCCACAAAGAATGATATGGTTTTTAAAAATAAATAAAAACATATAATTAAATGCTCTTTTCGGCTTCAAAGATCCACCGAGTGGGGAGGTTCCAGCCGCTTTCCGTAGCTGCCGATTTTTGTTTAAAAAGTTGGTAACTCTTTAAACTTCGCTCCTAGGCCAAAAAACTACGCTAACGAATTTAAATAGAATTAAATTTGCTATAACTAAATTTTTTTGATTTTTTGTCTTGAAGCAAACATGAGAGAAATAGAAGGGGCGGAAGTGAGGACTTTTTTTTTTCGGTAAAATTTCGCCATTTTGTCACCGTAATTAACTGAAATTGATCTCAAATACGATGTCCTCTTCGACCTTTCGAAGCAAACGTTTCTGGGAAAAATGATTTTTTTTACTATTTACATGCATTTTCTAGGAAAACGTGAAATTTCTTTAAAAAAATCTCGATAATTGTCAGTTTTTTCAAAATATTTGTAGACAATAATTTTAAAGAAAATTGATTGAGCTTTCCGATCCTTTTTAATTTTTTCTCTATCATAAAAAACAACAAAGTTATGACCGAAAATATGCGTCTCTTCGCATTTCCTAAAATTCATAAAATATTTATTTACAAATTGGAAAACTACAAGTTAAAACATCAGTATTTGTACATTTGGTATTGACAGGATGACAGGGCAGTAATCTAACAGCAATAAAATTACCTCTAACCATTGACGTCACGCGTTAAGAAAATTTAAAATAAGTAGTGGATTTATGGATAATTAACAAATATCATAATTATTTTAATCGCTGTTACGTTATCCTCGTATATTTCACTGTTTAAATTAGTAGCTATTTATAAGTTTTTCACACATTTGAAATAACCTCATTCAGAAAATAAAAACTATCCACTAATCATTATACATTATAATTCGTTGTACTTAAATTCTCTTTGCTGAAACAGGCAAGCCTTAACTTGTTATTAAACTTCTTAAATTAAAAATGAGGATTAAATATGTAAATATACATTGTGTCTCACTTTTCACGGTAACTCATTCGCAGCTCAGTTATTAGTCATCCAATTTCAACCAAATTTGGATCGGTCACAAAGACCTTTACTTTATCTTTTTTGAAAAATAAATTATATCATGAATACCAACCAAACGGCATTCACACTGTTACATAAACTTGACCATTGATTTGTATTTTCGCATACATTTAACTTCGTACGGCTTCCAAAGAAAATGCCTTGCACACCAAACCACAACATTTCCTCATCCTCAATTTGAATTACTGTTTCTATATACTAAGTATCCTTTTTATTTTCCCATAAAAACTGTATTGCACCGTTCTATGAGAGTATTAAAAGAAAGCAACATTTTCTCAGAACTTCAAGACAAATACATATGACGACACGACTGACACTAGAGTGTGAGAAGAGAGTGTTAAAAAATGTTTTCCTGATGCCGACAGACCCTTGCTGAGTGTAAAACAAGTGTTTTTAGAAGCATCAGAGCACAGAAGATCATTTTGCGATACTCTTCCCGAGACATCACCTCCCGAGCATATTTTGAAGCGGTGGGGCACTTGGAGTATTCTTGGATTTTTGACAAGAAACGTCAAAGTTTGAAGTCTGAACATTTGGAACAACCCTTATTTATTAACTTTTTATTATATGTCGCCACAGATGAATAGTTTTGTAATGTTCTTGCAAACCTGTCTGAGTCCACCCCTAATAATTGTGAAATTGAAACCTGAGATTCGACCTCTGGTAATCCTATAAAAGATAATTGTATTATATAGAGAAGAATGCGTGTTTTCAAGATATGGTTGTTGCCGTAACAATATTATAATAAACCTTCTCATAAATCTGTGCTGTCCTAGTAGCATGTTATCCGAGAATTCTAAGGTCGCTCGGATTGTACATAATCCGGCTGTATGTCCAATAGATTTCGCAACGTCTTCACTCTGACATGAATGTTGCTATTCCCTTTACAAGGAGTGCACAGATTTCATGTCAATTTGAAAGTACTCAAGAAAGCAAAAAATAAAAATCACCAGAGTGCGCGCTGAATAAATTCAAACAATTTTCTTAAAACACTATTTAAAATATAAGTCCTCAATATTCCGGGGCCCATTCAACATTATATTTTCTTTAAAACATTCTGTTGATTACTTTGTCACGAGAGAACAAACTTAAAATGTTAATATAATAGCGCAGGAGTTTTAGTCAATATATCGCTTCTACCCGGAATTAATTATTGTAAAGCTGAAAATTTCCAGGATTGTAGTTTTGGTCCAGGACAACACGTAGCAAAAAGTCCCCGACTCTCCCTCGTCGGCTTCCCTGTTTTTTCGGAATAACAAGGGCCTAAGTTGCAAAAATTGCAGAGCTGGCTATAAAGTGCAACAGGAAGGTTGTTACTGGTCCGATTTTGGTCGAAATGATGACAAAAGATTAGGAGAAGCATATCCGTTCATATTTCAGATGTTCCATGCATATTCTTGTTCATAATTTTCCGTTCTACTTCTGTCAACATTTCAAAAATTTTAAAAAACTATAAAACGTACCCGAATAAACATTTCTCTTCATACTTTGGGCTTTCCATTGGTATATCTACCTTTTCTGTGGCGTCACCCGTTACGGAGCTACGTAACTGTGAGAGTCAGCGCGCGGCAGCCACGCCCGTCATGTGCCCGGTGGAACTGCCCTGGCTGCGCTGATGAGACCAGTTGCGAATTCCTGTTTATATATTATTGGTGTTTTATAAGATTTATTGAATGAAATTTAACTTGTCAGACTCAGAAAATGACTTTATTCAGTTAGACAATTGACATTATTGATCTACTGGGAAGTAGGATCGTCCGGATCATCATCCATGTCCACGACTGGCTGTTTGTGCAGCTGAATCCTCTAGAGCCTCCGCACATGATGCTGCAGTTCAGACCAGAGTTCCTGGACTCGCACTGGTCACCGCAGTCCGCCTTGTAGCGTAAGAAATTAGCCGTAGCAGGCTATCGGGAGCTGGATCGGAACTAGGCCCTGGAGTCCTGATTTCCTCCCTGAGTTGAGGTTGACGTCTAGCCATTGCTGGATCTGCAAAAAGCACATGCACATTAGTTGAGTGATGCAAGCTTTTCGGGAGATTAAATCCTCACAATATTCTCCCTAACTCCTCTCCTCTCCTCACCTGGAGGTGGAAATCTGGACTGCAGGGCCTGGTTCCGATTCCCGTTCCTACCACAAGGCAGCCAGCTCCCGATAGCCTGCTACCGCTAATTTATTGAGCCTGCAAGATGGGCTGCGGTGCCCGGTGCGAGTGCAGGAACTCTGGTCTGAACTGCAGCATTATATGCTGAAGCTTCACAAACAGCCAGTCGTGGATATGATGATCCGCACGACTCTACTTCCCAGAAGATCAATAATGTCAATTTTCTAGCTGAATAAAGTCATTTTCTGAGTCTGACAAGTTAAATTTCATTCAATAAATCTTATAAAACACCAATAGTATCTAAACAGGAATTGGCAACTGGTCTCATCAGCGCAGCCAGGGCAGTTCCACCGAGCACATGACGAGCGTGGCTGCCGCGCGCTGACTTTCAAAGTAGCATAGTTCCGTAACGGGTGATGCTATAGAGAAGGCAGACATACCAATGAAAAGCCGAAAGTATGAAGAGAAATGTTTATTCGGGTACGTTTTCCCCTCCAAGTCTTCATTTATCAGCAAAGGAGCCATTTCGAAATTTTTTCAATTTTTGAAGTTTTGACAGCTCTAGAACGGAAAATTATGAACGAAATATGCATGGAACATGTGAAATACGAACGGATATACTTCTCCGAAGCTTTTATGATCATTTCGGACCAGTAACAACCTTTTTGCTGCACTTTATAGCCAGCTCTGAAATTTCTGCAACTTGGGCCCTTGTTGCTCCGCAAAAACAGGGAAGCCGACGGGGGAGAGTAGGGGACTTTTTGGTACGTGTTGTTCTGGATCAAAACTATAATCGTGCAAATTTTCAGCTTCCCAATAATTATTTCCGGGTCAAAAACTAAAATTCCTGTGCTACACGGCTTAACTAATATCACTCAATTTTGCCGCACCAATGAACCAATGCATACACTTAGAGAACTGTCAAAGTTAATGAACTAAGGGTATAGCTCGTCTTGCGCCTTCTTGATTGTTTTGACTAGACGTGATAAATGCAACAATGAACGCACTTAAATGTCCGAGTGTCGCTGCTGCGACATTCAGAGTGGCGTAACTCCGTAACGGGTGACGCTACAGAGAAGGTAGATATACTAATGAAAAGCACAAAGTATGAAGAGAAATGTTTATTGGAGTACGTTTTCCCCTCCGAGTCTTCAATTATGCGCAATGGCGCCATTTCGGAATTTTTCTAATTTTTTTTAAAAAATTTTAAATTTTTGAAATGTTGACAGAACTAGAACGGAAAATTATGAACAAAAATATGCATGGAACATCTGAAATATGAACGGATATCCTAATCTTTTATGAACATTTCAACCCAAATCGGACCAGTAATAACCATCCTGTTGCACTTTATAGCCAGCTCTGCAATTTTTGCGACTTAGGCCCTTGTTGCTCTGAAAAAACAGGGAAGCCGACGGGGGAGAGTAGGGGACTTTTTGCTACGTGTTGTCCAGGACCAAAACTACAATCCTGGAAATTTTCAGCTTTGCAATAATTAATTCCGGGTCAAAAACTAAAATTCCTGGGCTATAACTATTTTTCAATCAATTTTTTTGTCGGAACGTAAAAAGAATAAGCTCATGGTAGATATAGTATGTGCGAAGTTTCATGCTGGTACCCAAATATGAACCAAAAGATTGACAGACAAGACGCTGGTCTAAAGTCCCAAAAATATTTCGCCGTTTGGGTAGAACAGTAACGACCATACCATTATAAATAACTAAAATCGTTCCTCTAACGCAGACTTACAAAATAACAGTAATCAGAGTTGCATATACATAAGGAGTATAAGTGAATTGACAAATATATTTTGTTTAAACGTTTGCAGTTGAAAATATTTTCGGCCAATTTCAATTAAACATCTAATTTATTTAATTTTCCTATTTTACATATCAGAAATATACTGTGTGCCATTTAAATTGTAAGACCCAGTGATTTTCAAAGTACTTTAGTAAACAATCTGAACGATCAACAGTTGTGGAGCAATTTTTGATAAAACACATGTTTTTCTATTCAACTTCATTATTTATTCTACAAGCGTTGTTAACAATGCCACAAACTCTAAGAATTTCGACTATGTGGGTGTAAAAAAAGAAGTAATACCGTAGGATTTTTCTTTAACCACTTAGATATGGTCCTAGAGGAAAGTTTACATTCTCAACACAATAGAGCAGAAGATGACAAAGTAGCTGTCGGAGAAGGTGAAAATCTACACTTTTTGAGAAAAAATAAGATTACTAAATGTAATAAAATGACACCACTGACGTCAAGAAGAGAAGCTCACAATCTAGTATTGAAAGCTCCTGGTCCTGTTGGTGAAATAAAAAAAAAATCAAGAACTCCAAGTATCCTATTAATATTAAAACACTTGTTTTCTTGTTTCACTGAATTCATTCTGACTTATGTTTTGATCCTTCGACCATTATCAAAGAGTTTTAAATATTTAAGACTTTTTGCACAAAACTTACGAGGCTTTCTCTGTTAAACAAAAACAAATCAGTTACCTTTCTTAATAATAATAATAGCTTATGACGGGGTTTAGAAACTTAAAATATGTCTGCTTACCTGTTCTTTATCTTCTTGAGTTTTTGGATATAATGTGGCCGATAAAAGAATTTCTCCTAATGAAGATTCTGGTCGGGCAGGATCCTGCAACGCTAGCGCTATATCTGTTGGTCTTGTTAAATCTAAGGATGTTAAGTCTAATGTAGCAGCACCCATAAAGTCATCCTATAACAAATAAACAACGGTAGGGGAAATTCAATTCAATTAATTTGAAAAAGATTTTACCCAAAGTAAAAATATACATGCGCCTAGCCGAAAACTTGGCCCGGAGCAAACCAAACAACCACGGCGCGTAGTGTAGTGGTGAGTAAGTAAGGTTGGATGAGGCAGGTCCGGTTCGGCTAAGAACGATAATGGGGTGATAATTTGGTACTCCCATTCGCCTGGGGCGAATTTAAAAACAGCAATATCCTTAATTATACTGCCCACAAGGGCCTAACACTAATTAAAATTACACTTGAAGTTGTCACACAGCTCACTGAAAAATTTTGATTACTGCTACGGAAAAACAGAATAATAATAATAATAGTAGACAGCGAGAAAATCCGTTCGAAGTAATCTCCACCCTGGTGGTCTTCTTGCCTTCAGGAAAATAGAGGAAGGATAAAGTAAAATAATAATAATAATAATAATAATAATATAATAAATAATCATATCACTACTTTCAGTATCTTTAATGTTAAGCTTACTTTAGTAAGTTTAAGATTCAAGTTTTAAGCTTACTTTAGTAACTATAACATTAAAGATACTGAAAACAATGATATGATTATTATATTATAGGTATTTCATTTTTGCAAAGTTTTGGAATTAGACGAGTTGGTTAAAATGTGCAGTGACTTTTAGTGATACCAATCTAGTTTCCACCATGACACTTTTTATCGAATTTTTATACTGCTTATTGTTTCGCGGTGCATGTAAAACTTTCAATAACCTTGAACTTCCCAATTTTGGGGGAGCTCCCCCCCAAATTGGATAAAGAAAAGTTTCCCCCCTTTCTCATAGGATGCTTATTTCGATTTCCATACTTAATACAAAAAGTGACAACTCTGCTCAAAACATTATGAAAGAAATGCTATATACAAGGTTTTTCTACTCACATGCTTTAATTCATTTATTAGACATTCCCTACCTGTACTCTAATGATATTCATTACGATACAGATTTTTCATTAAGATATAAGTTTATAAGAAATAGAAACGCGATAAACAGCAATATTCTGTCAATACCAACTATTCCCTTAAACATTTGACCGATCCAAAATTTATAAATTTTGACAAGTCATCCATCTGTCGTGTCAAGTTTACCTTGCAATTTCAGAAATAAAATTTTAATTTTCTGTTTCATTATGACTGGTCGTAGAAAAAATAGTGTATGCAACTCACATTTAATGGCTATTAAGTCACTCACATTATAGGCTGGGAGCCCGTGTAAAATATGACTGACTATCCGGCGAACTTTGACAAAATGTAAAATGGATTTTAAACTTAATAATAATAATAATAATTTTAATTTTTTGGACCTGTTTGATCGATCAGCTAACGCTAAATTTACCGCCCCCCGTCCAGCTGACTATGTTCTGCTTTCATTATATAACATAATTTTCCCCTCATATAAGTTTCAGCATTCGCCGGATAATTTTATAAAAAATTTTTTTACGTGTTCTCAACCCTTTGACAGCCACCCCCACCGCCACCCAACCAGCTAACTTATATAAGAACAATCTATTTTACATGTTGTCAAAGTTCACAGGATAGTCAGTCATATTATACACGGGTTCCCGGCCTATTCTTTATAACACACGCCTAGATCTCATGTCATAATTCTCATGCTCGTGTCCTAATAGCCATAATTAAATGGTCGTTGCATAATATACTATTTATTTATTGAAATATTGAGCTTAAAGACTGGCCTAATCGTTCCCCGCCTACTTTGTGTTCATGAAGGCCCGTCTTCTTATGCCATTTAATGTTCAACTGATTCATGTTTGTACGACGAAAAGCAAAATGAAATATCAGAAGTACACTAAAATTAATATTTTCAAGAAGTAGCAGTATTTTACCTGCAATCCCCAATCATAATCGAAGACTTTAATGCTGATTGGAAGGAATGGATCTTCTATAGGCACGGTGAAACTCTCGTCCCACACTGGATTCAGATCTCTATACACTGTCCTGGATTTGTACACTAATCTACCTCCACATTTAAATTTTACGTACGGATCACTCAAACCTGTAACAAAAACATACAATAACTTTCTTGTAGTGATGTTAATGACAAAAATGCTCGACAACATTGACACTTTGAAGTGTTACTTTCACACACATGTACTGGAGTGAAAGTATAGTAACGGTCAAAAAGATGATTTTTTCTGTCAAATATGCTTAAAATGTCTTGCGAAACGCCGAGATTATAAGTGTGAAACGGTTTAGGATATTGACTTGAAAAGGTATACCTATGTATTATAGCGAAATCTGGAAGTAGATTATATTTTGATCTTATTCCCTTGAAGATTGGCGATAAATGAGGGTAAATAGGTAAAGGAACTAAGAGTTCATAAAATTGAAATTTATGTATGTACGAAAAACAAAGGTCTTAATCTTTTAGGCATCAATCACTTATTATAAGTAGTTGTGATATTTCTCTGATCAATTTGGTACCAAATACATGCACAAAAACATTTTAAATATTGTAGGAATTTAGAGAACAGTTTTAGTTTTTATTTGTAGGTCATAAAGAAGAAAACATATTACAATCGTCTGCCAGCTACCTATATAAAATTATAAATTAAAATGTACTGGTACAGTAACTAGGAGTCTTAATTTCGAAATAGTGTCATATGAATTAGATATTTGTTATTTTTGACAATTTAGTAGTAAATGTATCAAATAAATGTTTCTATATTAGGCGGGTGCTTGCTTATTTATAGGAGGTGGATGCCACTCGTTTTCACAGAATGACACGTAAAAAACAACATTGGAGCTGAAAAATAATCATATTTTGAGAACAAAAAGCTCTGTATGCAACTTTCCATCTATATGTTTGAAATACATGGTGTTTTTCTCGGATTCTTCGGCGACGCCGACTGGACAGATTTTGTAGTCCAGTCAACGGAGCGCTAAAATAACTTTTTTGACTTATTCACTGTAAATAAATGTAACTAAAATCTATAAGACACAAAACGGTTAGGCGTACGAAAAAAATGTATAGGACCTTCAAGGTACAAAATTTACAGATATACAACTTTTATAATAGGTGTTTTTCCGTTTGAGCCATAAAAACTAGGGCCGTTAGGGCAGATTTTATAGGTACAGTTTAAACCAAAGTGTAACTAGAAGATTCTGTTGAGGTCCGAAATAAAAGTAAATAGCGTATTTATAGACCGTGGGATAGTGACAGATTTTTTTAAACGTTTGGTTCCTATCTGGCCTTTTGGGAGCCTTTTGTGCCTGATTTGTACTAACCATTTCTGTGTTTGTCAAACGGTTATCCAGGGCCCCTCAGCGGAAAACAGAAAAGAAAATTTCATGAAAATGAGCAATTTCAAACGTTTTGTTCCTATCTGGCGTCAAGTTAGACTTACGTTTTAAAGAAAAACATCCGACGGAAGCTTATCGCCAGACAAATTCCGTGGGCCGGAAGGCCCGAAATTTCAATCTGAAGTTGTAAGAAAAATGGTCAAAATCAAACGACTTGGTTCTTATCTGGGAATTGTATATATAGGTAAATAGATTATAATTATCGCGATATAACAAACGCCAGATAAATTCCGAGGGCCCAACCCTGAAAAAATTATTGTTCAAGTTGTCAACTATTCCGCGAAAATCAAACGGTTGGTTCTCATGTGAAATGATTTTTTTTTTGTAAAAATTAACCAAAACGAAAATGTATTGTATCATTCACAGACATTTTTAGTAGGCCAAACATATTTTAAATCCTAAAAGAAGTGCACGAAAAATAGCCAATTTTTCAAACGATTTATTCCTGTCCGGCATTTGGATTTTAAATAGATATGGTAATAAATAAACCATATTTCAAGTTCCAGACAAAAAGCGTGGGCCAAACATATTTTAAATCTTAAAAGAAGTGCACTAAGAAAAGCCATTTTTTCAAACGATTTAGTCCTGTCTGGCATTTGGATTTTAAAAAGATATGGTAATAAATAAACCATATTTCAAGTCCCAGACAAAAAGCTTGAGCCCAGCCGTAGATATGTTGAGTGAAAGTATCGAAAAATCAAAAAACAGTCGTGTAAAAATCGATGCATTTTCAAACGATTCACACTCGTCTGGCGTTTCATTAGCTTGTCATTGTAAAAGAGTATTTTACACAAACAAATTTGTTTCGCGTCACTACTTAAATGCCGCAAGCTCGGATTTATGGGGGGTAACGGGGTAATTACCCCCCAAGATTCTGTAAACAATCAACTTTCTTTTTAAAATTTAATAATTTTTATTATTTTATTTTACATTTTTGAATATATATTCTATTTAGTTGTGTTTATATTTTTTTTTTAAGATTTTCTCCCCCCCGCTCATCAATTTTAATTTTCGAGGAAAAACATTTTTGTTATTTTCAACACGCGGCTATGTTACCCCACCCCCCACACCCAAGCTCAAGGTCCAGATCCGCCCTTGAAATGCCGTTTTTTTTTTCACTTGAAACTCATTTGGAATTTTCTTTATCACTGGAATTAATATAACTCACTTTCACATTCATAATCCCTCGATCGAATAATATTTACAATAAATAAGTTACACACTAGCAAAAAGACAAATTTTTTTTTTTTCCTCCTCTTAGTTGGCTTTGAGCTGCGCCCATCCAGCCACGAAAATTTATTATTGTATCCTATCTAACACAAGACCAAAAAAAACCAATGACAAAGGATAATAGACAGGGACACACACTTCACGCCAAGGTGCCGTTCATGGCGACTCTTTTTTCTAGACAAAACAAGGTAGGCAACGGTAAATGGGTTAACCCACAAAGGATGTCCACATAAGGAGACAACAGCTAAGCTAAATTCCCTTATCAAATTTTACGCTCAGTATGTTTTAGAAAATTATAAAACATTATTCTTAACCGATCATTTCTGACTATAAGGAAGCAAAGTGATGTGCTACATTGTGGCAACGGAATATTGTTTTTGATTAGTTCTTGCATTAATAAGGTAGTTGCACGTGAATTATGATGACACTGAAAGATCCAGTGATTGATGTCATCCAAGTTTCCATCGCAATCACAAGAGGGTGTTTCCGAAAGTTTCATTTTGAATAACTGAGAGTTGACAGCTCCATGCCCAAATAAACATCTAACATATTTGATGTTAATATTTCTATTTGGATGACTTCTACTAGCCAAAGAAGAACTAGGTAATTTGTCGTTAATTTTACAATATATATAGTTGTTATTACAAACTTTAGTCCACTCCTCTTCCCATAGTTGTTTCATATTTGTTTTCAAGGCTGGTATTATGTCAGAGTGAGGTAAATTATCGATAGGGTCTCCGTCAATACTTGAAGACTTGGCTAATTTGTCTGCTATAATATTCCCTCTTATATCAGAGTGTCCTTTAGCCCAAATAAATATAACATTTTTATTGAGATCTTTTAAACTGGCTTGCTTTTCCATAATTTCTACAATAATTGAATTGGAATATATGTGATTTGGTGGATTAGAAATAGCGGTCAAAACTGAGATCGAGTCTGTCATAATTAAAAAGTTTACGAAATTATTGTTGTTACACATGGCCCAATCTAAGGCTCTGCTTATTCCGATAGATTCAGCAGTATATATAGAGCACATATTGTTTAATCTATACTTAAACGAATCTTGGGTGTTTTGAATGTACACGGTACAACCAACACCACTACAGGATTTGGAACCGTCAGTGAAAATTTTACAAGAGTTATGGAATCCAGATATAGTTTCCTGCAAAATTAAGTTATTTCCAGTTCCATCATTATATTTGGGTATTATCACCATAGATTGAAGAAAATAAATGTTGTATTTAGAACTAAAGAAGGGCAAATTAGTCATTTTACTGCTAGAATCGTATTCAGCCACCTTAATAAATGCATCTGCCAGGGTGGGGGATGATTTATTTTGCCAATAAGGATTTGTCAAATCTTGAGTGGTTAACTGGGCAAGTTTGGGAAGAAGACTACTCTCCGAAAAGTTATTATATTTCAACAGGAATTTTTGAGCCAGAAATTGACGTTTAAGATGTAAGGGTGGTTCATTACATTCAGCCAGTAGAGCGGAAGTAGGCGTAGATTTCATGGCACCAAGGACTAACCTCAGTGCCTTATACTGAAGTCTGTCTAATTTAATTAACCGTGATTTTACAGCAGAGCCATAAAGAACACAACCATAATCTAGAATGGATCTAGTATATGCCCTGTAAAATATAAGGTTTATTTAAGGGTCAGAGCCCCATGAGTACCTGTTGATCGCTTTTAATATGTTTAAACTTTTTTCACATTTAATTAAACATTTAGATATGTGTTGATCCCAAGTCAGTTTAGTATCAACGGTTATTCCTAAATAAGTATATTGATTGCAAACTGGGATATTAAACCCTGCAAGACATAAATTAGGATCATTTGGTAAGCGATGTCTAGTGAAAAAAACCACCGCTGACTTTTCAGGTGATATTTCAAAACCTTGTTGAAAGAAATAATCGTTACAGCAATGCATAACATATTTAAGATCTCTAACACACTGGGAATAATCTTTGTTAATTATGTATATACAGAAATCATCTGCATATTGTAAAACGTTTCCTTCAATGCCCATGTTATGCAAATCCATAGTATATATATTAAACATAAGAGGACTGAGTACAGATCCTTGTGGCAAACCCCTATTAACTTCTCTGGGACCAATAAGTTCATTGTTGCTACGAATAAATACTTGTCTTCTTAGAAATAAATCGATAATATTAGCAGAAAATGTTGATGGTATTTTAAGCTGAATGAGTTTATTATAAAGTATATCCGGGAGGACACTTTCATAAGCACTAGCTACATCTAGAAATAATGCTGATAGGTATTTATTACTTGAAAATGTTAACTGGATATCGGAGACCAAGTTAGCAACACAGTCGATGGTGCCTTTACCTCTACGAAATCCAAATTGGGAATTAGGTAACAAATTGTTTTTCTCTAACCACCATTCCATCCTAACTTTGATAATTCTTTCCAACGTTTTTAAGAGGCATGACATCAGTGAAATAGGACGCACAGAATTTACATCATTAGATTTAGGGATAGGGATTATTAGGCATTGTTTTAGAACGTCACAGTTTTCCCCTTTAAGTAAGATGTTATTAAATATCAAACACAGGAATCTTTTAGCTATACTAGGTAGCTTTTGAATCATAAGATAATTTATCCCATCAAGGCCAGGTGATGAACTGCGCGAACTTATGCTGGATTCAAGCTCTTCCAAACTAATCGGAGTTAATAAAAAATGATCGGAATTATCATCCATATGTACGACTGCTTGTGGAGTCACAAAGCTAGGAGCTAGTTTGTTTAAAAGGCTTTCAATAGTGTCTCTACTGTATTGATGAATTTTGTTTTGTTTCTTCCCTTCGACTTTATTAACTCTTCTCCATATTTCAGAAGGGTGAGTTTGTCTATTTAAATTTTCACAAAATGTTTGCCAACCGTCTCTTGCCTTAATTTTAAAAGTACGCTTACATATTGCGTCGAGCCTTTTATACTCAATGTAATTAGAAGTTGTCATGCTATGTTTGTATGTAAATAAAGCCTGTTTGCGAGCCTCAGCTACAGACGAACATTCTTCATCCCACCAAGGGGGCGATTTTGATTTTTTAGAAATGAAAGGCTTTTTTTCTTTTACATGCTAGATCAGCTGCGCGGCTGATCGCGTCAGTAAGGAATGTAATCATGTCATTGCTAGAGCTAAATTCTGGCAACACTGATAAACTATTTTCTATTTCGGTTTGATATAAAGACCAGTTTGCATTGTACATAGACCACTTGGCAACGGGGATTACTGAGATTTCCTCAATACCGTACTCCTGAAGGATAATTCTGATCGGGAAGTGATCAGAGCCGTATGTATCTGGTATCACGTCCCACTCAAAACAAGACATTAAATCGGAAGATAGAATAGTAATATCAACGGCTGAGGAAGAGATACCAGGGGATGATATTCTAGTGGCAGAACCATTATTACCGATAATATAATTGTTAAAATGATCCAAAGCTTCTAAAAGTGTAACACCCTCTGGATTATTAATAGACGATCCCCACACTCCATGATGGGCATTGAAGTCACCACCTAGGATGAAAGAATGTGGTATTTGATCAAAGATATTCAAGTAATCCGAAATATTTGATTTTACGCTAGGAGGTCTATATAGATTTATTACTGACAATTTTTTTCCTTTAACGGAGATGTTTACTCCACAGATTTCAATTTTTTTATTAAAATTGTATGTGAAATTAATTGGTTCATAAGTAATTTTATTGGAAATAAAGATGGCTACGCCACCTTTTCCATCAGATCTGTCCTTTCTTAATATGTTAAAACCATGTAAACGTATATCATAATTTGGTTTATACCAAGTTTCGGAAATTAATGCTATGTCAAAATTTTCTTCCATAAGAAGTTGTGAAATTGAGTTTTTATTAGAAAATGCCGATCTGGCATTCCACTGAATAATTTTAAGTGTTCTAGCCATTTCTACATGAGAAAAGTTTATTCACAATACTATTTAAGACATCCTCAAAATTAAAACAATCTACAACTTGAGAGGCGCTTGTGGAAGTGGTTGGATTTTGTAGGTCGTTAACCATAAATTTAACTAGTTCTTTTAGCTCTAAGGCAAGTTTACTTTTTATTGCATCCAGATCAACAGAGGTGTCCTTGTTACCGGAATTGATTACAGGCCCTGCACAAAATGAATTTTTATATTCTCTAGCAATAGGGGGAAAATGTGGTGTTGTGTCTTGGCTTTTTTTCCTTTTTTTGTTAGGCTTTGTTACATGATTTTCTTGACCAGTAGCTAAGCTAGTATGTTTAACACCATTAGAGGCGTTTTGGGGAGTCTTCCTGGAACCAGGTGAATTTAGTGGAGGAAATTCAGCATTGGAGTCTATCAACGGGGCGTACCTATTTCTTTGGACAATACTAGTATAAGCTGGATTATCTATGAGGTTCTGTGCTTCTTTAAAGGAAACATTGAGGCGGGCCATAGCTTCTTTCGTTCGTTTTTGTTTTTTGTACTTCGGACACTCTTTATGAGTAGAATTATGACTATCTTCTTGACAAAAAACACAAAAGTTATCACAGTCCAAGCAATCATTTTCATCAGTCGAACCGCATTTTCTACATCTTTTTTTACTTTTACACTGCCGAGCAGAATGGCCGTATCTAAGACATTGATAACATTGCAAGACAGGTTGAATGTAAACATTTACCTCACACCTAACTTTATTAATATAAATAAATTGTGGTAGATGAATTCCAGAAAAGGTGACAACTATCATCTGCCTAGCTACACGTTCTTGAGTACCATCATTATTGACAGTTTTATAGATACGTTGCACTTTTTTAATAGGAACATTCGATTTAATAATGTTTAATAAGGTTTCCTCACTATATGAAGTGTCTACAAAACGTACCATACCTTTTTTTTCTGTTAAATAATTGGGAATGTAAGCTACCAAGTCATTGTTTTTAAAGAATGGCTCCCCTACTAATTTATTAGCCATATCAGCTGAGTTAACTTCGATTTTAATTCTATTCCTACCCACATTACTAATTTCTAGAATATGTTTATCATACTCAGATAGGGTAATTAATTTTTCACCTAACTTCATTGGGTGCAGCCTGCCTATATTTAATGTATTGTGTTCCACAAAAATGAAATACGGCCCTGAATCAGTATTTTTAAATCGATTGGCAAGATCTATAAAACGGGTCTGCTGTTTTTCAACTGGATTGCTTTTTTCCGATATATTGTTTTTATCACTTATGTTTTTATTAACCAGAGATAATGGATCATTATATACAACTTGAGATGTAGAATTATTATTAGATACATTATTTAACTCATTATGGGTTAACATTTGATTATCATCATCCATAAAATACACGTCCTCGACGTGGATATTACTAGCAGCTTGCAACAGCTCCTGGCTGCGTGAGCCAGGGCGACCGCCGGACATCTGTACCACAGAAGCCGGGGTCTTCCTCCTAGTCCCTTAATAAACAATAAACGTGTACTTACAGTAAATCAGCCACAATAATTTTGAACCTTAATTAATGAGAATACCACTAATATATTTGTAATGTAAATATACTTTGATAACACCCAAATTAACTAAGCACCGAATTAAACACGTCCGCACACTGGAAGAATACGAACAAAATTCCAAGACAAATATAAATTATTACATATTAGTATATAATTTACAACTCTGCACTACACCATATCTGAAACTGAGAGTCCTCGTAAGTCCGTACCTGTTTCATTCTCCCTTGGCGTAGGTAGTCAACCACACAAAAATGGTTTCTTCTCTCATTTTAATGCACGCCGCGACATAATACACGTAAGATGCGATGTGGTAGAAACATATGTGGTATGCACTGCTTGCGAGCGACGCTGCTTTTTATACTCCCCGCTCGTCCCGGAGTGGTTTTTATTTATCGTTTGCCAATGAGGAACTTGCCCATTTTTTTAAATTTCATTAAAGTGTGTGTTTGTTTAAAAACACGCCATACCGAATATCAGCTCTTAAATCGCAGTACTTACTTTGCAATAAATAATTAAAGTTGAAATCCTCGCTACTCCTCACGAAAAGCACTGTGACGTCAGATCGAGAAACTAGTCTCGCGTGGGGTCCCACAGATGGTGTACTTTAGCCGAGCGGTACGTCTTCACCCTAATTAATAGACTGGGTGGCGGTTGGCTTTGAGACGTCCGCATATTTGGTCTTTTGCTCTTTAGAGAAAAAATAAAAAAAGTGTCGGAAAGCTCAATCAATTAATTCTTTTTACATAAGCTATCTACAAATTTTTCGAAAAAAACAATAATTATCGAGATATTCGAGGAAATGTAGGAAATTACACGTTTTCCTATAGTGTATGTAAATCTAAAAAAAAAAAATTTTTCTCAGAGACCTTTGTTTTGAAGGACTGAGATTAACGGAGCGTCAAAGTAGTACCATGTTATTAAGTGAACATCAGATATGAGATTGATTTCAGTTAATTACCGATTAATTACGGTGACAAAATGGAGAAATTTTACCGAAGAAAAAAGTCCCAAATCCCGCCCCCTCTGTATTCCTTCATTTTTGTCGAAATTCAAAAAATAAAAAAAAGAGTTTTAGCAAATTTTATTCTATATTAATTAACTAGAGTAGTCTTTTGGCGTAGGAGCCAAGATTAAAAAGTTTCCAACTGTAGAACCTCAAAATTTGCGATATATCTACAGCTGCGTCCCACATTTTTGTCCGGCACTTGAAATATAGTTTGTTTATTACCATATCTTTTAAAAAAAACAAATCCCAGACGAGTGTAAATCGTTTGAAAATGCATCGATTTTTACACGACTGTTTTTTGATTTTTCGATACTTTCGCTCAACATATCTACGTCTGGGCCCAAGCTTTTTATCTGGGACTAGAAATATGGCTTATTTATTAACATATCTTTTTAAAATCCAAATGCCAGACAGGAATAAATCGTTTGAAAAATGGCATTTTTTTCGCGCTTTTCTTTTTCTAGCTATCCAGGGGACCCAGCCAATTCGTCTGGGAATTTTAAATTGAAACTACTTATTGCCTAATATTAACAAAAAAAACAAATGCCAGACGAATGTAAATCGTTTGATTTTCGCGGAATAGTTGACAACTTGAACAATAATTTTTTCACTGTTGGGCCCACGGAATTTGTCTGGCGTTTGTTATATCGCGATAATTATAATCTATTTACCTATATATACAATTCCCAGATAAGAACCAAATCGTTTAATTTTGACCATTTTTCTTACAACTTCAGATTGAAATTTCGGGCCTTTCGGCTCACGGAATTTGTCTGGCGATACGCTTCCGTCGGATGTTTTTCTTTAAACCGTAAGTCTAACTTGACGCCAGATATGAACAAAACGTTTCAAATTGCTCATTTTCATGAAATTTTCTTTTCTGTTTTCCGCTGAGGGGGCCTGGATAACCGTTTGATAAACACGAAAATGGTTAGTACAAATCAGGCACAAAAGGCTCCCAAAAGGCCAGATAGGAACCAAACGTTTAAAAAAATCTTTCACTATCCCACGGTCTAAACACATTCATCAAATAGGAAATTATTAATACATTTGAATAATGATTCTGTGGTATTGATAGTTATTATCGATAGTTATCGAATGATTTTTGTAGTAAAAGAACTGCTGTGAGAAGCGTCTTTTTGAGTTCTTGTTAAAAAGTTATTGGTAATTTCCTGTTTAATGAATGTGCTTAATATACACTTTGCTAAATACGCTATTTATTTTTATTTCGGACCTCAACAGAATCTTCTAGTTAAACCTTGGTTTAAACTGTGCCTATGAAACCGGCCCTAAATCGCGAATCCGCCGTTTCCGCGACCTTACGACGCGATTTTCAAGAAATCCTCCAGGTGTATCGTGGCATAACTACCAAGTGTTTCAAGACGTCCAAATAAACACAATAAAAAAAATTGTTTTCGTAGGGCACGAATTTATCACAGAGGTCAATTTTACAACTAATTCGCCTGGAGTAGATCGGCTCGACGTGATGAAAACTTTTGATCAGCATGACTTGACCTACAAAATAGCAAAGTTTCAGCCGATTCCATCGAAAAAAACTATTTTCATCGGTTTTGCTCCGGGGCCTTTAAAGATGACGTCCGAATGTTTATAGGATGAAGTATGTAGTTGAAATGTTATTGAATTGAAAAATTTTAGAAACCATGACTCTTACGTCAAAAACGCTAAGCATCAGAATTAAAGATAATAATTAATTAAACTTTATTTTAATGAAATTTTATTTGAATATTATTTTTTTTTTAATTTGAGAATTAATTTGGCAAATTAATTGGGAAGGTCATGGAATGGCTGCTAAGATGTTGATCGTTATTTATTGTTTACTAGTTTATACACATAAAAAACAAAAAAAGTAAAAAATAGTCATTAGTTGTGAAAAATTGGTGAAAATTTGCATATCCCGAAAGAAATTAGAAGAGAATCAAATGAAGTTTGTTTAAACTTAATTCTTAGCATAAATGATTAGTGCTACTCTGAATGTTTTACTTTATAATGATTTTTTTACATTCTCTCACTAGTGACTTTTTGAATATTCTCTCACTAGTGTGTAATGCATCACATTCTGTATGTAAAATCACCATAGTAATAACCATATTCTATGCCTGTGTCGAATAAAATTATTTTGTATATGTTTCTGTATCACCACAAAAACCAAGAAGTTATGTGCATAAATGTGCATATTCACATTTTTTTTTTTTTACAAAAATGTTATATTTTTAATGTAAATCTCCAATAACACAGCCCCACAAAAAAAAGTTCAGACCAGCGAACCAGACCCATGTATCCCTATGTATTTTCGGTGGCTGAATCCGAATCCGAGATCAAAAAAATTCGTACACCCCCAAAATCTTTAGCTAGAGCCAAAAAACACCCCTGGACTGGGGTAAAAAGAATATTAAGCTACGAGAACAATTGTTACATCCTAATCGATCGAATTATACAAATTAAGGTTAAACAGCAGCGTACGTACAATATATATGAAACACACCCCTAGTGAGGGGCGAAAACTAGCCCCCATTTATAAAAAAATCGATCCAAAACAGTCATGACTGCTGAAAAAGCTCGAAATATCTAAGTTTTATTAAAGTGATAAGAAACTGCATCAGATCCGACGTAATCTTCATAAACTGTCCCTATAGGGTTGAGAACAACTACCCCCGAGTTTAAAGGACACAAAACAAGAGAAAACGTAAAATCCAACAGGATTTCTATTTTACGTAGTGCTCTAAAATAGAACTAGAAACTTACGTACCATCAACGTCCTACAGTGTCAACCCTCAGATGGTGTGAAAACTACCCCCTATGTAAGATTTATCTATAAAAAGTTACAGTGACTTCTATAAAAATTCGAAACACCTGCGTTGTATGGAAGTGAGAAGAAACTAGATTATGTTCGACGCTGTGCTTGAAAACCACCCCCATGGGGTTGCGAGATGCTACCCCCATATCCGTAGGGCGCTGGAAGTGTGCATCACAATCATAGCATCCATAAAAATGTAAATCCGGTTAGTTTCTCTCTGTTTTTCCAGCATCCTACGGATATAGGGATGGCATCTCGCAACCCCGTGGGGGTGGTTTTCAAGCACAGCGTCGAACATAGTCTCATTTCCACACAGCGCAGATGTTTCGAATTTTTATAGAAGTCACTATAACTTTTTATGGATAAATCTTACATACCATCTTAGGGTTGACACTGTACGACGTTGATGCTACGTAAGGTTCTAGTTCTATTTTAGAGTACTACGCAAAATAGAAATCCTGTTGGATTTTACGTTTTCTCTTGTTTTGTGTCCTTTAAACTTAAGGGTGGTTGTTCTCAACCCTAAAGGGGCAGTTTATGAAGATTACGTCGGACCTGATGCAGTTTTTTATCACTTTAACAAAACTTAGACATTTTGAGCTTTTTCAGCAGTCATTACTGTTTTGGATCGATTTTTATAAATGGGGGCTAGTTTTCTCCCCTCACTGGGGGTGTGTTTCATATCTATTATATGTACGCTGCTGTTTAACCTTAATTTGTATAATTAGATCGATTGGGATGTAACAACTATTCTCGTAGCTTAATACTCTTTTTACCCCAGTCCAGGGGTGTTTTTTGGCTCTAGCTAAAGATTTTGGGGGTGTGCGAATTTTTTTGACCTCGAATTCGGATTCAGCGACCGAAAATACATAGGGATACATGGGTCTGGTTCGCTGGTCTGAACTTTTTTTTTTTTGTGAGGCTGTGTAATTGATCTATTTCACGTTAGAACGTTTGGTAAAAAGTGTCATGGCGAAAAGTAGATCGGTATCACTAAAAGTCACTGCACATGTCGATCAACTCGATTAATTTCCATACTTTGTTAACATGGAATACCTACAATATAATAATCATATTGTTTTCAGTAACTTTAATGTTAAACTTTCTAAAGTAAGCTTAAAACTTCAAGCTTAAACTTATTAAAGTAACTTATTAAAGATACTGAAAACAATGATTTGATTACTATATTATAGGTATTTAATTTTTACAAAGTTTGGGAATTAGACGAGTTGGTGAGCATGTATAGTGACTTTTTACTACTTTTAGTGATACGAGTCTAGTTTTTGCTATGACACTTTTTACCAAACTTTCTAGCGTGAAATAGGTCAATTAAAAAAAAACCTCTCAAATACTGTTTTTCGTTAATACATAGCACCAATTCAATTTTTTGGGTCCGTTTAAAACACTTGTTTAGAAAAACTTTCCATCCTCTATATTGGAGCTGCCGTTTTGACTTTTGATTTCAGATTCGTAGTCATCTATTCCAATAACATAATGGGGAATTTCAGTTCAGTCTAAATATTTAAAAACAAGTATTAATATGAAAATATTGTGACGTGTTTCCTAGGAAACCATCCTTGCAAATTCCGTGGGTTCCAAAAATTATAACAAGAGATGTCCACTAACACACTTTATTAAATAATTTACTGGATAGTTCACAATACTACTATTAACTTAAATGCACTTTACTGACTAAAAATAACAATGTTATCACTTTGTTTTCACTTTGGAGTCTTAACCTCACTTGTCAATTCAAAACTACTCCTTCCCGCCAAGAATGCGGCCTTTTATACCTAAAAATGACAAATCTCGATTTTTCTGTGATGACGCCACCATTCTCTGGATAGTTCCAGATGTCATCACTCTAGAGCTTCTAGTAGGTTCTTTCTCTAGTAGGTGCAAACCTCCACGTTCAGACATCCGAACTAAATTTAATTCTGTGTTGCCTACATTCTAGGGGTTGCAACTTGCAGCACATCACAATATAATATATTCAGAACTTACCAGTAATATTCTAGACAATTATTTTCAGTTCGTTGTAATTTTTAAAGCCCCATAAGTTTTGGTCTCAAAAAGTCACTAAACGTTTTGTGACGTAGACAAAGGTAGCAGAGAATTTCTTTGATTTGCCGGTGACGGTTGCAAATACTGCGTAATTGTATCTACTTTCACGTTATTTTCTGCCATAGACTGACACTTGTCGCTGTCAAAAAGCGTATAAATAACCACTGAACTCTACTACATAATGGAACGATAACTGCTTGACCGTTAGAAAGAGATGGAAACGATAAAAACCTTAGTTAACATTGCCTCTGGCATTGTAATACAATACGGGTCTTATCGTTTCCCTCTCCTTCTTCGCCGGTATATCGGTAGGTGTATACACAGTGAGACTTCCATTATGTAGTAGAGTTCAGTGTAAATAACCTGTTAGTGAATTAATTGTAGCATGTAAATTTTAAAAAAATAATTTTTCCCTGAAACCTTTGTTTTGAAGGGCCGAGATTGATGGAGCGTGTAGGTAATGGATGATATTAAGTGAACATCGTATATGAGATCCATTTCGGTTAATTACTGATTAATTACGGTGATAAAATGGCGAAATTTAACCGGAAAAAAACTCCCAACTTCCGCCCCTCTAACTCCGTAATTTTTGTCGGAATTCAAAAATTTTTAAAAAAAGTTTTAGCAAATTTAAATTCAAGTAAATTAACCAGAGTAGTCGTTTTGCGTAGGAGCCACGATAAAGAAGTTGCCAACTTGTGGAGCACAAAATTTGTGATTTTTTGCCCTATATCGTCGACATTTCAGTAAATATATCAGAAACGAAAAAGAAAATGAACATTCTGAGCATGGCAAGAGATTCGCAGTAAAAATAAACGTTTGATTTATTTTTTATTTCGAGCTAGCTCTTACCGTTTCGGAGATATCTGTGAAAAATAAAAAAAAAAACAGTTCGCATTTCGGAGCCAAAAAATTGCAAAAACATGCAATCTTGACACGATCATATTTTTCGAAAAACACCATTAGGACGGCCATCCGATGTCGCGACGTAAAGAGAAAGTCTTCCAGATAAGCTTGATCGTAAATTGTAAGGTGAAATTCGAAAATTCGGTTCGGCGCGAACGAATCAAAAATAGCAATTTGTGACATTTCAGCAAATCGATATTAAAATTCAATGACAATTAAGAATTTCCTTCTTCTCAACTCCTTGGCCAGGGTAGGTATCCTTTTTATAGTAAGTAAGTAATGTTCTAACTACGTTTACATACGTCATAAGTTTTTAGGGGAAAATATATAACTAAATTTTAACATTTTTTTTCACGTTTATTGTGCTTAAAAAAAATACGGGTCTCTTTTTTTAATCTAAAAAACTCATTTTTGAGTTAAAAAAAATTGCTGAAATTCCTACATTTTAAAAAAGAAATCAGCAATACTTTTCAATATGTTTTAGCAAGTCTTCTTGTTTTCTCTTTCTTTGATAATATTTTCTTCTTCACCTGCCTAGTTTTCCTTAATTGTTTAACCAACGTTGTCTGTTTTAAATATTCCTTCTTAGATGAACTATCGTTTTCCACAATATCTTGATTATATTCTTGATGCACTCCTATTAATTTAATAATGCCACTTCTAGCACCTTCGAAATAGATTTGGCATCCCTCTGCTTTAGTTGTCTTGAATCGTAAGCGATTACTAATATTTTTCATTATCTGCTCTGAAATATACTCCTGTAGCACTGTGGAAACACTGATATTTTCTGTTTTTGGCGCTATCCTAGTGTTTCCCTTCAGTATAAGCAACGCTTTCTTTATTACATCACATTCCATTTTCTTCTTCACACCGTTTGTTTTTAAATATTCTTTTTTAGATGCACTCCACAATTTTTTTAACTTACGATACATTGGGTCATTGTTTTTATACATTTTACTTAGATTTATTCGCTTTTTCATTTTCGATATTCAACAACTTATCTGGAGAAGAATCCGTGGGACACTAGGTCTTGTTTGGATATCATCGGGTCAAATCAACAGTTGCAAACAATCTTTTATGACACTTTTATTGCTTGTATAATATAAAATATTAATTTATGCAGTTCTCTTGTTTAAACCCCAGGTTCGTTATTAACTCTGCATTTGGGTTCGGAAACCACACGATTAAAGGAATTATATTATGACTTAAATTAAACTGATTGAAGATCTTATTTATGGCTTATCAATTTAAGACACTGGGTAAGGCAGGTAATCGTAATATCCAAGGATTAGGAACTCGTTATCCTTTGATGTTATGTTTAGATATAATCTCAATCTAACCTAATAATAATTTATTTGTTTTCTTAAGAATGCACTTTATTTTGTTTAGAATTCTCCAAAACAAAGAATTTTAAACCATTGTATAACAATACAAATTTTATATTCCCAGAATATCCTGATTACAAAATCTTTTATATTTCGTCGTGGCGCGCCGGGTACCTACGAACCAGAATATTAAATTTATAATTCAGAAAAGTGTTTCAAAAATACATTAAGGTCTGCTGTCTTCTTAAAACAAATTAAGAAGAAAGATTCCTATAAACATGGGTCTGGAAAGGCTTCGTTGGAGTGATATTAATTATCCTTTCAAGGATAGAAAACGATTAAAAAAAAAGATAAATTCGGCATACTAAAAGGTGTTTTAAAACTAAAGTATTATAGCCAATACTTTTCTATTTCTATTTCACAAATATGCAATCGCAGTCGGCAACGACCGACTACAACTTTCAATGATAACATTTTGAAATAATCTACAAAAAAATGGTCTTTGGTTCTTGTACACACACTAAAGCAGAATTTAATTTTTTTATCCCCTTTAATAATGGGGTGGGCTAATAATGGAGGTAAGTTTTAAGATCTTGTCTTCCCGTACATACACTAAATTCCAATTTTCTCGCTTGCTTTACCTATTCACACCCATTTACCATTCAACGGAATAAGATAAAAAATAATCTAGTTCCTGATCTCGTCTTAACGCACAGATGTGTTCAATTTTAAGTCAATATCATAAACCGTTCCAGGGTAATCGTGTGCACAAAAAAGTTAGAGACCGACAGAACTACGGACAGACCAGACCGACAGACAGAAAATATTTTTTGCTCAAACTTAAAATCTCGTCGTTTCATGACGTTCTAAGCCTATTTGGACACAAAAATCAATTATTTTACCGTTACTATATTTTCACTCCGCTACGTGGATGTGCAAGTAATGGGCCCCAAATAGAGCTGAACTGTCTGACAGAATTAGATAAGTAGATAGTAAATGAAATAACAATAGAAAAATCAAAGAAAGTTGGAAAAAATAATAAGAGAGTTGAAGGATAGGCCAGTGGAAAATTGTTATTAAATATATTATTTAGTATTTTATTTTTGTTCAAGTTCCAATCATTTCATTATTTTTTTTTAAATAAAAGTTTAAATTTTTTTGTACTTATCCTACTTTAGAAAAGCATCTAATGCTGAAAGATCCTGCTTCTGAAAAGTTACTTAAATTTCTTTCTTGTAAATGCAAGAAAGGGTGCAGTGCAGCATGTGGTTGTAATGCTTTTAGTCCAATGCAATTAGATTTATACCTCGGAACCCAGCTATAGTGAATGATTTTTTTATTGGAGTTCTAATGCCATAAACTAAAAAGTTCACCCATTGAAAATTACCGCAATTTCGAAAATCCGTAAATTAAAAAAAAAAAAGAAAATACAATTATCGGAATTTTTAAATATTTATTTTAAGACAATAATGATTGTTAAAGTTTTTGAGGTTGTTTATAAAGAATTTGTAAAAAAATGAAACTTTAATCTGTAATTTTTAAAATCTATACTGTCGCATTACCAGTTTTTTATTTTTAAGGGTGGAATGGAAACCAATCCTTAAACTGAAAAATTAATTACTCTTCCAATTTTACGAATAAATTAACGAAAATCCATAGACTTATGTTTTTGAGGTCGCTGAATATGACTGTGAAATTAAAACTTATGAGACGAAAATATTGAGAGTTGAAATCACACTTAAATACTGAAAAATTAATAATTCTTTTAATATTACAAATAAATTCACGAAAATCCATATACTTATGATTTTTAGGTATCCGAATATGATTATGAGGTCTAAATTTATAAAAAAAAATAAAAAATGCTGGATTAAAAATGGTCACAAAAGAGTATAGCAATATGTCTAATTTTATTAAAAATACAGATTGTTATAAATAAATCAAATTAAAACAATTAAGTAAACTAATTAAATAACATTTTTAATCCGCACTCAAAATATGCGAAAGTGCAATGCAGCCCGCTTTTTCTGCATATTCTTCGAAAAATAGACGGCTATTGCTCGTTTCTCTACCTACTATAGACATTTAAAATGCGCGTACAAACTGAAACGTTTCAACATTATTTTAAACTGTCATATCTCTGGAACAGTGTCGTAGGAAAAAATAATAAAAATCCAAACTCTTCACTCCTTTATAAGCTTCATTTCATTCTTATATCATGATTTTATCAATCTTAGATATTTTAATTTTAAATACATAATTTTCTTGCGTATGCGCTCAAGCGCCATCTTTAAACCTTTATATATCTCTGGATCAGTTTGTCGTAGGAAAGTAAAAAAAAAACAAACTATCCGTTTTTTTTATAAGCTTCATTCTTGTACTCTTATTATTTTTTATAAACAAATATTTTCTGAGCAATTTACAAAAACCTGATTTTTTTTCAAAAAATTATGAAAATTTTAATTATTGAAAATAGGTACAGAATTAAAAATAATTATTTTAAAAATTGTAAAAAAATTGAGCATGTTAGTAATAATATGCATTAACAAATAAAGAAGCATTTAAAAAAAAATGAATTAATAAGAAATTAGAGAAATAAGACTAAAAAAAAATGACGCCTAAATTTTTAGATGCTCTACTTTTTTGTTTGTAACTTTTTTAGTTTTCAGTGTAAAAGGTCGTAATACGGCTCAACCGAAAGAAAATTTTAATACCTTTAATTTTTTCACGAATAACAATTTTTCTATAGATTTTGAGTAATTTTAGATTTTAATGTCGTGTATTTTTTCTGAACGTGTCGGCACAGTGTGTCTCTAAGATTCGAAACGACTTTAAGTAGATTAAGAGATATATCAATTTTATTTTAATAGCCTCAGTTGGACTTAAAATTTATATTTCTTTGGAACATTTGTAAAAAAACCGCTGCCCAAGGAATCACTACTTCCACATCCAGATTCTCTATCCAAGTCACTCACAACGAAAAAACTGTGTATGTGGAAATAATTGTTTATGGAATTTTAATAATATAATATTTGAAATCCTCTACCCCAAAAACCCATAAAACGATACCCCACATCGGTAGTGGGGTGGGGGTGGTGATAGGGGGGTGGTAGTGGGTAGTGGGGGTGGATGAAGTAAAAAAAAATATTTTGAGATTTCTGGTTCTTGTACATACATTAAATCACATTTTTTTTTCATCCTCTTTAATAAGGGGGTGGGGGTGGTAATGAGAGTGGCTAATGCCAAAAATTTTTTGAGACCTTAACTTCTCTTGTATATACTAAATACCAATTTTATGGACTCCTACCTGCTTGATTTACCCATTTACCCCAAATTTACCCCAATTTACCCCCCAACCCTTCGACGAAACAAGATGAAAATATAATATAGTTCTAGATCTCGTTAAAGTACATATATGTACCAAATTTCAAGTCAATATCTTAAACGGTTCCAGAGTAAAAGTGCGCACAAAAAAAGTTACAGACAGACCGACAGACAGAAATTTTTTTTTCGCTCAAACTTAAAATCTCGACGTTTCATGACATTTTAAGCCTATTTGGACAATACAAATTTTTAAAAAATTTTTTGTTACTATACTTTCACTGGACGTGGAAGTAAAAATATGGCTTCTGATCTAACAAAATATATCCTTCATTTTTCTTTTGAAATCGATTTATTTTGATGTTTTAAAGAAAATATTAAAAATCGACAACGAGATCAATACGGCATAAAAAATTATTCAAGGTGAAAATGGAAGATAATGAAATTTCGCACGTATGTACAACGAACGGTTTAGACAAAAATGTGTTTCGAAGTTTCCGCGCAAGGCATAATATATATATTTTTTATTTTGATTAAATTTTGGACTTAAGGTTTTTGGACAATTCTGAACAAGTTTCATTAACAAAATTTTCTGATAAAAAAATGCCTAATATGATTTCTTGATTTTCTCCGTATATTTTGGTATCGCAGGTGGCTTTGCTTTTGTAGGAGGCGAATGTTTTTCTGGCCATAAGTAGATGTTAAGTTATTCTAATCTTAGTAAAATTTGATTCAAATGGAAAAAAAAAATAAAAAAGTTGGTGTTACCATTTCAAGTCAACACACTGTAACTATATAACCAATAAATTTGTTGTGAAGATTTAGCAAATATTACTATATATGACGGTAAATATATAACGATCAGCTAATAATATACATATACAATATACTTATAACAAACACGTATTCTATGCATGGACTATATGAAATGTAGCATATATTATGCCTTGCGCGGAAACTTCGAGGCACATTTTTGCCTAAACCGTTCGTTGTACATAAAAAATGGAAGAGATCATTTTTGTGCGCAATTTCATTATCTTTCATTTTCATAATAACCTCAATTGTCCCCCGAGCCATAGAAAGCGCGATATTCGCAAAAACAGTTTTTTGTGAACTTTGACCTTGAATAATTTTTTATGTCGTAGTGATCTCGTTGTCGATTTTTAATATTTTCCTTAAAACACCAAAATAAATCGATTTAAAAAAAAAATGAAGGATATATTTGGTTAGATCAGAAAAGTCTAATTTCACTGGATTATACTATAATGTCAATAGAAGACAAAAAAAATAAACTCCATGAACCTTGTGCCAGATTAAAAATTTTACAAGTGAGTCTCCAAGATTTATGGGCCCGAGACTATTTAACCGTCTAACGGATGACACAAAACATCGGGAAAGGGAGTATTTATTTAGAAAGAAACTAAAGGTGTTTTTATCAGATAAATGTTATTATTCTGTATCTGTATCTAAAGTCTACTAATACGTAGCACGTTAACATGAACCTAATATGTTATGTTTTTCTTTTATTACTCTTGTTTTGTTTACAAATTTTGTATTTTACCGTACATTTTTCACCATTCTTTGTCTTCGTTTTATACAATTGTTACACTATATTTGACTTTTAGTTTAAATTTAACTATTGTGTAAAATAGTGTTTCAATGACTTGTCCTATATCATGTACATGATCAAAAAGGAACAATAAATATTTGAATTTTAATTGAATTTGAACTAGATTTGTTAAATTACACTTTAAAAGTATAAAGTGAAATAACCCAGAAGGTACTCAAATGAGAAAATGTATTTTTTAAAGAATGCTGGGGATTAAAAATACCAATTTCGCAATTTCAAAGTTAATCGAATAATTATTTCTCTGCGTCGCGTGGCGACGCCAAAACGACAACAAAGGAAGCAATTATTTACGTAATAAATAATTGCATATAAGTGTTACTTCATTCATAACACTTTTTGCATATTTCAAATATTATATTTGTTTGGGAAGATATTGATCTGTGTAGTTTTAAGTGCAACATCCTGTATATATTTTGGACCCACATTGTATATATTTAAAAAAAAATCTCACCATGTAAAAAAATATTTATTATTTAATATACGTAAATAAATAAAATAGTATAAATTACACTTCTTTCTCTAATGTTCTCAGAAAATTACTAATTACTATAACTAGAAGGATTAACCCCGCAGATCACAATATTAATGTCTTTACCCTTATAGGGACGCGTACCTGTCTCAATTTTATATAAATATTTATTATCTTCAATAACATAATTTAGTTCATCTATTCATTTCTAAAGTATCATACGTGTTTAGCAAAATGTCTAGTACTGCTTCGTGTTCTTCAAGTGCATCGTGGTCTTCACCATCAACTACAGATCAGGCAGGAGGTAATCGTAAAAGATCAGACAAAACGTTGTTACGTTATACTCTACCAAGACATGTGAAAATTTTAATCAAAGAGAAAAATACAGCTATGAACCTTTATTTGAAATCAGGGGGTATGGTGAAACAAATAGAGTTCTTTAAACTTGATGAAGCCTTAAGGAGAGAACTCGATTTATGCAGAACCCAGGTTCCGAGAAAGAACAAACCCCATGTAAAGCCAGTCAATGAAGTCCCGGTAAGCTGCTTACCAAGCTTCATCTATGACCTTATACGTGAAAGGACAAAAATTAGTTTGCGTTATAAGATGAAAAAAACAGTTCCATTCAGATTAAGGTATATTGCTTTTGATAGTGTGATAAGCACATTGCTGAGGGTTAATAATGCAAGGCGACACTGCGACACATTTATCAAACATAGTGACCTGATGCATATGAATTTGGCTTCAAGGATTTGATTATTTTGCTGACTGAACACTGAACTTCTTATCAGGTTTGGAGATACCTAATTGATTTATTTCATGTAAGAAAGTTTAGTAGAAATTGTCATGGCGAGAATTAGACAGACATCACTAAATCATGATAACCAATCAGTTACGAACATGGCAACCGTGGTTAACACTGTTGACAGATTGTCCACAGAAAAGAGAAGTGAAACGTCATCTTTTTGTTGGTATTTCCATCAGTTCATTTAGTGTTTTAACCTAACATTGTGTGATAATTTCCAACAATCTATCTATATTTTTACCACATATGAGGACTACTGTGCTATGTATCGAAGGGAAACCATTGAGGAAAGTGGTGTGTGGGGTGGAACCGTTTGTGCTGTTCGGGGATGTTCGAGTAAAACGACAGGAAAAGACAATTACTTTATTTAGGTTTCCTAAGGAAATTATTATTGCTGTAAATTAAAAGTGTAGTAAGTCGACCCACTTCTTTGGGGGCGTATTAGTAGAGAGCACATTTGCAATTGATTTAACCATAATTAGTACAGTAACTAGAGGTTTTAACTTTGGAATAATCTGATATGAATCAGATTTCGTTCAATATTGGCAACTTAATAGTAAATGCATGAGAGAAGTTTCTATACTGTGCGAGGGCTTGCTAATTTATAGGGTGTGGATGCCACCCTTTCAGGCGGTGGCAACTAAAAAAGACAAAAACAGTGGAACTGAAAGATAATCAAATTTTGAGAAGAAAATGTTCTATGCAACTTTTCATGTTAATGGTTTAGGAGATCTGGAAGTATAAAGGCGGCGTCCGAACGTCTATAAGACGAAGTACTTAGTTTAAACGTTAAATATCATCTTAGAATCATTTGCGTTAAAAATGTTGACAATCAAAATGAAAGTCCATTAATTGGGCTTCAAAATGTTTTTTTGGTTATTTCTATAGCATAAAAAATCAAAAAGCTATGCAAGAAAAAATGTACTTTTCCACATTATTTTAATAAAAACGTCGCCATTTTGTTAATGTCAATAATTCAATAATAATAAGTCAATAATTAAAAAAATATATTTTCATATACTGTTTTTCGTTAATACCTATGATCTAGACGCTCAAATTTTGTCGTCGGCTTACAACGCTTATTTTAGAAAAAAAAAAATGCATTTTAAACTGAAAAGGGGTTTTAGAAAAAACATTTTTGTTTCTTTGCCAATATCTCAATAAATATTAGTTTTGCCGAGAAAATGGCGGATATCAAAAATGAAGCTTATAAACTGAGAATAAATTTATTTTAAAAACAAAGACAAAGTATTTAGTTTAAATGTTGAATATCTAAGAAACTGTGACACTTGCATAAAAAAATCTAAAAAATAGGATTAAATACGATTAATTAATCTTTAAAATAATTTTTTGTTTGTTTCTGCATCACAAAAAATGAAGAAGTTGCGCGTTTTCACATTTTTTTTTTTAACAAAATGTCTCCAATTATTTGTTATTGTAATTGTTCAGTAATTTTTTTCAAAAATGCTATTTTTCATTAATACTCAACTTTTTTGACCGTTTAAAACACCTGTTTTAGAAAAATCCGCTATTTTAGAACCGCCATTTTGAATTTTTTAACTTTGACTTCAGATTCGTAATCAGCAACCCAAAAACGTAACTACGTTTAAAAAATAAATCAGTAATACTTTTTCAAACATTGAATATTTAAATTTAGATGTGGTTTTTCGCCCCTTGAGGGTAAGAGCAAGTGTTCGGACCATATAGAAACTGAGGACAATATATTTTACTACAATAATACCCCATAAAGAAAAATTTTTTCATTACGTAATTATTCCGAAATGTTACATATTTTTTACCTCAAAGGTACTGTACTAATAGTCTAAGATTTGAAGAGAGGTCGTCCTTCACCCATTTGCTTACCAGGTGCAACGTATTTTTTATCAAACCTTATATAAACCTTATATATAAATGAATATGTCGCGAATCTATTGCCTATTAAAATATGTTCATGGCTATCCTTAATTAAAAAAATGGTATTTATCGTGGATAACCGTGGATTCGCGATTAACTCAGACTTTATGGCTCAAACGGGAACAACACCTATTATAAAAGTTGTACATCTATAAATTCTCTACCTAAAGGTCCTATTCATTTTTTTCGTACGTCTAACCGTTTTGGAGATACGACACGGACTAAGTGAAAAATGCATTTAGTTGCGCCAAACCTCTTTCGCACCACATATTTCGCAATTATCTTGCTTTCTGTCTCAGAATGAAAATTAAATATTATCAAGTTCAAATCTGGTTGGGAAAAGACATTGATCCTGAGCAGTGGAGCTGGATTAGGAAGAATGATATTCTGCAGCCAGTACTAACGCAGTTACCACCTGTATCAGACATATTGTTAAATGGTAATTTATTGAACTCTATTTAATTGAAGGACTGTTGTAAAAAATTTAAAAAAAATTAAATTAAAAATGTTAATTCTATATAGTAAATTGATAAAAGTCCAACACAGAAAAAGATATACATTGTTAAAGTTACAAATGAATGGAAATGTTAAAATAAGCTACTATATAAAATTAACATTTTTAATTTAATTTTTTTTAAATTTTTTTTTTACAACAGTCCGTCAATTAAGTAGAGTTCAATGAATTACCATTTAACAATATGTCTGGTGCTGGTGGTAACTGCGTTAGTACTGGCTGCAGAATATCATTCTTCCTAATCCAGCACCATATTGCTCAGGATCAATGTCTTTTCCCAATCAGGTTTGAACTTGATAATATTTAATTTTCATTCTGAGACATAGAAAGCAATAATTGCGAAATATGTGGTGCGAAAGAGGTTTGGCGCAACTAAATGCATTTTTCACTTAGTCCGCGTCGTATCTCCAAAACAGTTAGGCGTACGAAGAAAATGTATAGGACCTTTAAGCTAGAGAATTTACAGCGTACAACTATTATAATAAGTGTTGTTCCCATTTGAGCCATAAAATCTGAGTTAATCGCGAATCCACGGTTATCCACGATAAATACCGTTTTTTTAATTAATATTTTAATAGGCAATACGTTCGCGACATATTCATTTATATATAAGGTTTGGTAAAAACTACGTTTCATTTGGTACGCAGGTGGGTGAAGGACGACTTCTCTTCGGATCCTGTACTATAAATATGCATTATGCAAAACCTAATAATTTTTGAGATATTTTAATTTAAAAATTAAAAAAAAAGAGGATAAAACATTTTAAGATTTCAGTTTCCGTTGTTAGTTTATGGATTCATGGGGACGATTTTTTTCAAAAATTTGATACATTATATCTATAACAATTGAAAATTATAATCTAACTACATGCCAAAGGAGTATAGTAGTACTATTCCAGGGCAAATATTTGTAACAAATTACTTCAAACCCTAAAAAATAACTAGAGATATATTTAGATAAAAGCAAGTTGTTTTTAAAAAAACGTATGTTTCTATACCCTGCGAGAATTTTACGACAATGTGTAATACAATATTGTATCGTAATTTTTATTTTAAATTTTCTATTGTAATAGTATCACCCTTAAAAATTAATGACTGCATACCTGAAGCACTCTGTATATATGTATACTTACCAAATTATGTATTCACATTATGACCTGTCATATCTCTTTTTATGTCTAGCTTACAAGAATAAATACTTTTAATTATTTATTATTTTATTACCCTGCAAATTATTTTAATTCAACGAGTTTTATAAATATCTTTTTATGAAATCGATCAAGAATGTCTACTTTCTCAGTGCAATTTCAGATCCTAAAATATGCTATTCTACTATTTTAGTCCGTGGTTACAAAGTGAACAAAAAGATTGTAACCATTTTTCATCGCTTTTTTCCAAAACATTGAAACTCCCACGTGATCAATAATATTGCATTAGTTTTTCAATAAAAAAAGTGCCTAATACAACTTCTCAAAAAATCGACCCTTTTTTTCTTAATAAAAATTCACGCCAAGTATTGAAATAAGTCTTAAGGATAAGGATATAAGATCTTTGATACCGATCCATATTTGGTTGAAATTGAATGACCCATAACTGAGCTACCAGGCCTGTAGCCAGGGAGAGGGCAGGACGGGCTACGCCCGACCTACGGCGACAGCAAGGGGGGCAATTTCAACTGCCTTCCCAATATTTTAAAAGAGATTGGGTTAACAAATTTTTTTTTTGTTTCTCTTCCCCCGCTCATCAAAAATTTTTTCGGACTAAAAAAATGTTTTTACGGGCCCACCCTGAAAAATTGTTTGCCCGCCCTTAAAGCACTTTCTAGCTACAGGCCTGTGAACTACGAAGGCGTGTCCTCTTGAGATGGGTCACACTGTATAACTTGCAATAAATTATAAAATAAGGTAACAAATAGGTACATAGATACACAAAAATAATCATAATTAATATAAAAATCACAGTCATCGTATTGTATAAAAAAATAAGCTAACATAATAAACCTTTTAAAAGCTAGCCAAGTGCTTATCACAACTTATCACAATGCAGAGACATCGAAACTTAAAAATTCGTTGATATCATAAAATGCCTCTTTCTTTGAGAAATCTTTAATCAGCACGCTTTTATTGACCTGTAACTTTGTAATGTAACATTGTAACCAAACTAATTGCCGTGTCGATTTGAAACTGAAAATTTATGCAATTCTGGTGACGATACAATAATATGGTACCAAGAAGCGTGTTTTTGGGTAGTTTTTAATTTTATACTCATACTTAAGACCAATTAATCCAGTCGAATTAGACATAATAAAAAATTTTGCGTCCAGTGGACTTTTTTTTGTGGAAGTTGTTTAAGAGGGCATAATAAGCAAGCACAGAAAACTACACCCTGGTACACCATATGCGTCCCCTATTTTTAGGGGTTGAATCTTTGAAATTTTACTTATGTGCCCATATCTTTTTACCTATTGCCCGTAGGGCTCTTTACCAAATTACACTTTTTGAAGATTCATCCCTCCTCTACATAATATATATGACACATTTGTCGTAGGACAAACGGTTTTGGCTGTACGAGGCCGGAAAGGTCGCGCTGTCTGAATTTGGGGGTTTTTTGTACAGGACAAACGGCTATTATTTCCAATCTATAATACTACACATACTAATGTCCTTATAGTCCAGTCAATGACCTATTTCCCGTATAATTTTGCCAAACAGCACCGATTTTCATAGAAATTTGGATTTAGGTTCTACTTACTCTCTACTCCAAAGTTGACCCTGTACCGGGGGTTGCTTTTACCCTAGGGGTGGATGCCACCCCTTCGCGGGGGTGAAAAAAAAATGTTTCATTGAAAATAAGGGAATGGGATAGATTGACTAATTCTAAGCAACTTTTGTTCTATAAAGTTTTTTCTGAAAGTCGATACTTTTCGACTTATTCGCGAGTGAAAGTGTCAATTTTTCAACCAATAAACCCACGTTTTCAGACGGTTTTTCGCGAATAACTAAAAAAGTAAGTATTTTATCGAAAAAATCATTCTTAGTAAAAATATAGCTTATAAAATAACAAAAAGAATGGTGTCTGTAGTCCCAATACTAACGGAGTAATAGCTTGTTGAAGGTTGGTTCTTATTCGTCAAACGCCAAAATTGAAAGTTTCAACGTGAAGTTTCCAAAAAACAATGCATTTTTCGGGAAACTCATAAAACCTTTTTTGAAGTGCTTGAAAAGACCTTTGTTTTTATTTTTTATAAAAGTCCCTAGCATCAAAACTAAGCAAGTTATGACCAAAATAATGTTAGTTCCTATTTTTTCGGCGTAAAAAAAATGTGAAAATCACCCCCTAATTACCACCCCAATTGGAAATAATCGTTACCACTTTACAATTTACTTTATTTATGTACTTGTAACATGTTCTAGAAGTTTGACCGGTTTAAAGTGCTTAGTTTTGAAACAATTTGAGGTTGAAGTGAAAAGAGCATTTTTGTAATTTTGCAAAAAATTGACATTTCTTCAAAATAACTCAAAACTATTAATGATACGCAAAATTTTGTAGAGTACAAAATTGTAGGTTTTGCTTTTCTGAAAATTTTCGTTTTATTATTATTTTTTTTTTTTGGATAAAACTTGAGTAAGATATGGCCGTTTAAAGTTTGCATGTGTTCGTAAATAGTAACTTGTTCAAGCCCTTTCAGCTCAAACCATTTCAAAAATAAGTGCTGAAAGAAAATTATGAACTTATAGCTCTTGAAAAAACCTACGAAATGATTTTTTGAAGGACTTGATAGCTTAAAAACTAAGCGAGTTATGGGTAAAAAACCAATCACATATTTTTGCAGATATCAGAACACGTATATTGGAGCATTGATGAATACACATGATAGCTATATTTAGGCACAGCATACTTACACCTATTCATAAAAGACAAAAATAAAGGTTTTTTCAAGCACTTCAAAAAAGGTTCCATGAGTTTCCCCGAAAAATGCATTGTTTTTTGGCAACTTCACGTAGAAACTTTCAACGTGGCGTTTGACGAATAAGAACCAACCTTCAACAAGCTATTACTCCGCTTGTATTGGGACTACAGACACCATAAACCCACCATTCTTTTTGTTTTTTTATAAGCTACATTTTTACCAAGAATGATTTTTTCGATAAAATACTTACTTTTTGAGTTATTCGCGAAAAACCGTCTGAAATCGTGGGTTTATTGTTGAAAAATTGACACTTTCACTCGCGAATAAGTCGAAAAGTATTGACTTTCAGAAAAAACATTATAGAACAAAAGTTGCTTAGAATTAGTCAATCTATCCATTCATGGACTTATTTTCAATGAAACATTTTTTACCCCCGAGAAGGGGTGGCATCCACCCCCAGGGTAAAAGCAACCCCCGGTACAGGGTCAACTTTGGAGTAGAGGGTAAGTAGAACCTAAATCCAAATTTTTGTGCAAATCGGTGCTGTTTGGCAAAATTATACAGTATCGCCGTATTTTACCATCAATGACTGGACTATTATGGAGGGATGATGACTTGTGAAACAACTTTCATCGAATACCGCGCGGTTTCCATGATACGGGATGTTGAAATTTTGAAAACTCCCTTTTTTTTTCGCTCATTTTTTTTTTTTCATGTATGTACGACCTTAATATAAGAAAATTTACGTTGGTTTTATTTTAATAAATTCATTGGTTTAGGATCTAGACAGCAAAATATGCCAAAAACGGCTATTTTGGACTTGTTGCATTAAAAAAACCAAAACCAGTATAATTCTGGTAAATGTTTTTATTTATCCTAAAAATCCAATTCATTGCGCATAGAAAATGTGTTTTTGTATTTAAATAGAATCAACACTTATTTAGTCCAGGGAAATGAGTAAAAAAAGTACCATGTTCGGGACTGTGACTCATCCAGGCAGAGACCACGATTTTTAGGTAGTATAGGTGTCAATAAATGAAACCTATATAAAATCTGCGGTCGATTTTCTGCATATGTTTATTTACAGTCATTTTAATGCAAAAAAATGGAAAAAACGTGTTTTTTCACACTTTTTCACCTGCTAGTAAAAAGTAAACTATCTTACAGATAAATCAAATGAATCACCTTGTAGGAAATTAAAAAAGCTTTAAAATGGCGGTTGTTAAATGTCGATATGGTTAATTGTTGCTAAGATAATTGCAAAATGCGGAATTTTATTCAATAAACAATATCTTGTGTAAAAAACAATCTACTGTTTTGTCCTTGCGTAAATAGTTGACTCTCATAGTGCTTAATACCTGGTAAAAATTTCAAATCGATTCGTCAAATAGTTTTTGCAAAATTGCATTAATTTATCCCAGAGACCTTTTTTTTGCAACCCCACCACGTCCAGAGAAATCAAAATACAATGATTCTACGGCCTCCACCTGAAAGGGAAAGACTTGATTTACCAAAATGCTTTGTTAGATATCGAAAAAATTAATTTTCAGACCTGCAAAATGACGTTGCAAAAGAACTCAGATTTTTACCTTATAAACCAAATAGAATAATTTTTTAACAATTGATTGTAGAGCATCGGTTTTTCGATATTTGAAAAGCTGATATTTTTACACGAATTTTGAAAGAAAAAAGAAGGTCCTAGGTCAATTTGGGGCAAAGTTAGCAATTTTTTTTCAAAAATTCATAGCTCCTTTGTTTATAATAATTAAGAAATGTAACAAGCGCCATTTTAAAGGGGAAGAGTTCAACTTTTAGTGTGTATGTGAATCGACAAATATTCTGTATTATTATAAATTACAGCGTTATTTATATCGAACAATGTGTTTCTTTTCACACTTTATAAATTCTATTGTTTATAACTTAACCCATTAACGACCAAAGGTGCGTAAACGCACCCTTTCAACCAAATTTTTTTTTCAAGTTCGACACCAATATTTTACACTTCTAAGTTTTACGGAATGTATATCAACAGTTCAGAGAGTGTACCAATATTTTTGTTTTATTAAAAATATCTTTCTTTCATATTTTAAAACCTTTTTGAATATGCCACAATTTAACCGGTTATGTACATCACCATCAAATTATTTTTTTGAGTTAGCAATTATAAAATAACAGCAATTCTTTCATGCTATACATAAATAAAATACATTGTGATAACTATATTTTTGTATTCACTCATATTTTAAAAATGACGTCCATATTGCCATATATACATATATATAATGGGTGCGTATACGCACCTTTGGCCAATAAGTTAACATTTTTATGTACTTTATTTCAAGTGTGGAAAAGACGAAAATCTCGGTATGTCAACATAGTGCATGGAAGCAGACACGGGTCCAATATTCAATCCTGTCGAGAGGGGGGAGGGCGTGCGAGGATGATTCCCCCTCTCCCCCGCCTATCAAAAAAAAATCGAGCCAAAATTCTTTGAATTTCTGCCTCACCAAAAAATTTTTCGAACCAAAATAAAAATAATTTTTTTCAGATTTTTCCTCCCTCGCTTATCAATTTTCAAAAAAATACCCCCCCCCAGGCCCGTATTTCTCTCCATGGCCCTGCCACTATTTATTTTTTCTCCCAAATTATTTTGTCAAATACTATCGCCTTCCGCCTCACGCAACAGAAATATAATAAAATCTACTTTGATATGGCGACATTTCGCTTTCTCATATGCGTCATATACAAAGCACCTACTTTATTACAACGTGAACTGCAAGTAGATATCAACGTTCCTTTTAGGAAAAATCGAAAAAAAAACACACCCGATGATGGAAACAATAAGAGCGAAACCGCTATTTTCAACTTATTTTGACTCTAGCACAAAATAGTACGACGATATCGCTTTCATATTCACAAGTCGATATCTTCTTCCGTTTTCGAAAAATCAACGAAAACCGTCACGACAATGGAAACTTAAACAGCAGACCAGAATAGCATATCCTAAGATCGGCCAGCAAAAAGTCCACCTGACCATATAATCAATAAAGACGAAATAAGAAAATCACGACAAAGCGGAAAAACGAGCCGCGTAGGAAGAAATGTCTGACGAAGAAAAAATGAAATGAGGAAATGACGAATTGAGCAACGGCTAAATACGAAACATCAAGTAATACTATTTATCTATGTAAGAAGTGCAAAATGCATCTGCACCCAGATTGCTTCGAGATTTTTCGAAAAAAAAAAAATATTCTGATTCATTTCATTTTTCTTTGTTTAATAATTTACATGTCGGTTTCCGCCAAAGGTGCGTATACGCACCTACGTGTTTTTTTTTCAAATATTTACTTTTTTTTTTTTTTGATGCCAAATTAGTCTTAATTTATGTATTCTTAATGTACTTTAATAAAAATATCTCTAAAACCGCAACTTCTTATTGTCTTGGCCGTTAATGGGTTAATATAACAGTAATTTATATATTTAATTGTACACAAATCTTTCCTATAATTTTCAATAAGAATAATACAAAAATTTTGATAATGTATAAAAATATTTTTTTGTAAAATGTTTAAACAAATTACAGGTAATTATTACTCTCTTATTATTTTGGAGCAGATGTGTTGAACCATCGAAAGTTTCTACTGTATCATACAAACCATGATACATAACAAACGCTGTCACTACATGTACATTCACACGCGTGTTGTATACTTCTACGAAGGAAGTAATGGTTTGTTTTTTTATTTATTAATAATTAATAATACGCAAATTAATAAGAGCACTTTTCATAAATTGTATGGTAATTTTGCATTTGAAAAATATCTTAAAAATGTAAATTATATCGAGTAGAGTGTTTTTATTTTATGAATTTGAAAAATTAAATTGTTTATAACAATAAGATATATATTTACGTGTACATAAGCCTTTTCTACAACTTCCAACAAGAACAAAACAAAAAATTTTGATATTTTGCAAAAAAAAAATTTTTTTTAAATGTTTAAACAAATTACATTGTTAATATTAATGTTAATAGTTTAACAGATTGAATATTATTAACGTACGCAAAAAGGTACCCCAAATTGAAAAAAGAAACATCAAAATCGGTTAACAAACACCAAAGTTATGACTTATGACTGGTCAGTTTGAAGATGCTGTTTCAATTTGTGAATGCGCGGATTTGAGAGTTCCCCCTCCACAACCTCCGAGCTAAGTTGATTCGAGCCTCATTTTAGAAGCTTTGCCAACAGTTTTGAGAAAGTGCAATCATTTTCAAATTTTTTACACTAAAAGTTGAACTCTTCCCCTTTAAAATGGCGCTTGTTACGTTTCTTAATTATTATAAACAAAGGAGCTATGAATTTTTGAAAAAAAATTGCTAACTTTGCCCCAAATTGACCTAGGACCTTCTTTTTTTTTCAAAATTCGTGTAAAAATATCAGCTTTTAAAATATCGAAAAACCGATGCTCTACAATCAATTGTTAAAAAATTATTCTATTTGTTTATAAGGTAAAAATCTGAGTTCTTTTGCAACGTCATTTTGCAGGTCTGAAAATTAATTTTTTCGATATCTAACAAAGCATTTTGGTAAATCAAGTCTTTTCCTTTCAGGTGGAGGCCGTAGAATCAATGTATTTTGATTTCTCTGGACGTGGTGGGGTTGCAAAAAAAAAGTCTCTGGGATAAATTAATGCAATTTTGCAAAAACTATTTGACGAATCGATTTGAAATTTTTACCAGATATTAAGCACTATGAGAGTCAACTATTTACGCAAGGACAAAACAGTAGATTGTTTTTTACACAAGATATTGTTTATTGAATAAAATTCCGCATTTTGCAATTATCTTAGCAACAATTAACTATATCGACATTTAACAACCGCCATTTTAAAGCTTTTTTAATTTCCTACAAGGTGATTCATTTGATTTATCTGTAAGATAGTTTACTTTTTACTAGCAGGTGAAAAAGTGTGAAAAAACACGTTTTTTCCATTTTTTTGCATTAAAATGACTGTAAATAAACATATGCAGAAAATCGACCGCAGATTTTATATAGGTTTCATTTATTGACACCTATACTACCTAAAAATCGTGGTCTCTGCCTGGATGAGTCACAGTCCCGGCCAAAACCTCATTTCCCTGGATTAATTGTGTAATAACGATTTATGACATGTGTTCTCGAGTCTCTTTTTTCACATGTTTTTTGCGGTCTTATGGTTCATACTAGGGCAGAAAGCAATATACACGTGGACAGGACACATAATAGGGTGTTAAAATGCGATAGGACGTACCGTTTTCGAGTAAAACGTACTCGTTTGCAAAAAATTGCTTCAGATCACACTTTTCATCGACTGTCTAGTAAATACTCACCGCTGACTACGAAAAAATACAACTATGTGTCGCTTCTTGTTTTTTCTGTTTATGAGGGACATTGCTAATGAAAAAATGAAGGGAATAGGGGATTCTCACCCTCCCTTTTTAAGGGTTGACGCTTGTCTCGAACCATCTTTGCAACTTATTTTGTGTCTATAATAAAATCCACAGTTTGTTTTTTAAATAATTTTTCGATGAAATGGACATAGCTGTTTCTCGAGGAAGGTAAAATTACTGTTGATTTTGTTATAGATACAAAATAAATTGCAATGATGATTCGAGACAAGCGTAAACCTTTAAATTGAAGGGGGGATTGGGGTGAGAACCCCCCCCCCCCCCCCCCCTATTCCGTCCGAGTCCCTTCATTTTTTCATTAGCAATGTCCCTCATAAACAGAAAAAGCAAGAAGCGACACATAGTTGTATTTTTTCGTAGTCAGCGGTGAGTATTTACTAGTCAGTCGATGAAAAGTGTGATCTGAAGCAATTTTTTGCAAACAAGTGCGTTTTACTCGAAAACGGTACGCCCTATCGCATTTTAACAAGATACCCATTTTAACACCCTATTATGTGCCCTGTCCACGTGTATATTGCTTTCTGCCTAGGTTCATACTAGGGCCGCAAAAAAAAAATGTGAAAAAGGGGACTGGAGAACACATGACATAAATCGTTATTTCACAATAAGTGTTGATTCTATTTAAAAACAAAAACACATTTTCTATGCGCAATGAATTGGACTTTTAGGATAAACAAAAACATTTACCAGAATTATACTGGTTTTGGTTTTTTTAATGCAACAATACCAAAATAGCCATTTTTGGCATATTTTGATGTCTAGCTCCTAAATAAATGAATGTATTAAAATGAAACCAACGAAAATTTTCTTATATTAGGGTCGTACACACATGAAAAAAATATGAGCGAAAAAAAGTAGGGGGTTTTCAAAATTTCAACATCCCGTACCATGGAAACCGCGCGGTATTCGATGAAAGTTTTTTCACAGATCATCATCCCTCCATAAGAGCCTTATTATGTGTAGTATTATAGATTGGAAATAATAGCTGTTTGTCCTGTATAGAAGAACCCCAAATTCGGACAGCGCGAATAGGGGACGCACATGGTGTAGCAGGGTGTAGTTTTCTGTGCTTGCTTATTATGCCCTCTTAAACAACTTCCACAAAAAAAAGTCCACTGGACGCAAAATTATTTATAGTATAATCTGCGGTCAGTGAAATGAAGAAACGAATTATTCGGCTTATTTTTGAAGATAGAAACTTCAAATTTTGTACGTATGTATTAAAATATATATTCTAGTTCGTCACGTTTTTATTTTTTTGTTTTAGTCAAAAACACGTGATCAACGAAAAAATGGACGTCGAAAAATTGGAATTTACAAAAAAAGAAATCGTGACGACCTAGATAGTCCATAATTAATTACGTGGATAAAATATAACCTCTTAATTTTCAAACATAGATTCAATAAATAGTTTCCAATTTTGCCGTCAATAGATGGCACTCGCCTCGGCATTCGCATAGCTTTACACGCTCTCAGACTTTAGGGAGGAACTTGTTGTCATGGAGACCTGACGCGAATGAATGCTTGCCAGGGAAGCATTTAGGAGTTCTGGTAATATCTTAAATTTATTTATAAATTATTTTATCTTACAGGAATTACTTAATAGATGAAATTCTTGAAAATGTTAATACATAAATAAAAGGTGCCAAATAGAGAGGACCGGTTTTGTATAAACACTCCTACAAATTTTATTATGAAAATTTGAATGCGGTTTTTAGTTAGGTCAGAAATCAATTTATTCGAAATTATTACCAAGCAAAATGTACAGGGTGTCCCAGTCAACGCGCTATGCTGGGTTTTCTCGGTAGTTTCTGAGATAAGTTTATGGTTCAAAATCCAATCTGACGTAGGTTTTCCGAGGAATCTCATACTGCTAAGATATTTAGGAATCCAAAATGACAAAATTTAGAAAACCAAGATGGCGGATGAATTTTGTCATCTGTGATCCTATTCGAATGAAAATCGATATCTGGGGATTTTCGGGATGCGGGTTACGAATTTTTGGTAAAAATTTAGGAATCCAAGACAGCGGACGAATTATAACTATATTTTGACCCCCTTTATTTATGTTATTATTGGAGACAAAAAAAAGTTTCGTATAAGAGTTGTAAGGTTGTATACATATTTTTTTAAATGCAATTAAAAAACAATTGCTTGGATATGTCACGTGATATAACAATGAAGGTTGCTTTTTAAATGAAAAACCCTGTATATTTTTACATATTCTTTTAGATCCTTTATCCCTGATTTCAAACATATAAGGATCTAGCTGTAATATTTTTTGATATATCGGACATTAAATATGCTTCAAACATGCTTATAGGTATTTTAGGGTTTCTGACGGAGCGCAGTCAGTGGCGGATTTAGGGGGGGGGGGGGGGGGGCTATAGGGTAAAATCCAAGCGCGGCAATTTTTTTGAAAAACACCAAAGACATAAAAACAAAAAATTATTATTATTAATATGTTCTATCAGAACATGTTTAATTTATTTGAGAACGTGTTTTTTATAATAACTAGACTAAAGTTCCTTATTATAGTCAACAGTACAGGGTGGTTGTGCAAACGTTAAAACCTCATTTAACTTCTTTATTTTTGGAGTTACGTAAATACGTTCAAAAATAAAAGTTATGAGATATCACATGTATTTTCCAAACATCATTTCAGCAAAACAATTCAAACAAGTCGAATTTCGGAGATATGAGCTTTACCTTGGTTTTACTTCCACATCCAGTGGAAGTATAGTAACGACAAAAAAATTTTTTTAAATTTTTATTGTTTAAATAGGCTCAGAATGTCATGAAACGTCGAGATTTTAAGTTTGAGCGAAAAAAAAATTTCTGTCTGTCGGTCTGTAACTTTTTTGTGCGCACGTTTACTCTGTAACCGTTTAAGATATTGACTTGAAATTTGGTACACAAATGTACTTTAACGAGATCTGGAACTAGATTATATTTTCATTTTGTTCCGTCAGAGGGTTGGGGGGTAAATTGGGGTAAATTTGGGGTAACCAGCTAAATCAAGCAGCTAATAGTCCAGAAAATTGGTATTTAGTATATACAAGAGAAGCTAAGGTCTCAAAAAATGTTTGGCATTAGCCACCCCCACCCCATTACTAAATTTTTTCGTTGTGAATGAGTTGGATCGAAAATCTGGATGCGGAAGTAATGATTCCTTGGGCAGCGGTTTTTTTAAATAGAACACCCCCATATATTTTTACACTATTTGAAAGGCCATAGAAAAATCTTTTCAATGATATATGACCCAGTCTGTTCACTTTTTAAATTTTTTTTCCGATTTGAATCTAATTTTACTTATGGAACAAATTAGGATCTACTTATTACCAGAAAAAAATTCACGTCCTACAAATGCAAAGCCACCTGCGGTACCAAAATATGCGGATAAAATCAAAAAATCATATTAGGCATATTTTTATTGGAAAATTTTGTTAATGAAAGAATTGTTCAGAAACCTTAAGTCCAAAATTTAATCAAAAAAAATATATAAATTTTTATTAAAATAATGTCCAAGTCCGAAAATATCATTTGAATGGGTTTTTTCGTTTAGAAAACTGTACTATGACAATTTTGTTTGAAATTAAACCCAAGCTGCAGGTAGTTGTAAAACAGTTTTTTTTTAAATACCTAATTATTTTCAAAATTTTTTAAATTTCAAGTTTTTCATTTTTTAATTTTGATTAAATTTTGGCCATTTTGGACAATTCTTAACAAGTTTTATTAACAAAATTTTCCGATAAAAAAATGCCTAATATGATTTTCCGATTTTCTCCACATATTTTGGTACCGCAGGTGGCTTTGGTACCGTAGGAGGCGAATGTTTTTCTGATCATAAGTAGATACTAGTTTGTTCTATACTTAAGTAAAATGCGATTCAAATCGGAAAAAAAATAAAGTTATTGGGGTGTTACCATTTCAAGTGAAACACACTGTATCAATTATTGAAATTCTCCATTTTATTTAAAATAAAGTGAAATTAGACAGAACTAACATATTGTTTATTTTAATTTACATACTTTTGTTTTCCATGGCTAATTTGATAAATTGTAAATTTATAGTAAATTAGACAAAATTTGTTTAAGATAAGTACCATGTATTATATTATAAATACAAAGCTTTTTTTATGGCGTTTCAAATGGTACATATATGGAGTGTTCCTTTAAAAAAAAGCAAAGTAAAGTTCATATCTCCGAAATGCGACTTTCAATAGGCATGTCCACAAAATTTTAATTTCAATTGGGAATGATAGAATTATCGATATTGTACACTAATTTAACAATAAAAAAAACCGCTGCCCAACTTCCACATCCAGATTTTCTATCCAAGTCACTCACAACGAAAAAATGTTGTATGTGGAAATAATTGTTTAATAATATAATATTTGAAATTCTCTACCTCAAAAACCCATAAAACGATACCCCACATCGGTAATGGGGTGAGGGTGGTGATAGAGGGTGGTAATGGGGGTGGATAAGGTAAAAAAATATTTTGAGGTTTCTAGTTCTTGTACACACACTAAATTAAATTTTTTTTCATCCCCTTTAATAATGGGGTGGGGGCTAATGCCAAAATTTTTTTTGAGACCTTAGCTTCTCTTGTATATAGTAAATACCAATTTTATGAACTCTTACCTGCTTGATTTACCTATTTACCCCAAATTTACCCCAATTTACCCCCAACTCTTCGACGGAACAAGATGAAAATATAATCTAGTTCTAGATCTCGTTAAAGTACATAAGTGTACTAAATTTCAAGTGAGTATCTCAAACGGTTCCAGAGTAAACGTGCGCACAAAAAAAAAGTTAGACCGACAGACAGACAGAATTTTTTTTGCTCAAACTTAAAATCTCGACGTTTCATGACATTCTAAGCCTATTTGAACAATAAAAATTTTTAAAAAATTTTTTTGTCGTTACTATACTTCCACTGGATGTTGAAGTAATATATGTATCCTTATTTTGCCAGTTATTCGTAATAGGCATCGCCCCAACATAACGAGGATTTTTGGTAATTTTTCAATAAAAATTCTTGGCCTATGGTAAAAAAATATTTTGAGGTTTTTGGTTCTTGTACATACACTAAATCACACTTTTTTTTCGTCCCCTTAAAAAGTGGGGTAGGGGTGGTAATGGGGGTAGCTAATGTCAAAAATTTTTTCGAGACCCTAGCTTCTCTTATATATACTAAATACCAATTTTACGGACTCTTACCTGCTTGATTTACCTGTTTACCTCCCCATTTACCCCAATTTACAACCCAACCCTTCGATGGAATAAGATGAAAATATAATCTAGTTCCAGATCCCGTTAAAGTACATAAGTGTACCAAATTTCAAGTCAATATCTTAAACGGTTCCAGAGTAATCGTGCGCACAAAAAAGTTAGACAGACAGGCAGAATTTTTTTTTTGCTCAAACTTAAAATGTCGACCTTTCATGACAGTCTAAGCCTATTTGAACAATAAAAACATTCAAAAATTTTTTGTTACTATACTACCACTGGATGTGGAAGTAATCAATATTCTATTTTCAAGAAAAAGAACGCCATTGCCATGTAAACCGGAAGTGATATTTAAAATTTACATGCCTTTTTTTACTTTCCTTTAATGCTTTAATAGTCAATTAAGAACATAAATAATCCGATCAATTCTTCTTTGATGTTCAATTATATGTTTCTTAGCGGCATAGATTCCCCGAAAAAAAAAAATACTTATCTCAAAAACTACCGAGAAAATCGGACATAACACGTTAACTAGGACACCCTGTACACTGTAAATATACATTATGTACCTACAGATAGTTTTTTCTTTTAATTAAAAACCACTGCCTAAGGAATCACTACAACCGCATTCAGTTTTCCTACTCAAATTATTTTAAATAAAAATTCTTGTGCACCCAACGCGAAATTCGACTCTGTACGACAGAAATATATTTGAACTATTTCTCTTATATATTACACAATATGTTATTCTCCGCCTTTTTACTTGGTCGGCATATTTCATTGGTCAAAGGTGCACGCCCACCCGTATATACCCTTTTCATATATATCAATGAAAATATGTTTTGTCTTACTGCAGATTGTCCTCTTAATTCGACTAGATTAAATCCTTCCCTGCACGCGTCGGTATTCTAATAAATGGTGAAGGCGCGCATTCGCCATTTCTTAGAATATCTCAATATACATCGCCTGAGTCAACACATTATGCGATCAAAAGAAAATTATAGTTAATTAAAAAACTAAAAAACATGCTTTTATGAGCATGGTACTAAAAAGTTAAAAACAAAACATTATAGATTATAAAACTAAAAAACATACTTTTATGAGTAGCGAACTAAAAAGTTAAAAACAATTCGTTAATTAATTGTTTTAAATTTGAAAGCGTGTGGCGCGCTTATACCGGGTGGCCATCGATTAATGTACGCCCCCAACTTTTTAATTGTTTTTTAATTTAAAAATTTCGTTTTTGTACACATAAATTGGGCAAAAGTGGGCTACTTTTAAACTAATAGAAGCGAAAATAACACTTCAACCGGAAGTGACATCAACTTTTTTTTCTTAAATAGAATGACTATATTTTTTTGATGATCCCCTATTAAGCATAAAATTATAAGTTCAACAGTTTTTTCCGATATAAAAAATTCCAAAAAAAATTAAAGAGATGTTTTTAATGTTTTTCAAAATGGCAGCGTTAGATGAACGCGACGTCAGAAAATTACTAAGTAGGCTATGAAAATTATTGGTAAGGTTCTAGACTTGTCAGTAAACAAAATAGTTATTTGAATTACTGATAGGTACGACTATTTTTAAGTTTTTCTCAATAAACAGAATTTAATTTTCATTTTCATTTCCGTAGGGCTCGTATGGAAAATTTCTTAATGGGGCAGTTCTATTTTCTTTTATTAATCATAAATAATGATTCATAGACTTTAATTTTTTTTCGCCATTAATCATTTCTTAACGATATCCTTCGTGATAATAAAAGTACTTTTAAAAGGTAAGCGCCAACAGATAATTTTAATAAGGTAGTATCTATTTATATTTAAATCCAAAATTGCAGATAGCCAGGAAAATAACAGACATTCGCAACAATTGAATTATTCCTGACACTACTCACTAATTATCTGAAGCAAGTGTATTGAATTTGTTATAAATAAATAGATTGATATGAAATGGCTGAAAAATATTCAAGAGATGAAAAAGTTGACATGTTGATTACCCAAGGAACAATTTTAGTTTCTTAAATGTATACAAGGGTGCTATAAAACTATTTATAAAATGCCTTGAAAAATCTATTTTGCTGTAACAATATCCTTAATACCATCATAAAGCGACTTGTAGACTAAAAGGGCTCACCCTTATGAAGGTTGTTAAGGCCTTTTTAAATTCCATCATAAAACTCCTCAGTGAGGCATAGTGCTGCTCTTGAAAACCTTGTTCGGGCCCTTTTAAAATCTCTCTTAAAACCTATTTTAAAGCTGTCAGAAGCTTTTCTCTATTAGCTTCCTGCATTTCTAGAAAACACCTAGAAGGCTACCTTAAAACTGGTTTTTAAAACTCTTATAAGTCCATATTAGAACTGAGAAGCTATAAGAGTGTCCACAAAGGAATCCAAATAATTTTATCATTGCATTTATTTTTTCTAAATTGATTTAAGCAAACACACCATCAGACTTATTGAAGATAAAATGGAATTTTAAATTTATAAAGCGTAGAGCACTATAACCTCTCTAAGGCCGATTTAAAAGTTAATAAAAAGCCATCAGGTATGACAAAAAAATTAAAACCAACGGCAGTTTATCGTTAAAACTACATAAGAAAGGCCCAAAAAACAAGAGCCCCTCAGAAATAATAATGATTTTAATATCCCATACAAAATTTGCATAGAGACACGTAATCAGCAAATTTAAAAAAGTGGGCTGCTTCTCGGTTTCCACGGTAATTTTCAGTCGTTTCTTGTAATTCTACCTTAATTTGCTAACGAAAAAGTGATAATTATTGATAATTATAATTGTGAGATTGACCTTGAATATTTTTATATAACAAGAAAAACATGGCCGGCCAATTAAAAACCTAATTGTCATTTTACAGTCCTCTCCAGTGTTGCCAAGTCTAGTGAAATTTCACTAGATCTGGTGATTTTTTTAAAATCTAGTGATTTAGTGAAAAATTTTATGAAAATACCCATTTTCAATGATTTTTTAATCATCCAATTTATTACCCTCTACTGGTAGGTAGACAAACATTAAATTCGAGTTGCGATCCATTTAATACAGAATTGTTCACGTTAATCGCTACCACGATCAGTAAAATCTACGGTTACCTCGATCAGCAGCACTTGGACGAGAGAGACGCGCGGAGCGGGGAATCGAATGAAAGAGACAGACATATCTGATTTCCATGCAAAAGACACAGACAAAGATGCCTGTAGTGTCTACAGCTGACGTAAGCTGTAGACCCTTCCCCGCTCCGCGCGTCTCTCTCGTCTAAAAGCTGCTAATTGAGGTAACCGTATAGTTTATTGACCGTGAATCGCTACAATCGAATAGCCTGGACTCGTTGCCCTCTAGCGTCTCGTAGACAAACAGTACTTTCTAGTTACAAACCATTTAATACAATACAGAGTACGAAGTCTGGCAACGAAATAATCAGATAGAGGACGCTCAAAGCTATGCTGTGCACAAAGAGCTCAAGAATATTACGTGTCCTACAGACACTGCAAAGTTTGAAAATTAAAGATGAGAGCTTTAATTTCAAATCTAGTGAAATTTTAGTAATATTTAGTAACTTTTTAAAGCGTCGTCTGATAACATTTAAAATTTTGATCTGGCAACACTGGTCCTCTCATTAAACTATATATTCTAATAATAGTGATGACCTAGATCATCATATCATCATTATCATATCATCACATCACGATCATGTCTGCGAGCGAGTGCCAAGCGTACAACAGTTACTAGTGTCTACCTTCGTTCCGTAAAATGCGTTCCAACAATAAGAAACATAAAGAAGAACCACCTCCTTTACGAAAGAGCACCGGTGCAATTAAAAAGCCAGCTGTAAATTGGGCCGATGAAACTGAAAGCGAGCAGGCATACACAGATATACCAGTCAGCAATAAATTCCAAGCACTAGCTGAAATACACCAGCAGCCGCGAGGTAATATAGACATCCCAGAAACGCCAGATCCCAAACGTGATTTCCATTTTCTAAACTTAATTTTCCCTCCTTACGACTTTAGATTTTCTAACCCAGGACAAGGCCAATACAAATATAAAACCACTACGAAATATCAATTTCCTAAAAAGTGCAAAAACTTCACTTATCAATGTACAAAAAACCTTAAAGTACACAAATATTATACCTATGAAGTAGACTCAGACGGACCCGAAATTAGATACGAACCCTACCCTACACTTACATTTATATCAACCCCTACTACCACCACGACTACATCCACCCGCACTACCCTTACCACAGCAACCCTTACGTATACATCCATCACAGTACCACGTATGACCACTGCCGAAATAACCCCTACTCCAACTCATACATCACCTTCTAACAAATTCCAACCCCCTACCCCCATCACTCAGGAATCCCCATCCCCTTTATCCCGACAATTAGACAAGCTACTAGAGCTAACAAAAACCCTTAAAACAACAGAACCTACCACATTTGACCAATATCTACACACACACACATACTCACCCCCAATCAACATTTTCAACCCCCAATCCAAAAAGCGCAAAGTCGCACATAAATCACCACCAAAAATAATCCACCAAGACCAGGATATAATATCGACAACACCTACCTCTATCACTAACTTCAACCAACCTACCCCTATCGAAATCATACCTACAACTCAGGACTACTCAGACATTTCTGCCACCGAACAAATTCAAACCAATTCCGAGAGGTCCAACAAAACTCCTACCATTTCAATATACACTCAGAGGCATCTTGAAACTTTACAACTTATTGACAAATACATCTCTAACAAACCGACCTACAGGTTTAATACGAGCAATCTAACTTGTCAGCCTTCAAATGTACAGGACCATGCCACAATTGTAGACATCCTCGTACAAAACGGAATCGAATTCCACACGTACAATCCAACCGAAAACAAACCAGCTAAGCTGGTTATAAAATATATACCAACCGACATTGATATCCAAACCATCAAAGAAGACTTAATAAAAAAAAATATTACCATACAGAACGCTACAAGACTGATGACAACCAAGAATAGAGTCAAACAACCTACACCCATAATAATATTAACAGTTCACAGGGGGGTCGCCGGCCTGGTGCGCTCCCTAACCGAGCTCTGTTCAATCGGAGTTACGGTGGAGGAGTATATTAGGCCGTCGATCCCCCAGTGCTACAGGTGCCAGAGGTTCGGGCACTCCTCTCTGTTGTGCAACCGCACATCACACTGTGTGAGATGTGGACGGTCGCACGAGGGTATGAAATGCGACGCAGAGGTATGCAAATGCATCAACTGCGGCGAGTCACACCCTGCAAACTACAGAGGGTGCCCGGCCTACCTGGCGGCTGTAGCAAGAACACGCAAACCTAACCCCCACAAAACAGGCAACAAGACAGCCCTACCAGAAATATCTGACAATACAGCTTTTCCACCACTACAACAAACCAACAACAACCCACCGAAAGCAACATGGCCAAAAATAAACACCCCCAAGGCCGATCAACTACCGACGCAAGACCCCGACACCGACACAGACAACCCCATCCGAGATATTCTCAATTTTCTAAAAGGTCTCGACATCAAGTCCTTTTTAGACAAATTAGTCCAAGCCATCAATAGGTTCAGACAAGCTAAAGACACCCCCGACAAACTCATGGTTATTATCGAGGCCATAGCTCAGATTTTCTAACCCTTACTCAACCACACCTCTTCCTAGAAGCTATTACTATGTAATACTAACAAGGCGAGCTGGAAAAAAAAAAAAAAAAAAAAAAAAAAAAAAAAAAAAAAAAAAAAAAAAAAAAAAAAAAAATCAGTGCAGCCCACAACAAAATCCAAAAAAAAACATTTCATACCAAAAAAAAAAAAAAACCACAGCAAGCCAACGAAAAGAGCCATTTTGGACACTTTACTAACACAGATCCTATAACTATGTCACAGCTTCATTCCTCCCCACCACCACAAACCATCCCCGTACCTCAATTGCCGCACAAACAAACACCACACGTGCACGTAACAACCCATGAAGAATAACAACAAACAGCAATACTACAACCAGTGCTAATATCCACAAATCCAAATAAAACAAGACAACCCAAAATAGATAGCCCAGAGCAACGATATGCAAAAAGATAAAAAGTCAACCCGAGTTAAGCATCCTAGGATGGAAGGCTCATGCAGTAGCACACACTACGAAGACCTAGATCATTTACTCTAAATGAAGCCTTTTAGTCTTTTGTATACTATCACAAATAATCCCTTCCTTACAAAAACGCAAATGCACTTGGCGAAGATCACATGGACTTGATAAAAGCTGTAATAAAACGTTTGGGACGTTGACATTTGATACAAAAAAGTTAACTTCAAAATAATTTGTATGTGTGTGTGTGTTTTAACAGTCCTTTTAAAATGGCCACTCTTTTTTATTTTCTTCCACCTTTCCAAAAAAGACTTAATTACACATCAGTAAATCGTGAAATGCTTTTAATTAACACACACACACACACACATGCATCAACGACACTTCAGGCAGACATATTGTTTATTATTTTTATAATAAATGTTTTATTGAGGTTTTGGAAAGTGTTTTATGGAATTAAAATTTGCCTTTTAGATTTATAGAGGCCTTTTTTTCTTCATAACGGTTTCATCACAACATTTATCAAGGATGTTTTAAGAGTCTAGTTTTGTAATGGCCTTTAATAAGTACTAATAGGCATTGAAAATGTCCTAGTTTTAAAAAGGATTTTAAATGCATTTATTGCAAATATGTTAAAACCATAAAGAATAATTTAAAGCCTCTTCTAAATGGAATTTAAGACGTTCATAAAACTAATTAGCTTTATGGAGAGTTTTATGTAGGTTATGATAAATCCATTACAAATACATATTATTCTAGAAGCAAATTAGCTTTATAATTAGGTCTTACAGAATGCTTTAAAACTTACTATTAAGAGCAAGTATACTTGGAGCTTAAAAGGCCTTAACTACAACATCAATAAAGCACATGACTATTTCCTAACCTTGACAAACCTTTCTTAAAACCTCCTCAAGTCCAAATGACTTTTAAATTGTTCTTTGGGTACTTATGGAGAGACTCTAACGTAATGCAACTAGAGCACAAATTCTGTATGGACAGAGATATCTAGAAAGAAGATAACCTCTGAGAAACTATTTTGCCCGGCTGAAGCATCAATTTAGAACTAAACCTGATATAGAAATTGAAGAAAGACTTATTGTGGATGAAGAAACGGAAATTAATGTATTAGTTTTAGTGCATGTTGACCCAACTATTTCGATAAGACAAACTGAACAGGAATTACTAGTTTCCAAAGAATCAGCCAGAAATGTTTTAAAGGCTATCGTTCTTATAAATATCAATTGCATCATTTTTCGTATGAGAATGATTATCAACGAAGAATAACCTTTTGTAATTGGTTACAGTTCCGCCAACTAAGAATTTTATCAAAAACCTTTTGTTCTCTGATGAATCGAGATTCACAAACGTTACCAAACATAAACATTTATTGCTCTAAATAAATAAGCAAATGAATAAACGAAAATTTTTAGTGTTAAGCAAATGAACCTGCTATGTCTATATACATAGCATATTTTGAGGTATTAATTCTTGAGTCCTGGTTTATTAATATAAATCTCTATAATTATCGCATTTATTTTATTTGTATACAAGCGTTTCGAAGTCTGTTCAATGGATCATCGCTAAAATATACTTTTTGTTTGTATCTACATTTTTTTATATCGTTTCTAGAGTTTATTACTAAAGAACGCAAATATCTGAAAATTTTTCACATAATTAATACACTTGCTCTTAAAATAGATCATGTTTTTTTAAACATCTACATGCGTTTATGTAATTGTTGAAGGAGGAAATTGTGAAATACAATTGAAAAATTAATCGACTTACCTGAAGATTAATTTGAATTATATGAACAATTTTCTCTGAAACAATTACACTCCAGCCTCCCTTACAAACTCTTTTCCAAAGATCTGAGAGGGGATAAGAGGAAAAAACTTACTTTAAACATTGCACTGTAAAAAGGAATACTACAAAATTCTGGTAGTTAAAATGGGTTACTTATTGCCAGCAATATAGGTTGTAAAGTTACAAGTGAAATGGAGAAGTACTGTAAAATAGCATGATTATTTAAAGTAAAACTAGCTGCCAATTTAAGGAATGATGTGAATTTTATAGTATTTTTATAGTATAATCACATTTATTTCTATAATACGTATGTAAAAATACACATTCCAGTATTTTTACACTATATTTTATAAAATTATTATATTTACAGATTTTATGTAAAAATGTCCGTCAAATTCACAGCAATATTCAATGTAAATGCATTGTGAATTTACCCTGATTTTTTACAGCATCTGACTCAGTCGCTCAAGAGACGGAAACTACCTGTGTTTATGTAATTGTTTCGGAAAAAATTATTCCTATAATTCAAATTAATCTACAGGTAAGTTGATTAATTTTTCAATTATACTTACTCTCCCTTTCTACCTTTTCCAATGTTCCTAGAAAATTGCTTTTAACTCGTTTACGATTAAAGGGATTAACCCCCCACAGGTTGACATATCTATACTTAAGTCCTTACTGATAACGAGGGTCCACCCGCCATAATTTTATATAAATAGAGGTTATTGTAAATAGTATGATACAGTACATCGATTTATTTGTAAAGTGACATACATAGCAAAATGTTTTGTTGCTCCTCGTGTGTCTCAAGACAATCACCATCAACTGAAAATCAGTTAGAAGATAATTGTAAAAGCTCCGCTAAGACATCGTTATATTCGACCTTACCAAGACATGTGAAAAAATTAATGAAAGCGAAAAATGAAGCCATGAGAGCATATTTAAAGTCAGGGGGTATCAGGAACCAAATAAAATTTTTCAAATTTGACGAAGTTCTGAGGAGGGAACTTGATTTATGCAGAAACCCGCTTTTCAGTAGAAATAGACGTCATGAGAAGCCAGTCAATGAAGTTCAGAAAAGTTGCTTACCAGGTTTCATCTACGGATTTATTTGTGAGAGAACGAAAATGAGTTTACGTTACAAATTAACAAAGATAAATTCGTTTAGATTAAGGTATATTGCTTTTGACTGTGTGATAAACACGCTGCTGAGAATTAATTATGAAAGACAACGCTGCGATGAAGTTATCGATCATAACGACCTAATGCAAATGAATTTGGCTTCAAGGATTTGATTATTTTGTCAAAATGATGTTGTATATTATGTAAATATGTAATTAATTTCATTTAAAAAATGTTGTTCTGTATGTTCCTTCTGTATATAATTTAACATATACATAATATAGGTTATGTTTTAAATGATCATAATCTGTTTTTCTCAAAGTGAACCTATTACCGCCTGAATAATTTTTTTATTTTTTCGTTTCTTTTTCGCATAATCTTATTAAATATGCCTGTATAGAGTCTTTTATACCAGTTAAATATGAATTTCGGACTTTTTTTTATTTACTGGTCGTTACATATCTGGTACGATAGGAATATAAGGTCTGTTCAAATAATGTTTTAACATACATTTATCTCAATTTATTTTAAAAGCTTGGAAACAGCAAAAAAACTTAAAAATATGTCAAAAATGTACGTAATTATGGTTGAAAAAAACCTTTCAACATGCACCTTGTACCAAATTAAAACTTATTACAGTAGCTTAAAATTTTCTTTTAGCAAATTTTGATATCTGCAAAATCAAAAATGATACAAGGAAAATAAAGGCAAAATTTTGATTTTTTTACACAAAAGGGTGCCCGTTTTTTGGTTCCAGTAAATTCCAAATTGAAAAAAATATATTTTCAAATCGTGTTTTTTGTTAGTCCTAATTATTACGTATACGCTTAATTTATTTTCACCGTGATGGATGCATTATCTAAAAGATTTTACACTTAATGTAGGTATTTAAAAAGATACTAGCTTAGGAGATTTTTAACGTTATTTTTTTAAATTAACGCATTTAAGATGAATCTAGAAAAACTGACAACCTCTGTACGATTTTGGCCTACCTGACCTTAAAGAAGATTAAGAGACATTCAAAATGCTTTTCTTTTTCTTTTTTAGCGTCTGTCCGACCGTCACGTTTCTTGTAAGTACGATAACTTAAGAAAGAAAAGTCCGATTGCATTGAAATTTGGAAATGTGTTAGTGTTAGCTAGAGGAAGAAGAAATTTTTGAACAAAATCAATCAGTAAATAATAAAGTTATTAATCATTTAATTTTAAAAAAAATGTTTTCTTAATTTTTGTCGATCGTACTTAAATAGAAATCTTGCGAAATATTATCTCTATAATATATGTTTTTTTGTTTATGCATTTTACTAATATATATTCTATAATAATATATCTAATGCGTTGAAATATGATTCTCTAATGATATATATTACAGAAATTCAATGTTTGTAGCCACGTGTGATGGTTCGGTGGCTAAAGTTCTTCCTTGCAATCCAAGAATCCTGTGTTCGAATCCCAGACAGGTTAGGTGTTTTTTTTTTCAATTTTTTTTTTTAATATATTTTTTTTCACAACAAAGTTGGTATCACAAAATTTAGGATGTACAAAAACTAACATTATTTACAAAAAAACTTCGAAGAGTATCCTACAGAATGTGTAACAATTATATAAAAAGCTCAGAAAATTGGCGAAGAGTACGTACTATTTTAGCTTGTTATTTTATTAATTTGCTACACCTTAACACAAAAAAAAATCGTAATCGGCAACCTCAAAATCATAAAATAATATTAGTTTCATTAATAAATTCCCAGTACTTCCTTTATACTTATTTTTTTACTTAAGACGTGGCTTGGGGGTAAGAGCAATTATTTTTTTTATTAGGGGATGAGTTTTAAGACTCAAAATTCCTAATTTCTTAAAATAAACAAAAAAATAATTAATTCATCAATTTTACCCCTTTTCATTGTCCATATTGAGGGTACAACATAATATTTTTAATTTCTGACTACACATTCGTGATCAGCGACCCCAAAAACATAAAAATGTAAGTTTCAATAATTTTTTCTTAACACTTCGTTAATTATTGATTTTGTTTTCACCCTCTTAGATGTAAAAGCACATCTATTAGAGGTAAAAGCACATCTATTCCATTTTAATAGAAGTTGATATCCTAAAGTTTAAAATCCGCAAAAAAAGAAAAATTCCAAGCCGTTATAGAATTAGTTCGAAGTTTGGTTATTTCTTGACACCATGTGACTGTATTATATCCCGAAAATTAAAATAATTCTTTGGTGGTGTGGTTAGATCTTCATCTTTCTTCCACTCAAGTTTTCGTTTTTGTCGTTTCTTTTACAGTTTTCAGGAGGACCTATTATTTAGTATCCAATAAAATCACACCCTACACCAAAAAAAAAATAAATAAATATGCATACATGTCAATGGAAGAAAATTCGAACATTTATTGTAGTTTTTCCTATTTTTGGCAAAATTATTTTATACTATATGAAGTGCTGTTGTTGTTAATAGTTTTCCATGGCCTCCTCACAAATATATTGAATTTTTCCAGAATTAACCAGAGATAAATATGACATATGATATATCGCTGGATAGCTAATTTAAGTTGTCGAATAATGAAGTAATTTACAGGGTATTCCATTTAAAAAAACACAAGTTATGTCTATATCTCGAAAACTGAGGCATGCCTAATTTTCTTCTTATCAGCAACGGATTCAACTCAAAAAAGTGCCTTGAGAATGTGTTACTCGATTCGACACTTGGTAATTAAGGTCATCCAAAAAAGCCAATTTTCTAAAAACGCTCTGTAGCTCAGAAGTCGAAAAAGATCACGGTTTACGTCATTGTTTGTTTTTGCCATAGTTTTAGAGAAAACCTCAATCATCTAATTTGATCCACCTTGTACAAGTATATTCTTTTCCAAAAGGAAGTATATCAACAATGTTGCTTTTCAGCACTTTTCTGGACAAATTGTAGGTAGGTCACTTCAAAGTTACTCTAGACGATAATAAAAAAAAACTATTTTTTACTAAACAATTTACTCATACTTTTACTAATATTTGACAAGTTTTCTTATATACAGAAAGAACGCAAAACAACAGCAGTACTTAAGTATATTAAAAGCGAAATTTTTAAAATAAATTAAGTATTTATATGTCCAATAATAAAAAGTTCTGTTTACATTACACCAAAATTATTTAAAACAGTAAAAGGTGACTTAGTTTGTGTTAGAAGAACATTATTAATTTCATCGCAGAGTCTTTCATAATTAACTCTCAGCAACGTATTTATCACATTGTCAAAAGCACTATATCTTAATTTAAATGAGTTTTCCCACGTCAATTCGTAACGTAAAGCAACGTTGGTCCTCTCCAAAATAAACTCGTGAATGAATCTTGGTAAGCAGCTTTTCTGGACCACATCGACTGGCTTCATAACACGAGATCTATTTCTTCTGGAAACGTGGATTCTACACAAGTCGAGTTCTTTCCTCAGGACTTCATCAAGCTTAAAAAACTCTATTTGGTTTCTCGTACCGCCTAACGTAAAATATGCACTCATGGCTTCATGTTTCGCTTTCATTAAAGTTTTCACATATCTCGGTATAGAGGAATGCAGCAACGTCTTGGCTGACCTGTTACAATGTCTTGATTGATTTTCATGTGATGGTGATTTTTTTGTAAAATTAGAATACTTATAAGACATTTTCTAAATATGTATGTCACTCTACAAAGAAATCGAAGCACTAATATTATACCATTACACCAGATTTGTATAAAATTGAATTGAAATGGATACACTTCCTTTGTGTTCAGGGTGGAGGGATAATATTGTAAACAGCAGGTATTAATCCCTCTTGTCATAAACAAGTAACAGATAAGTAGTACAATTTATATTTGTTGCATTTGTCAATATTTCCCTTTCCAATTAGAGAAGGATGAAGACCGATTCCAAGGGATTTGATTAAGCATTTCAAGAAAGGAAGAAAGCTATACTAGGGAAAAACCTGCACAAAAGTTACCTCTCTGTTTGGCATGTATTATTGATGAGTTGTTATTATTTCTGTTGGATGACCCGTGTTTTTTTTTTAACTAAAAGTATATAATCCATCCTGGCAATAGAGATAACTACATTCTAAATATTATTGTCTTGCGTTGTCTCTTAATCAATATTTTTTTAGAATAACCATCCTGTTTATTTTTCACTAAAAGTATACCAGGTTTCCTCCTTAAATATTATTTTCTACCATAATTATTTTTTACGGTGAACGTCCTGTATATTTTTCATTAAAAGCGTAGTAGGTTTCTTTATTAGCAGTTGTTAACTACATGCCAAATATAATAGGCAGGCTCGACTTGTTTTTGTTTTAATTGAAATCGATATAATTTGCAGTAAAAAAACAGCTGTGTATGAGATAAAAAAGGCCATGGCAGGTTAAGATAAGTGTCTGTGCCTTTGCAACCTTTTTGCGTGTGGGGTTCCTTCCAGTGATGTATCTTTGCGTAAGACACTACCACAAAAAGTTTTGACCTCAAAAACTTCATAATATCTGGGACTTTTTTTTTCGAAAATCCGAAAAAAAAATTTTTTTCTTAATCAAGAAAACAAAAATTGATGCTTTTGAATTTTTTGAAAAATTTAAATACGTACCTACACGTTAGCGACCACCACCATTTTTTTACTAATTATACACCACACAATAAGCTATAACATATATTTTTCACAAAACTCTATCGTCAAATTGGCAAAGATAATCTTACGTGCTTACACCCCCTTTAGTAAACACCCTGTATCGTGAGAAATTATAACACCAGGGTAACACTAAACAATAATTTATTTACTTACATACTAATTACAACAAATAAAGAAAAAGAGTATAAATTGGTTTGAAACTCGATATATAAATAAATATATAAATTAACAACAACTGCTTGGATTACAAGTACTGAAAATTTTTTGGAGCAGCCTACGTATTTTTTTGAAATAACGAGACGTATTTTTCACAATACATGTATTTTCTACAAAGCTCCATCGAAACGGTAATACATAAAAAAAAATATGTGTTTAATAATAAGAATACATAATAAAAAAACATGCTATGCTAATGATATATGACAATATTAGTCGTCTTCATCACTGTCCTCATTTATTGTAACACTGATTATCTTCTACAAATAATCCAGTCAGTTTTACTGATGATTTCGGAATATCATCGAGAAACCTTGCATATAATAAATCCATCTATAAATAATAGAAAACTAACTTAGTTTTCTGTTGCTTATACATGAATTTATCATATGCAAGGTTTCTCGACGATATTCCGAAACCATCAGTAAATTTTTAAAAATGTTTTTTTGTCGTTACTATACTTCCACTGGATGTGGAAGTAAAACTGTCTGAATTATTCCAGAAGATATCAGTGTTACAATAAATGAAGACAGTGATGAAGGCGACTAATATTATCATATATCATTAGCATAACATGTTTTTTAATTTTGTATTATTATTAAACACATAATATTTTCATGTATTACCGTTTCGATGGAACTTTGTAGAAAATATATGTATTGTGAAAAAAATTTTCAATACGTGTAATCCAAGCAGTTCTTGTTCATTTATACATTTATTAATATGGTTTCTAACAAATGAATACCCTTTTTCTTTATTTGCTGTAATTAGTACGTAAGTAAATACATTACTGTTTAGTGTTACCCTGGTGTTATAATTTCTGAACCCAAGATACAGGGTGTTTACTAAGGGGGGTGTAAGGAGGTAACATTATCTTTGCCAATTTGACTACATTACCTCTTCGACAGAGTTTTGTGAAAAATATATGTTATAGCTTATTGTATAATTAGTAAAAAAAATGGTGGTGGTCGCTAACGTGTAAGTATGCATCTACATTTTTCAAAGAATCAAAAAAATTCAAAAGCATCAGTTTTTGTTTCCTTCATGAAAAGATTTCCTGAAAATATCATTAATAAATTGTCTTGAGTAGATTTACAATATATATGAAATACAAACAAATTGGTTCACCTGATTAAGAAAAAAAAATGTTTTGGATTTTCGAAAAAAATTTTTTCCCAGATATGAAGTTTTTGAGGTCAAAACTTTTTGTGGTAGTATCTTACGCAAAGATACATCATTGGAAGCAACCACACGCGAAAAGGTTGCAAAGGCACGGACACTTATCTTAACCTGCCTTTATAAAAACAATGCCGTTTTTGATTGCTTGAAAAGTGGCAATCAGTGTGAGGCTACAAAACGTACCTGTACGCGTGGCTAGGTCATGTGATGTTAGCTCTAAGTGGACACTTCGCTAACTAACGTAAAATTTACGTCTACTGTACCGGGTGTTTTTGAAATACATCCATATATTCAGATCTGTATCTTCCTGATACTGAGTGACCCATTTAAAAGCTCTCTAAAAATCTTTATTCATTGTGCGTTTGAACTAAATTTGACTCAAATATAAACAAATTAGGATCTAATTATGACGAGAAAAACATTCGCCTCCTACAAATACAAAGCTACCTGCGGTACAAAGATATGCGCAAAAAGCCAAGAAATCATATTTGGCATTTTTTATCCGAAAATTTCGTTCATGAAACTCGTTCAGAATTGTCCAAAAACCATGTCCAAATTTTGATCAAAATTAAAAATTGAAAAATTGAAAGTTTAAAAAATTTTTAAAATTTTGAAAACAGTTAAGTATTTAAAAAAAACGCAAATTATTTGACAACTACCTGGCAACTTGGGTTCCATTTCAAAAGAAATTGTCATAGTACAAGAAACACATTAAAATTATATTTTGGGACTAATCAAAATTTCAATATTTTTTATCTTCACTAAATTGTGGACTTAATATTTCTGGACAATACTGAACAAGTTTCATTAATGTCTAATATGATTTTTGGACTTTTTCTGCACATTTTGGTACCGCAGGTGGCTTTGCATTTGTAGGAGGCGAATATTTTTTCGTCATGATTAGATCCTAATTTGTTCTATACTTGAGTAAAATTTGATTCAAATCGCACAATAAATACAAATTTTAAAGAGGTGTTCCGCTTTTAAATGGGTCACTCTGTATACAGAGATAACCTTCTAAATGGTTTATGTTGCAATAGAGATCAAGCTCAAAAATTTGTGCTTTAAGTGCATCCATAAAAACATGGGATAAGGGGAGTATGCAGGCCATCTTAAAAGACCAAGCTGAATTTTTAAGGATAAGCAAAACTTTTTATGAGTATACCGGGTGCCATAAGCTAGTGGCTCCCCCCTATATTTTCTTCATTTTTCAACTTATCCTTTTGAAATTTGGGGTGCATAAACTATCCATTTCTACAGGTAGTTTATGCACCCCAAATTTCAAACGGATAAGTTAAAAAATAAAGGAAATATAGGCGGGAGCCACTAGCCTGTGGCACCCGGTATATATTACTTCCACGTTCAGTGGAAGTATAGTAACAACAAAAAAAAATTCAAAAATTTTTATTGTTCAAATAGGCTTAGAATTTAGAATGTCATGAAACGTCGAGATTTTAAGTTTGAGTGAAAAAAAAATTTCTGTCTGTCGGTCTGTCTGTAACTATTTTTTGTGCGTACGTTTACTCTGGAACCGTTTAAGATATTGACTTGAAATTTGGTACACGTATGTATTTTAACGAGATCTGGAACTAGATTATATATTTTCATCTTGTTCCGTCGAAGGGTTGGGGGGGGGGGGGGGGTAAATTGGGGTAAATAGTGGTAAATAGGTAAATGAAGCAAATTGGTATTTAGTATATACAAGAGAAGCTAAGGTCTCAAAAATTTTTTTGGCATTAGCCACCCCCATCACCCCATTATAAAAGGGGATGAGAAAAGATTATGATTTAGTGTGTGTATTGTGTACAAGAACCAAAAACTTCAAAATATTTTTTTATTTCATCCACCCCCCACTACCTCCTATCACCCCCGATGTGGAGTATCGTTTTATGGGTTTTTGGGGTAGAGGATTTCAAATATTATATTATTAAAGTTCCATAAACAATTATTTTCACATACAAAATTTTTTCGTTGTGAGAGACTTGGATAGAAAAATCTGGATGTGGAAGTAGTGATTCCTTGAGCAGCGGTTTTTTACTTTTGCTATCAAAAAGCAATAATAAGATAATATTTTTTCTATATGTGCTTATATTTTCTATAAATACTCTCTTTGGAAAATTTTAAGGTTAATTATTTACAATAACACATTATTTACATACATACATAAGAATTTATTTTAAATAATAATTATATAAAAAACGCTTATTCAACTAAAATTATATACCAAAATAACAAATGCAAAGTTTTGTTTCCATGCTACCAAAGTGACCTTTGATATTTGTATGGAAAAGACGAACAAATTTGCTATATACATTTATATTACACTAGATGTTAGTCGATACATACTCTTAATAAAATTTCACTGGTGTCATTATATACACAACGGACATAAAAATATATCCTAAATAACAATTTCTTAATAGAAAATAATTATTATGAATTACGTATTAATTAAATATAAATCACTACGTGTCATATATGCAATGCTAATAAAATAAATAAAAAGCCTAAATAAAATTATCTAACAGTCCTCCTAATGTAAACTCGTTGCTTGTTTCTGGATATTTCATTTATTTCATCGCAACTTCTTTCATCGTTAATTTTCGACAATGTGTTTATCACGTTGTCAATAGCGTCATATATTAATTTACACGAAAATCCATTTGTCAATTCGCCACATATACTAAATATCTTCTTTTCACATAACAATTTGCAGATGAATGTTGGTATACAACTTTCCTGGACACTATTTGGGTTCACGTAAGGTCTTCTTCTGAAATTTTGGGATCTATGCAGATCGAGTTCCTTCTCCAGGACTTCTTCAAGCTTAAGAAGCACTATTTGGTTCTCCGCACCCCCTTCAGTCAAATATACTTTCAAAGCTTCATTCTTCGCTCTCATCAAATTCTTCACGTAACTTGGTAGGTTGGAGTATAACAAGACTGACTTGTTATGTTCTGATCGATCTTCAACTTTTGTATGCAGTGAAGAACTGTGTTGACTACTTGGTGACGATGGACTTGAGAAATATGAGTTGCTGTGAGACATTTTACTAAATACGTGTATCACTCTACGAAGGAATCGATATACTGATAATATTCATAATCTCCCACATTTATTTATATAAAATTGATATAGATACGCCTTCTTTACCTGTTAGGGTATAGGGATTAACAATAGAATTAATAACTGAAATGGGTGAGTCCTTTTACTCTGCAATTTTACCTGTTATGGCAAAGGGATTAATATAGCAATAATATTTCTAATAATCTTTTTAGGTTTCTTTGAAATGCCTCCTTTATCAGTTAGGGTAAAAGGATTTAGAATTAAAATAATGTTTATAATCTTCTAATTTTTTAATTAATTAAGGTCTGTATGCCCTCTATTGTAACTATGGATCAATATTTGTTATGTGTTAAGGGATTGATAGTTGATCAGTTAGAGTTAATCCCCGTGGTCATTATAATTTGAAATTTTCTACGACCATTAGAGAAGGTGAAAAGGAGAATTATTTGTAAGGTTCTATTAATTTGTATTTATTAACTAATAATTACTATTTTATTTATTTAAATATATATTATTTTAACTCTTATTTGAGTACCCGTTTAAAAAACTTTCCCGCCGTATTTCCACATATTTGTACATTTTCAATCTCTATGTTAAACAAAATTCAACAAAAACCTATATTGCAGATCATATATTAATAAATAACATAGTTCGTAAAGCCAAAACTGTACACCTCACAAATGTTTTTGTCCAAAACGGTAGCATTGGGCTAGACTGCGGTTGTGTGAGAGACAACACGGTCTAGTCGTTCTCCTCTCTTGAGTTCGAGTCTCAGCTGCGGCAGATGGCAATGTCGCAGGGAATGGGTGTTGTGATGTTGTCTATGTGTGTGTCCGTCTTGGTTGAGTAGTAGAATAACTATCGGCTAAACTCCGCCAGGATATTAAAATAAATAAGGCGATTAAAAAAAAAAGTACCCAATTGTTCGTAATAAAATTTTGAATAAAACTGGATATACTCTCTGATAACTTGTTAAAGTATAAAAAAATTGAAACCACTCAAAATTGGCATTTTGGGTAATTTAAAAAATATAGTCTTATAATGAATAAACCTTAAAGAAATTAGATGGGGAACCATGCTTTGTATAGAACTAAATCTTCCTACCAAATTTTAGCGCAAAATATTTATGTAAACAGCCAAAAATAAAGATATTAAAATTTCAATCGCTTGTTGTTTAAGTGTATCGACTTGTAAAAGGACAACTATTTCAAAATGTAGGTTTTCACATGTATTTATAATGGTATTAAGAAAGAAATATTTTTCTTCATTTAAACCGTTTTTTAAAATTTAAGTACAATTTTCGAAATTATAGTCATAAACAATTTCAAATAACCGCGAATTTTTTGACAAAACAAAAATAATAAACGAATTATGAAAGTAGATGAAAAATTTAACTGTAGAAATAAAATAATGCAGTGTTCGTACTCCCATACTGCCGTCATAAGGTGAAAAGCCGCATCTACATATTTGCCATAAATGAGATTCTAATAATATATGAGCATCCAAGAGTACTTGACCTAGTTCTGCAGTTTAAAAAATTAGAATTTGAATATTTAAAGTACCTAAGATTCATTGAAATTGATTTCCTGAATTAATATTTACTAGTCGGGAAAAGTACAAACGAGTTTGTTACTTTCCTCGAAAACCGACAATTTACAGATGCGGATATTTTCCTTATGACGGCAATATAGAAAACATGAAGAAAATTCAGGAAATTTTAAAAACTGCAAAAATCAGGAAATTTTTAGTCGGAAAATGAAAACCAATGGACTGTTTACGAGGCTAAAATTACTTTTATTATAAAATTATTGTTATTATTGTGTCGATGAAAAACATGCTGTACTAATCATGTTTAATTTTAAGCAAATTGATCCATAATTTTCTCTCTCACTAAACAAAACAACCATATTCACATATTTCAATTTATTATGCCGATTTAAAAGTTATTAATTAAGACCACAATACCCTGCCCAAAAGTATAAAAGCAAAGCAGATTAAGAATTAATTTCAGTTCCTTTACAGCCCTAGCTAGCTTAAGACGACAAGGCTAATATGCAGTTCGTGTTGCTTGTACCCTTCGCTATTTTAACTAGTTTATCTGCAGTTTATTCAGCAAAAAAAGCAACCATTTTCACTGACAATGGACTTGATCAAACAACGACGCAAGAACTACCTAGTGCAGAAAAATCAAGAGTGGAAAAAGAGGTGTTAACGCTACTCGGCGTGTCAAAGCGACCGAACAAAATTAAGGACCCGCTGAAAAAATCTGCACCTAAATACCTACTAGGCATTTACCAATCACTCAAGGTGGGGAACGAGGATAAGAACAGAGTGAAAAGAAGCGCCGACATTAATTTGAGCAGGAAAGAGCAAACACAAGCTGAGGAGAGCGACACAATTATTACATTTGAAATGACCAGCGTTACCACTTTGGGACAAAAAATCGGGAGAGTTCTCTGGTTTAAAGTAGTGGAGTGTGATTTCGAAGACTTGCTAGCGGTGGAATTAAAGGTGTATAAGAGGTATGCAAATCTGACATCAGTGTATAAGATTGAAGCCTTTGAAATTATCTTGGTTGAAGGAAGACAAGAGCTACAATTAGTATCGGAGGTGAATGTAAGAGGAGGATATGTGGGTTGGCTTAGCTTAAACCTGACTTCGGCTTTTCAAAACTGGATAACCAATTCGTCTTCTAAAGCTAGGCTATACGTAACGAGTCGTTCTACAGGGGATCCAACGCAAGAAACCAGTCTTGAAGATTTAGGTGTGAGTTGTGAGCTAAAAGACGAGACCACACCATTTGTGGTAGCATTCCTGAAAGCCGTAAACGTTGTCGACTTTAAAGGCGTGAGAGAACCGAAATTGAGAGTAAAGAAATCTTTCAACAGTGTAATGAATAAATTTTATACCAAAGAAGTCGATGCGTGGAGACGGTGTCGAGTACATAGTCTGTATGTAAGTTTTCGCGATTTGAAGTGGCAAGATTGGGTTATTGCTCCTGAGGGATACGAGGCTCATTATTGCTCCGGTGAATGCGGCTTTCCGCTAAGAGAGGAGATGAATGCCACCAACCATGCTTTAGTTCAGAGTATGATGCATATACTGTACCCGGCTAGATATCATAGACCGTGTTGTGCTCCAACGGAGCTGGTGCCAGTGTCGGTGTTGTATTTTTTAAACGATTACGATGTTATTTTGAAGAAGTATAAAAGGATGGCTGTGAAAGGTTGCGGATGCCAGTGAAGCCGCGAGTATAAATCTAAATTTGTAAGTATTTTCTTTGATAGTGGATCATTCAACATATTCATAGATTATACATATTGTCTATATTTATAGTTGAGTCAAAATATGAAGGCGAGGTCGGCAATAAACGTTAAACAGAGAAGGATATATTAATGTCTCGGTTTCACCCAGAGACTAGGTAGGTGGGTAGGTCTGCAGGTAAACGGAGTGGTCCTTTTTATACCAGAATAACATAGTGGAAACAGGTACGAGAATCATCCCACATCTCGATTTTATTGTCACCTTCGCCTTCACATTTTGACCCAACTTTATTTATTTGTAGCATATTAATAGTTTCCCACTTTTCTTTTGCTTATTGACTATTTGTAAGAGTATGTAAATATGAAACAAAGCTGTTAAATAAAGTATTATGTAATGCGTCCATGTGTAATGTATAAATTCGAATTATTTCAAGGCAAGTTACAAAATACCGGGCATATAAGTTGATTTTTTAATATATTTCTTTAGTTTTTCGTGAATAAAAATCTCATTATGGCGTCTTAGACGTTTTCTTTAGATGATCTCCATTTTTGAGTGCTATTTGAAAGTGCGCATTTTTTATAAGTAGCACCAGGAATTATGTCATGTTGCACAACAATTTTTTTTAGAGAAAATTATTTTATGCTCATACTCCTGGCATTAGAGAATTTTACCTAGAAACATTCATGGTAGTTCTGGAAATAGGCTTACTTTATGTTTTTTGGCTCACTGAATCCAAATTTTAAACTTCCCACCAAGAATTCCCTCCAGAACCCCCTCAAATTTAGAAAAAAAAATTGATTTTTTATTTTTTTTATCTTTTTTTTTTCGTTTTATATAAAAAGTACCCAGATATTCAGAAAGCAAACAAATTTTACAACAAAAAAGGTCCTTTAACATTTTCATGTACGACGAACGGGAGGGGAGCCAGTGGGTCCCTAAACATGCGCCGAGGCTCATGTTTCGAGACGTGCTAGCGCTTTCCCGTTCGTTCAACGTTAAAATGTTACCTTTTTTGTTGCAAATTTTGTCTATTTTCCGAATTTTTAGGTATCTTTTCCTAAAACCAAGAAAAAAGAAATTAAAAAAAAAACATTTTTTTTGCTGTTTTTCTATAAATTTCAGGGGGTTCCGGAGGGAACTTTTGGTAGGAAGTTAAAAATCCGGATTCAGTGAGCCAAAAAACGTAAAGTAAGCCTGTCTCCAGGACTACCATGAATTTTTCCAGGTAAGGGGCCTATATGATCTCCAATGCCTAGAGTATCATGAAAATTTGTTAAATTCAATACACTTAGTGTAGTGGAGCCGAAAAAAGTAAGTTGTTAGGAAATTGGTTGGATCTGAATAGATTTGTCTAAAAACTTTTTAGATGCTTTCTATAATCATATATTAAATTTTCTATCGCTTTCTGTCAGCAAAATTTTTCTTAGAACTCCACAAACCAATTTTTTATGAAAAATTATTTCGAAAATGTTGTAACTCGAAAAATTTCGGTTATTTTGGTCTGAAAATATTCACCTAGGGATTTTCGAGATCGCCATTTATAAATATGTTGTTAAAAAAAGATCAATAAATAAAATGGCGGCTCCAACATGGCTGAATTTAAGTCCAAAATCACGGAAAATTCTGTGAAAAAAATATTTTAATTAAAGTACAAATGTTTTAGGATTTATGCTTTTGATACTTTTAGCAACTAAAGCTTTGTTAAAAATTAATAATACAAGATGGCGGATCCAACATAGTCGAATTTAAGACCGATAGCATGCAATAATCGATAAATTTTAAAAAAGTGCAAAGTTTGATAGGTAGTTATAAAAATGTAACCTAAAACGTAATTACTCTGCGTATAGTACCTAAACTAATTATGGCACAATTAAAATATCACAGAATAGATTTTTAATATATAAGAAAATTCACAGAATCAATGTGTTATATAAAACGAGTCAAAAAGAATTTGCAATTTCGATTTTTATAAATATGTCTTTTTTTAATAATTAATAGCTATAATTTGGCCAATTTTTGTCGTAGATTATTGTATTGAGAATCAAATTGTAAGAAATTGAATTGCCTTTTAATTCTGTTGTTTCGTAGAAAGCTTAGTTTTTTAATTAACCACAATAGACGCGCCTTGAAATTAGACTTTTTGAAAAAAAAAACGCTAAACTTTAAAAACACATGAGATGATCTTAAAGAGATAAGAATCGAAAAAAATGTTTAAAAATGTTTCTTAATAAGTAATAATATAGGATAATTTAATACACAATTAGTGCAGTTGAATTGATTTATTTCGGCGACAACATTCTATCTGAAATTTTGTTATTGATTATCATGTATTATGACCTCCTGATTACGAAAAAAATATTTGCGCCCAAAAATTCCTTGTGAGTCAAAAGTTATGTGCACTTTTTGACGCGCTTTCGCGGATTTTCAACTTATATGTTTAATATATCTTGTACTAGTAATCGAATGAGAATTTTAAAAATACTAGCTTATTTGAAATAAAATTCTTGAAAATGTAGACCTGTTTGATATGTATCTTGGAAAAAAATAGAAACCAAGAATAGCCGAAAAAATCAAAATTGAATTATCTTTTCTATAAGAAGGAGTAGTTTCACCAAAGTTGGCAAAAATAAAACTCGTTAATGGTCAAATATAATGCACCAATACCGGACACCGTATGTCAAATAGAACGGTTAAAGATCGGACGAAATAAAATTTTTAATTCTTCGTCAATTATCAAGGCGTACGTCACTTTCTTTTTTCGATTGTACGTTATTTTATATACTTTTAGGGAATAGATAGAGTTCATTTTTTTTTAATTTTCAAAAAAGTGCATTTTTACAATTTTCAAAAATTTTCTTTGACCCTCTTTTTTTTTCAATTTTCATCGAACCAAAATGAAATGTAGTATACTATATTAGTTTCATTACCGTCATATGCCATAATTTCACCGCATTCCTCATCGATAGCCGATTCATCAAAGGTAGAAGAAGCATTGGCACAATTATTTCCTTTACAATAGATACATAGAATAGAACATTATATATTCAGTTTTCTACAGCTACACTGATTACTTTTACAGCCTTCCTTACATTTACAAGAAATATCACTTAGTAAATTTTTAGGAAAAGCATTACTTTCACTCATAACATCAGGCATTAAGCCATTCTCAGTTGTAAGCCACCGGAATTGTAACGGATAGAACCTAACCATTTTTGGACTTGGAAATAGACTCTTAAAGAGTGTTTTTCTATTACCTCTTCAGTAGGTGGAATTGCAGACAACTCTATTTTCATCATAATGTTTGTCAATTATTTTATTAATCTTATGTTTGTAAAAATAGATTTTTTTATGATGATTCCATGCTAGTTGAGTCATTACAACCAAAAAATCAATATTTTCACCAACTATTATAAATTGATTGTCTTCAGTTTTCAAATCAATAGCAGTTTTAACGATTGTAGTATCGGCGCCTTCTATGCATATTTTAACGTTAAAGTCATGCCTACTCTAGTCTTGGCTGCATGGTTCTGATTATTGATCATATATTCATTTATTATTATTACCATGCCTACGCTTAATAAATTTCCTTTTCAAATTAATAAAGTTTCATTTTGTATCAAATTTTTGAAGTTATACGAGACTTTCTATAGTATATTTCATTTTATGTCGATGAAAATTGGATAAAAAAAAGGAGTGTCAAAGAAAACACATTTTTGAAAATTGTAAAAATGTACTCTTTTGAAAATAAAGAAAATGCACTTATTCTGAAAATTAAAGAGAAATGAACTCTATCCCGTAAAAGTACATAAAATAACAAAAAAAATGACGTGAGGGATTGCACGTCACTTTTTTTTGTTATTTTATGTAATTATTGACCAAGAATTAAAATGTTTATTTCGTCCGTCATTTTTGACCGTTCTATTTGACATACGGTATCCGGGATTGGTGCATTATATTTGACCATAAATGCGTTTTATATTTGCCAACTTTGGTGAAATTACTCCTTCTTATATACTACGGGAGCCCACAATAAGTGCCCGTGCACCCCCCCCCCCCCCCCCCGATCCTTTAGGACAATGTTTTTCATAAAGATTAAAGCCTAAGGAACAATTTAAGATATGTCCTAAAAAAAAAATTGGCTGCACTTCCAAAATGGCGTCCGTTAAAAAAAAAAATTTGCAAATATCGTTTTTGTCATTTAACACAAAAACTAAAAAAGATGGAGAAAAACTTTCTATGCATAAAATAAAGTGCATAAAATTTTCTACAATTTTGTTCCTGTACAATATTTGCATTGGAGTTACCATTTTCCAGATAAATGATTCAGCTCTTAAGATAAAATATAAGATTCAGTATAATACGTAACACTACGGAAGCCCACCCTAACTGTCCGTGCACCCCCCCGATCCTTGGGGACAATGTTTTTCATAAAGATTAAAGCCTAAGGAACAATTTAAGACATGTCCTAAAAAAAAAAGCTGGCTGTACTTTCAAAATGGCGTCCGTTTAAAAAAAATGCAAATATTGTTTTTGTCATTTAACACAAAAACTAAAAAAGATGGAGAAAAACTTACTGGACAAAAAACAAAGTGCATGAAATTTTCTACAATTTTGTTCCTATACAATATTTGGATAGGAGTTACCGTTTTCCAGATACCACTGTTACCGTTTTCGAGATAAATGTCTGCAAATTATATTATTATTATTATTATTAATTTTTTTCAGTTTATTTTATTTAATTGTTATGTTAATAATATAAAGTTATATTATACACCCAACAATAATTGTCACAGTTATTTCTTTTAAGTGATTTACCGATATATGAATTTTCATATTTTCTTAATTTTGGACTCATTTATCTGGAAAATGGTAACTCCTATCAAAATATTGTATAGGTACAAAATTGTAGAAAATTTTATGCACGTTGTTTTTTGTGAAGAAAGTTTTTGTCCATCTTTTTTAGTTTTTGTGTTAAATGACAAAAACAACATTGGCAACAGTTTTTTTTTAACATATGGCCGCCATTTTGAAAGTACAGCCAGTTTTTTCTTAGAATATGTCTTAAATTGTTCCTTAGGCTTCAATCTTTATGAAAAACATTGTCCCCAAGGATCGGGCGGGGGGTGCACGTACAGCTAGGGAGGGCTCCCGACTAATAGAAAAGATATTCAATTTTGATTTTTTCGGCTATTCTTGGTGTTTTCTATTTTTTTCCAAGATGGCGGATTGACTAATACATATCGGACAAGTACTATTTTTTAAGAATTTTGTTTCAAATAAGCCAGTATTTTTAAAATTCCCATTCGATTACTAATACAAGATATATTAAGCAGATAATTTTGAAAATCCGCGAAAGCGTGTCAAAAAGTGCTTATAACTTTTGACGCGCACGGAATTTTTGAGCACAAATATTGTTTTCGTAATCAGGAGGTCATAATACATAAGAATCAACAATAAAATTTCAGGTGGAATGTTGTCGCCGAAAAAAATTAAATTAAATCAATTCGACTGTACTAAATAAACAACAAAAGTAATGTAACAATTCACTTGTATAACTAACACATAAAAAATATCCTTTTAAACAATACTGTCTTAACTCTGGCGGATGCTGAGGGTCTTTATTGGTTAATGTTAATGCAAACATATTTTTTAAAAGTAATTCTTCTGACTCGTTATATATAATAAAGATCTATAAAATTATAATGTTTATTTTGTCTTTCTACAAATCTAGAAATATTTTTTTAAATTTCTAAACAGAACACTTTCCAAAAATGTTGAAATTCCTTATAACTACTAAATAATGTAAAATCGTTTACTAAAAAAACAGATTATTTTGATCTTATACACTAGTCTACTGTTTCATTTTTCTGTTGCTCAGAGTAAATATCAAGTACTTTTAGCAACTTTTTAATTGCGTTGTTAATACCAGTATATTCAAATTTACAAGTTCTTTCTTCACAAACTCTGTAAAGTCGACGATACTTTAATTCTTTATGGATAAGTCTTCCAATATGACTGGATATGTTGTCTTCCTGTCTACTTGTGGATGCATTTCCTCCCGCACGGTTATGCGTCTCGCCAATTATACCTTTATGATTCTTGATTTCCTTTTTCGTAATTTTGTTCACAACCCTAGATTCGACTTTCATTATCGAATTTCTCGCCACTAACCATTTGCTTTTGTTGTTGACTAGAAAATTATTTGTGACTAACACCTCCTGTTTCAGATAGTCTCTATACGCCATTAACATGCTCAGGTGTTTCGGAAGATGATCCTGTTCGTCTTCTCTAACGCTTAGTACTGCAAATCGTTTCACAGCTCTCACACAGGGATCTTGAATGGTCTCTCTTTTAGTTTCAACTTCAGTGACTAGAAATCTTTTTGCAACACTTATACTGAGATCTCTATAGGTTTCTATTCTCTCTCGAGATAGGAGGAATTCCGACCCAATATCTTCCGATCTTGAAGTTCCGCTCATCTCGCACTTAAATGGTAATATTGATAGCAGTTCTTGAATGTGCACATAGGGCTTTGGTAATTATTGTATTGCCGGTTGTAAGCATTTAGAGATGAGGTGGGGTACCTTTATCAGTAAGGGGTGGGGAGAACAGCAATTAGAGCAAATAGATTAAACATATTCTATTTTATGATCAGTTTAGAGAAAAGGTTTTTACCACTTTTTAACCAAGCAAAAAATGTTTCAAATAATACTAGATGCACGGATTTTGGAAAAATGAAAATTTTATTTCGTAAAAAATACACCAGAAGCTCGCAAAAAATATTATCTGAGATTTTCCTTCAGTAACTGTTAGTGAATACATCACAAAACCACAAAAATCCGTTCTGGGGGTGCCGCGCAACCTCCCCAAAAAACCACCCATTCGGTGAAAAAAGACTTATTTTACTGATAACTCGTTAACCGCTGAAGATATAAAAAAATAGCTCATTATGAAAAGAAAGCTTGGCTAATTTCCTAAAAAAAAGTCCTTCTGTAATTTTTTTGTATATGCCATAGTTTCCGGGAAAATCGATATTGAAAATATAAGAAAAATTTAATTTTTAGAAAATGCGTTATATCATCGTTAATATCTTCGCCAATTGTTTATATAACTAAGAAAATAAGTAAGCAAATAAAATATATTTTTATAACCTTTAATTTTTCACCATAGAAAATTATAAAAATTGATTTTTTCCCGATTTTTTTGAATAAATATTTGCTAATTGTTAACATATTATAAAAAATAGAATCAAATATAAAATACATTCATTTAATAACTTTATTTTGTAACCATGAAAAATAATAAAAGTCCATATATGTTTTGTAATTTGGAGATTGTGCAAGTAAATTTTTTTTTTTCAAATTTCTTTAAGTAGATATTTGCCAGTTGTTGACGTGTTATGGAAAAAGAAGCAAATGAAAGATTTAATAACTTTATATCATAAAAAATTATAAAAGTCACTATGTTTTTACTAATTTTGAGATTATGTCAAAAGTAACAAAATGAAACACTTTAGTAATGAGTTTTGATCTGCGTTTATTTACAAATTTAAGAAATATATATTTTACAACAGCATTTTTTTTCCTGAGAAATATAGTATAATTTTAAATGGTATGATCAATTAATATGAAGTCTTACCTTTATTTTTAGACCGGGTACATTCAAAAATATTAAAATACAAGGACGCTAGATTAATAAAAAAAAAATACAAAAAAGGCTGCATATTCAATTTTTTGATGATATTTTTTTTAAGAAATTTTTTAACTATTAAATGGTTAGAAACAAAACAATAGTTATATGATATATTAACTGAAAAAAAAAATTTGAGTTAAATTTTCAAGATGTTTGGGTCTTTTTTTTATTTTTTGGAAGCAATAAAAAATTGGCCAAAATTTGGCTAACTTCAACATGCTGGTAAATTTGTAAATGTGAATATTTTTATTCCTAACTTTTTCTGCATTGGAGTACTACTTTGAACTAAAAGATAATGCATTTATAACTTATATTAAAGTCAGTTATTGGGTCTGTGAATAGTTAAGAGACGCAAAAAATTAAGAGACAAGGCAAATGAATGATGGCGTATTATATTGTTATTTTTATACAGGGTGTCCCGAAACTCCCGCCTTCCCCTTTAGGTGCCAATTCTCCATGCAAAAATAGTAAGAAAAGTTCCTATAAACATGTGTCCGGAAATGCTTTCTAAGGGAGCTACGGCCCTCTAAACATGACGCAAAAATAGGTGTTTTTACTAATTAGGTATCTCGGAAATGATTTGGGACAACTTTATAAAACTTGGTTAACTTTTTTCGATTATTAAAGGTTATTGTTTTACAGTATTAGCCAAAATTAATTTTATCCAGGGACGGAGAAACGAGAGGTCGGTGTTCTTTGTTTCTAAATATTAATTTTTTCCATTTGACATTTTTTCGTTTAGACCGCTTTTACTCGAAAACGGCTTGCCATATGGCTAATTGTAAAGAGGCCCTTTTTTATGCAGAATTAACCAGTGAATCATAATCAAGGATTAAAATACTAAAAATGTCAAATGGAGAAATTAATATGTGGAGAACACTGACACTTCGTTTCTCCGCCCCTGGATAAAATTAATTTTGCCTAATACTGTAAAACAATAACCTTTAATAATCGAAAAAAGTTAACCAAGTTTCATAAAGTTGTCCCAAATCATTTCCGAAATAATTAGTAAAAACACTTATTTTTGCGCCATCCTTAGAGGGTCGTAGCTCCCTTAGGAAGCATTTCCGGACACATGTTTATAGGAACTTTTCTTATTATTTTTGCATGGAGAATTAGCACCTAAAGGGAAAGGCGGGAGTTTCGGGACACCCTGTATACTAATAAATATCAATAGCCATCAAAAATGGCAACCCAAGAGAGTCTTTTATATCCCCTTTAAAACCCACTTTGATTTTTCTTCCTAGCTTGTATGGTTTTCGAGCAATTCAGTTTTTTCTATAGGGCGCGCGCAAAAAATTTCAAATAAACGAAAATTCGTGCGCATTAAAAATACAAATTTTGGATTTTTTTTCAATATCGATTTTCTCGGAAACCATTGCATAACAACAAAATTACAGTAAATTATGAGGTAAACATATTAAAAGTCTCTGCCCTTAGCCCTGGCGCTTCAGGGGGGGGGGGGGGGTTGGAAATGTCCCTTTTCTCTATTTTTCGCTTATAACTCCGAAACGGTGCATCGTACAGAAAAATATACTCTTTGCAAAATTAAAGATATTTAAAATTACCACAACAAAGTTTATATTCATTTTCTTCCTGTGTGTTATAATTTCCAAGATATTCGCCAGCGAAAATCGATAATTATTAAATTAATTAATTAGATATATGAAATTTCTCTATCAAAGCGGTTTACCGGTCTGGTCTGGTAATAAATCATATTACTAACGTAATATTTTGTCGAATTCTATACATTTCCTTAAATATACAGTGACTCACTTCAGATGAAGACACACTTATAACATTTTTTATTTTATTTCCGATTTGAATTAAATTTTATTCAAGTATAAAACATATTAGGATCTACTTATGATCAGAAAAACATTCGCTTCCTACAAATGCAAAGCCAGCTGCCGGTACCAAAATATGCAGGAAAAAAAGTAATAAAGAAAATGAACACAGATATTCTTGTAGGAAATTTAATTACCTTTAATTTTGTACAGAATACTTTTTTCCGAGTTATAAGCAAAAAACAGAAAGGGATCTTTCCACCCCACCCCTCCTGAAGCGGCAGGGCTAGGGGCGGGGACTGTTTATCTTCTAACTACCTCCAGCACATTCCTGAAGAGAAAAATTCTCCCCATTTCCATGTCCTCTACCACTCCTTCGTTGACTGGAATAGAAGTGATTTGAAATATATGAATTTTATGAATTTTCAGTAAAAAAAACAAGGCAAATAAATGATGGCATATTATAAGGCCATTAATGACATATCGATTTATGAAATATGAACGAAATCGTTAGAGCTGTTTTCTAGATAATTGCAATTTTCAATATTCGTTAAGTACACTTTCCTTATTTGGGACAATAGATAGAAAATAAAAAACATCTGAGAAATACCCTAAAAATCCTAAATATAACATTTTTTTTTCGATTCGATACTGATACAGACGAACGGGATCTACATCTAATTTAATAAGTAATAAAAATCCTTATTTAGGCCATTTTCAGGGAAGCCTAGCTCCATTAGGAAGTATTTTGTTCTATATTGTTATAGGTACTCTTATAATTTTAATATTTTACATTTTATTCCAATATTTTTTCGTTATTTTTAGCATTTGAAAATTGTCAAAGTATTTACACAAAAGGGCCCACTTTATTTAGTATATATTTTGTCTCTTGGATGACCACCCTGTATATTTATTTTTACCAAGTTATCAGCTACATTCCTCTTTGTCGTTTCTTAAGTCATAATTTTTTTAGGATGACCATATATATATATTGGTATGGCAGATTTTTTCCTTGGCACTTGTGTTAACTACGTGATAAATAACATTGTCCTCCGTAACATTTTTTTCATTTAGTATTTTTTAACATATCCATTGTATATTTTTCACAAAAGTATATCATGTTTCTTCCTTGAAAATAGCGTCAGCTATGTGTCATATATTGTTTACCGCAGATAAATAGTTTTCTAGCGTGACAGACAGAGAAAGGTTTTAATCCCTTGAAAAAAAATTTTAGTTTTCAAAAATTAATCAAAACGTATAATTCTTATTGGATTGAATTCTTATTACATTTTTATTTAAGAATAATGAAAACCATCTTTCGTTATTGATTGAAAGAGAGCCGCTGAAATTTGTAAATTTCGACAGATTTTAATAGAACAAAATTAAGAGAGGACGATTAGAAAAAAACCGCTGCCCAAGGAATCACTACTTCCACATCCAGATTTTTCATCCAAGTCTCTCACAACGAAAAAATTTTGTATGTGGAAATAATTGTTTATGGAACTTTAATAATAATATGGTATTTGAAATCGTCTACCCCAAAAACCCATGAAATGATATCCCACATCAGTAGTGGTTAGTTGGTTCTTGTACACACACTAAATCACAACTTTCTTTCACCCTTTTTAGTAATGGGGGTGGCTGAAGCCAAAATATTTTTTGTGATATTATAGCTTCTGTTATATATACTAAATACCAATTATATGGACTCCTACCTGCTTGATTTACCTATTTACCCCCATTTACCCCAATTTAACCCCCCAATCTTTCAATGGAATAAGATGAAAATATAATCTAATTCCAGATCACATTAAAATACATACGTCTACTGAATTCAAGTCAATATCTTAAACGGTCCCAGAGTAATCGTGCGCACAAAAAAGTTATAGACAGACAGACGTTTTTTTTGGCTCAAACTTAAAATCTCGACGTTTCATGACATTCTTATTTGAACAATAAAAATTTTCAATATTTTTTTTGTCGTTATTATACTTCCACTGGATGTGGAAAGTAATTAAAGTTGAACAAAAAAAGCTTTTAAATATTTTTTAAATTTTTTATATTTTTTTAAAGCTTTTACTTAAAATTATATAACAAATAATTCAGATGCCTGTTAATTTACAATTAGTTTTTTCCTTGATTTTTACAATTATATTTTCTCTGTTTTTTTACCATTTTATTACCTTCTGTTGCTTTGTATTATACCATGCGTGTAATTTCCCATTAGGCATGTACATTCACGTACATTCACACAGCTGCCGTAAATTCCTCCGTCGAGCGGAGCATCCCAGCTCTGATATTTAATTTCAGCCAACTGGCACGCGCGATGTTGTAATTTTACTCCCTATGCCTAGCGCTCCGCTACACGCACGGTATCATATATTATACCGTTCACCGTATTCAGTCTATAATCACATATGCAGTATTAAAATTGTTATAAACAAAATCACCCACGTGGAGGCTAAGCCTTGTGGGTTACTTTGTTTCTTTGCAAATTATTAATTTTATATAGACGCACACTTTATATTTAATGTTGATATATATTCTGATATATATTAATTAATTGTGCATTGCATTAAGTATGCAAATAAACTTATTATAATTAATTTAAATATGAAAAAAAATAGGTATATACAAATTATATTTTGTGCTTTTTTTAAAATTTATTTTACCCAAATTGGTCCTCCAAAAAAATACCACCAGGCTCTTTTTTTATAAATATCCTCTTTTTCAAAAAATAATGTAACTTTTCTTTGCCTGGTCAGCATTTCTCGAGATATGACAAAACGGAATTTTCAAAATTTAAACTTCACCCCCTATGATGAAGTAAATAGCCGTGTGTTGAATTTCAGCCGTTCTTTTTTTTTTCGAGGTTCAAGCCCTTCCTTGTCTTTTATAGCCAGATTGCATAATCTAAAACGTGAAAGTACAATGAAATCCCAGAGGGTGATTTTTTCACTATTACAATACTACTACTACTTTATTGCGAGGAAAGTAAATATACGACTTTTAAATTTTACATATGCGGACAATTTTTAAAAATCAAAGGAATGGGAGTTGGCAGTTTAATGGTTAGCGTCTCTAGTAGCACATATAAATAAATAATGTTTCATTGTAACTTGTCTCCAAGAAGTGGTTCGGATTCCTTTATAAACTGTTAAACCCCGTCTTCTTTATCTAGACAAATCTAGTTGTCCTAGACTTAAACTGATAACTGAGGTTCTCTGCAAGGCTGCTAAAAACATTTTCAAGCTTTTTCAGTAGTTTTCAATAGAAACTAGATTTTTAATATTTCCAGTAATCTTTCTTCAAAACATTCTTTTACAAAAATCGTCAAGTAATACGTTTTCATGTTTTTTTTTTATTTTTGATCACAGCAGGGGTAATTTCAAACTGTGGAAATATATTTCAAAAAATATACCAGAATGTACAAATTAAAAGTGGGACACACTGTAGAATTTGGCGCTTAGTTATTAGAAATCTAAATATCTATTATTTCTAAACTATATTGAGTAATATTTTGATTGAAAATGGTTTATTTAAAATAACATTAGGAGAATTTAATGAAGATTATTGCAGGATTATGTTAATTACATAAGGGCGATTTACAGGTATAACCTTAAGCTTTAGATTTAAGTGCCTTCATCCGCCTCGGATAATATAATTATAAGAATAACATGATAATTTATTTACGCTCAAATATTAATAGGGATTACATAAAATACGAGGTTTCCAATTAGTGCCTCATTCTTCTGTAGCTTCTTTATTCGAACAAGATTATTATATAACATAATAATTTATTTCGAGATATACGGGGCGATTCAAAAACATGTGGTAAAAGTAGTAACCTGTTTTTAAAGGAACACACACTTGAGGTTTCTAAATTATTCATTCATTTCTTCTTTAAACGATAACATTCTGTGAACTTTCATTGCAGCGTTGCCAAGTTAATAATAATTTTCTTGAATTTGTATTCAAGCCAATAGTAAGAAGTATTCCAACCTCAACATAATTCAATAAATTTTTTGAGATGGTCAGAAATATTTTGAGAGTATTACTGCCACCTTTTAATGACCTGCAATATGAATCGTGTTTCAAGGTTCCAGCCATCGAAAAATAATTTCTCAGCGCTATCTCTGCGCACTGGAAGGAACAATTCTAACTGTAGTTATTTAAGACTTTTTTTGGTGTCAATTATCCGCGATTTACAAATTTTAAGTATCTTTATTATTTTACGAGATAATGACCCGGGGACTTTTAGCTGAAACACCCTATATATCGTACGGTTTTCCACTCATGTATTGACGAAGATTTGACAGTTAAAAAATTTCGTGTTTTGATTTTTCTGAATTCAATGAATTATTATTCGTTGAATTCGCAATTGTTCCACGGCCATAGCTCAGTATTTAAGGTATTCCCATGCGGAAATCCGCTGTTCAAATCCTGAACATCTAAAGTTTTTTCTTTTTAATAAAATATAAAAAAAATATTTTTATCACCATTGTAAAGTATGTTCAAAAAGCTAAAATTTAAGAAAGAAAGTTTACTGCGACTAAATAATGGGAGTATTTTATAAAGCTTCATTTTTCAAAAATCTAGTCGTTTAGGGAAAATAATAATTATTTTTATTTGTAATTTTCTATAATAGTTTACTAGAAGTAAAAAAGATTAATTATTTTTTTAGTAATTTCGGTTTATGCAAAATTAGAAATACTTTAATTTTCTATTTTTTTTTTTCAAAAAAGAACAAAATTATAGATCGCATTTGGAACTATGCAGTTTTATATATAATTTATTTACATACATTTTGATTTTTTGTTTGGTCTAATCCGATAAATAGAACCCGAGATATTAAGATAGTACAGGGTGAACCGAATTAAATGGGATTTGGGGTTTTCTGTAAAACTATGGCAGATAGACAAAAATCAATATAGGTGTCCTCGATTTTCGAGAACAAATAATGGCGAAAACCGCGATCGTCTATCTTTTTCGTCTACCGAGCTACAGAGTGTTTTTGGAAAATTGGCATTTTTGGATGATCTCTATATAATAATAATAATAATAATAATAAATGCCTTTATTTCCAGTAATATTGTACATAAGAGTAAAATAACAAATTTAAAATAAATTTCTGGAAATCTCAAGGGAAAGTTCATAACAAGTGTGCTCTACCACTTAACCCTTGCAATACATTGAAAATAAAAATAATGCACTTAAGTAAGTGTACAAAAAATGTAAGGTACTTAGTATAGAATATTAAGACAGTATATGCAGAAATAATACATAAATAAAGAAGTAGGTAAACGAACAAATAAATAAATAAACAAACAAACAAATAGGCACATATAACTATTCTGTCTGTCCTAACAGGACAGCTTTGAGATATCTTTTAAATTTCGCAGCACTAAATGATTTGGCACCAAATGAGACCTTATTATATAATTTATAAATGCAGTATCTGAAACCTCTCTCATAGAACGAAGTTCTATGCATAGGTGGACTAAGTAAACCTTTAGATCTGACATTGAGATTATAAACATCACTGCGAAAAGTTATTTTATTATAGAGATAAGATGGCGCCTTCGTTGTGATAATCTTGTGAAAGATACAAGTTGAATAAAAGTTTCTCCGGTCTTGCATATTTAGCCAATTCAGTTCTTTCAGCTTATGTGACACGTGTTCAAACTTGCGTATACCATAGATAAATCGAATGCATGAATGTTGCACACGTTGTATACGATTGCTACAATCCCTGTCCAAACGGGGATCATACACTGGGGCACAATATGTGAACTGCGACAACACTAACGTTTCACAAAGGGTCTTTTTAGTGTTTATACTTAAATAACTTCGGTGAGGATAGAGACGTCTTAGGGCGGAGTAAGCTTTTTGTATAAATTTACGAACCTGTTCTCTAAATCTCAGAGTTGTATCTAAGATTAGAGGTCAGTGTTGATTTGTTGCACAGCAGCCTCATAATCCTTAGCATAAAAAGAATAATAAATTTGGGTGTCATCCGCGTACAGGATTTAATAAAATTTACAAATTGTGAAGTATAAATTGTCCTAAAATGGAACCCTGTGGAACACCTTTATTAATCGCCTTGATTGAGAAAGTTTATTGGATATTCTTACAATTTGTGAACGCCCTTCAAGATATGATTGGAACAGTTTACAGCCTCTATCATCAATACCACATAATTTTAAAATTGTTAGAAGTAGTTTATGATCTATAGTATCAAAGGCCTTACTAAAATCTAGTAGTATTAAAACAGTACATTTACCTTGATCAGTGGCCTCAACAATATCATCAATTATATGCATTAAGGCTGTAGAACAACTATAACCAGCTCGAAAACCTGATTGGGTAGTTGGTAGTATGTTCAAAGAGTCTACGTGTTCCCTAAGCTGAATCTCAATTATTTTTTCTGCTAACTTAGATAATCCTGTGAGAATACTAATCGATCTCAAATCTGAAAATGTCTTTGGCTCAGTTTTTTTCGGAACAGGAGTCACTAGAGCAACTTTCCAAGCAGTAGGGAATCGACATTCAATAAACATACTATTAATAATATGAACCAAGAAATTTAGTAAATGCGGACAACATAATTTAATAAATAAATACTTAACGAATCAGATCCGGATGTAGAATTTGTTAAGTTACGAAGAACTCTTTGAATAAGTTGAGGGGAAACTAAGCTGAAATTGAAAGTTGAATTAGTGATTTTATTTAAGTCATAATAGTTTACTACATCTGTAATATCGTTATTATTTTGTGGGATGCTGTCTATAAAATAATTATTAATAGAATTAGGATCTAATAAATTGGTTGGTATTTGTGGTTTGTTATTGGACGTAATATTTAATGACCTAAGTTCGCCCCAGAGCTTTTTAGAATTTTTATTTCTAGCGATATGTTTAAAATAAGCACGTTTTTCAGCAGTTTGAGCATGGTTTGTAGCATTTCGTATCTGTTTATAATAGTTCAGACTTAGCTTTATCTCTTTGCCTCATCAATAACTTTAGATTATCTGTCAACCATAGAGTCTTAGTTCTACTTATACGGACTGTTTTCAAAGGGACGTGCTTATTGAAAAGATTTAGTAAAAATGTTGTTAAATGATTTACTTTAGCATCAATGCTATTCATGTAAAACATGTCTTGTAGTGGGAGTCCTTGCAAGTCAGTATAAAATACTTGTTCATCAAAATACTGAAAGTCTCTATAAGTTATATAAGTTGGTTTAAATTTAGAGCTATTCGTTATTATTTTACATTGGACCAGTTCATGGTCAGATATGTCCAGGCCTCCCACTTTTAGAGACGAGACAGATTTCTGATCATTGCATAATACAATATCAAGTAGTGATAAATTATTAGAAGTTATATGAGTGGCTTCATCGACAATTTGTTGAAAATCGAGTGATTCAAACATTGATGTAAAATATTGAGTTGCACTTAGGTCTATGTTTAGTAAATTAATATTAATGTCTCCAAAACAAAAAATTTTATCTCCGTACTGCATAGATACTGATATTGCTTCTCCTAATTGATCTGTAAAATATTTAAAATTCATGTGAGGTGGCCTATAACAAACACCAAAAACAAAAGAATTATTATTTATAGAAACAGAAATCCACAGTTGCTCAATGTTATCACTAGTATCAATTAGATTGAAATTATATGAATTATTGAGATAAAATGCTACGCCGCCACCGGTTTGCCTATCTTTACGAATTAAGGTATAATTATTAATTTTCATGGAAAACCTTGAAATAGAAGAGTTTAGCCAGGTTTCACTTAGTGCAAATAAGTCATATTTATTATCTAAAATAAAGCTTTTTATATTGTTAAATTTTGGTGATAATGATCGAATATTTATATGTGCCGTATTCAAAAAAGAATCTACCATTTATTAAGAAGATTACAAATACTAATTAAGAAATAAAGTAAAAAGTAGAATATACGGCAAACCGTTTAATTTATTCTATACCTACAAAAAAGTTACAATTAAAGAACTCGCTTAAAAAAAAACGAGATAAAAATATCATACAAAAAGTGTGAATGGCATATGATAACAAAAAATTATTTAACAGGTTCGTATTTAATATGAATATAATAAGTAAAACAAACATATTAATTATTATGAGATTCTAGTATATTGTCAATATCATTTATGTCCCTTAACTTTACAATTTTATTTTTGTCTTTAGCGTAAATCACTCCATCGTTGGACCAGACATTGCGATAATAAAATTTTTCACATGCATACATGAAAATTTTCATTCTTGCGACGGTTAAATCTTCTTTTACACTAATTCCAGTCGATTTTAGTTTTGCCTTATTCTGAAACACCATCTTTTTCTGATTATAAGTAGAAAATTTTACTAGAATGGCTCGAGGTTTTTCAGTTTTACTTTCTTTTCCTACTCTATAGCAATTTTCAATGCAATCTTGAGTTAAATTCTATGCCTCAGTTTTCGAGATATAGATATAACTTGTATTTTTTTTAAATGGAACACTGTAAATTATTTCATTATTTGAATATTTTTATGTTTGGTTTCCTCTTTTTTGGATATCTAAAAATATTGTTTGTTTAGTCGACACTTTTGGCACAAAGTCTTGCTGTTTATAACTAAGCTAAATTTGAATCTTCTCCTTGAATGTTTTACTCGATTTTCGATTCGACATTTGGCAATTGAGATGTAGAGGTCATTCATCAGGTCATCCATCAAAAATGCCAATTTTCCAGCTGCAGCTCGGTAGTCGAAAAAGATAGATGATCACGGTTTGCGCCATTGCTTGTTTCTCGAAAATCGAGCTCAGGACACCTACATTGGTTTTTGTTTATTCACCACAGTTTTAGAGAAAACCTCAAATCCCATCTGATTTGGTGCACCCTGTACTGCAAAGATTTTTAAATATGTAGCGTTGATGACATATGTAATAATCAAAGTAATACTCGCTGAGGCCAAATAAAGGGCCACCCACGAATGAACTTTTTGCATACTTCTTGTGCATGCCTCGAACTTATGTATAAAATATTTCTTTCAACCCCTACAGTTCTCGGAAACCAAACTTAAATTTCAAAAACCCACGTTTTCGTATGTGCTTGATATTGCATGGTTGGTAATTATTTATTATCGACTATAAATAGCAATTTGTGCTAGTTCTGGTGCAAATTGCAGCTAATAATTAAATCGATAATCTATTCTAACTCTGAATTTGTATCAGAATACAGCTTTTAAAATTTGTAGAAATAAAAATAACCGAAATTACATTGAATTATGGATTATTTTAGGTAGATTAAATAATTTAGATGCCCCCACCCTACGTCCCCACATTAAGGGTTAAATCATTTATAACAGGTATATAAATAAGCTCAATTGAAACTCGTTATTAGTTGTATGTTTTCTTTCACGAAAACAACTAAATTGTAAATAATTTGATAAAATTTGTATAACATCCGAAATCGATAAGAAATTGAAGAATAAAAAATAGTGAAATTTGTAAATTTCATGGCTTCTGATGACGGAGCTGAAAAAAACTCATCGTTACAACGTTGTAATGTGGCAACTAAACCGTCTCCAACAATTCAATGGTTGGATAAACTGGAAAAGTGTGTAAAAGAATCGCGTGATAAATACCACGAGACGGGTAGATCAGCTGATGGAATCGAGTATCATGAAATACACAGCGCCTTGCTACACGTGCTACAAAACAGTCTGAAAATACAAACGCTGCATATGACTGAAGCGGAAAAGCGGGAACACATAAAAAAATCGATTTACCGACAATTTGCAATGTATATAAAACTGATGGTGTCACGACATGCACTGCTCCGTTTGAGGTCTAAGACTACAGGACGTAAGAAGTTATATTTACTATATTTATTTTGTTTAAATAATAGCCTACTGTTATTTAAACAAAACCTGTATTTTCTGTTGTTCTTTCTGACATTTTCTACCACATGTAATCTCTCCTAAAAATAATGACCATGGAATCTACAAAATAATACAATTATCCAGAAAACGAATGGAAAATAACCTCTATGCTTGTGACTTTTACGTCAACAAAAGAGTTAAAGGGTGTTTTTTTTTTGACAAAGGGTAAAATAATAAATAAAAATATAAAAACAATATATTTTGCTTGACAGCTAACACTTCTGAAACAGAATCTCTTTCCCCTTCTCAAAGTTTTATTAAAAAATTACGTATGTACCGTGTATATTAAATACACAGCTTTATAAACATATTTATAGTATATTCCATATCCATATATGGTTACTACTTATATAGAACTGTTGATTCAGTTGCCGGAATGTCAGCAAAATACATTATTCTTATATAATTTGTCAAAAAACACCCTCTAACTGTTCGTTTCAAACAAAAGTCACAGGCATAGAGGTTATTTTCTACTAATATACTTATTTGTAATATTTTGTAGATTTCACGGATATTTCTTATACACAAGTGACAAAAAGTCCCAGAATGAATGAAAATTATGAGAATATTACTACTAACATTTAGACGATAACAGTAGGCATATTCAGAACACCATGTGGTAACATGGTATATGGACCAATGTTTTTAAATTTCTTAAATTTTTAACGTTTTTGCTTATCTAATAAAAATATTTTTTACAGTTCATCAAGAAAAGGACGAGGGAACTTCATCAGCGATCAAAAAACTAATAAAGTTACTTCAAGAAATGAGGAAAAACTCTGGAAAAGGATTTTAAAGAACGAATAGAGGAGCCATATTCGAAGATCTAGTAAACTGGATAAATAACTTCATTTTGTATCTTTATTAATTTTGTATATAAACTATCTATCTATACGTATGTGTGATTTTTCTTTTATCATGTAGTCCTATATTTGGGGAGCATGAAACATCGGCAAACGTGTGTGTGCAGTTTTAATTTTAAATTTTGCATTCAAGTTTACTCAAAAGGCCCGAACGAGAGACAATTCAGGGGGTGGTAGAAATGACTAGTTTTTTTCTTATTTATATTACGCGGAACAAAAGGTAATGTAATCGGTACGAACGAATTAAAAAAAAAAAAGTACGGCAGGCGCCTTCTATTTTTAATTACGTTTATTTCACAAAAAATTAAGGAAACGGGGTGATAACTTATTAGATTCGCCGAAAGAGTGTAGGTAATAAAACAATATTTAGAAAAAATATAAAATATAATGAACAATGTAATACTTATAGTCTGGCATACAGGAAGGAACACACAACTGCATGCAACTACGATCATCCATATTACCACGCACTTAATTACGTAGTTACTATGGATAATACTAATAATACTATAATAAACAACGAAAACTTAATCAGACGTTGCCATGGGCAATATTTTACAAAAATAGACATCAATGAGATGGATATTTTTCTGGGCTACCAAAACTTCCATTTTTCTAACTCACTCAATGGCTAGCTCCTTTTCATGTAGTAGATTTCATTCTAATTAATAATACCAACTATTAATAAATGGTACGGCCACGCTGAACTTACTTTCCCGCGTGAAAAGCTTGTGTGTGAAAATCCAAAAATTCTCTTTTTCACCGAAATAAAAATTGCCAACTTATATCTCAAATTTCCAACTTTTGCCAAGTCTGACAAAGTTGAGGAGGTGATGTACCCCCCCCCTACCCCCCTCCAGGCGTGTAGCTAGAAAATGCTTTAGGGGGGGGCAGAAAATTTTTCAGAGGAGGGGCGTGTAAGTGGTTTTTTCCACTTACAGATAACCCCGTAAAAAATAGATATCTAAATTTCTGAATTTTAATGATTCTAGTACAACTGTACAACCTTTAATCATATTGAATTTTTTTAATACAGTGTGTATGTCTACGCTTTCTGTGCATTTCCTTCCAAGAAAACTAAATTTGCCATTCTTTGGAGGACCATGGAGAGCCTTTGGGGATGATTAATGGCCGTCAAGTAGAGAAAGTTGATTCGCAGTGCTGCAGTCAAACGTAAGTATCTACAGCAGCCAAAAACTCATAGGTGGCCTTAGAGGCTTCTCTGTATTTACCTTATTACCCTTTTCGTTTTTCATTTTATTTACTTCTTGGACTGGGGGGTGTCAGACGTGGGTGTATCTGCATGGTCAGCAAAAAAGTTTTTTACAACAGCTAGTTCTTCAGTTGATGGTATGTTTATCCCTGCAATGGATGTGTATATTTGTAACTAAATCTACAACAATTTCCATTCACCTTCTGTGGTTCGGGTGTACTGTGTTACACGCGGTGACCTCCTGATAATAAGTAAATTCTTCCTAGAAATTTTTTGAAACTAATAACTTCGGCAATCAGAAAATCTCCCGCCGCCACATTCTATCTTAAGATACCACTTGAAGAGCGGCATCGCCTAATCTAAATTGCATTTTTCCGTATTCGAACAAAATATGTTAATCAAATAGGTTTTCGTAGTCGGTCGCCGTAGCACGGGCAAAAATTATTCCAGGACAGGCTGTGCCGCCCTGGTCCACCCCTAGCTACAGGCCTGCCCTCTTCGCTACGCCCCTGATTACAGATATTGTTGTTGTTAGGTACGTTATGTTGCTGTATTACTGGAAGCCTCATATTGAATTATTTAGTGGAATTTGTTTCGAAGGCGACAAAAGTGTGGCAAAAAAATTAATGAAGCCATTTTGTTCAGTTTTGATGTACTTTTTGAATTTAATTTTGAAATTTAAAAAGAACATATACAGGGTAGTGTTTTCTTGAAGAACAAAAAAAAACATTTTTTGTTCAAGTCCGGACTTGGATTTTTTGTGTGTGTTACAAGTACTTTTTCAGGATCACTAGTGTATTATATGTGCCAAATATGACTTATTATTCCATTCCTTTACAAAGTAACAACCAAAAGAAATGTTGGCAAAAATACATATAACACCCTGTATTTCAGCAACGAGGGACCAAATAGCTTTTTCTGGATGATTATGATTACCCTCAGTGTCCACTATTTGCCATTAAAGCATGTCCGTTTTCTCGTAAAACACCCTGTATAATCATCTATATATCACAAGTATCCGTTTTCGAACGGATTGAATTATCTGAGAAATTAGAAACTGTTGAGATATTGAGTATAACTTAAATTCTTTCAATTTATGGTCGATTTATTAATGTATTCAACATTATTTTTATAACTACCCTATAAGCGTGAACTGGTGCAAAACCTTGGCTTCTTACATGTAATGGAAATAGGAAAAATCGTCATAATAATGAACATAACTCAACTCCTTTTCAGCCCCTTGCAGCCGGTTTATAAAAATTTACTCTACGTAACTTTTATAAATGTCTTATAACTGATAACTGTGACAAATCCTCACTTTTTACGTATACTGGAAATCAGCGGCGGCTGGTGAAATTTCAATATTTTTTTTTTCGTCTGTGGCGCATGGGACCCATACGAAATTTGGGAAATAACATCTAGAGAAGCACTTCTCTAATGACCCCTAAAAAATTTTGAAAAAGCAGTTTGCGAAAAAATTTTTGAAAATTCGTTAGCCTCCCCTGGGTCTAGGAGCTCCTTTTTATTTTTATTTTTTTTTGTCACATGCATTTGACTTTTCATAAAAATACAACAGATTTTGGAGTTTATGAAAATATTTTCATACTAACTGAGATACAACGAATTGAAATATTGTAATTTGTTAAATTGTAAATTATAAAATTTCAGTTCATTGTATTTCAGTTAGTAATGAAAATATTTTCACAAACTTCAAAATCTATTGTATTTTTATGAAAAGTCAAATGATGACAAAAAAAAATAAAAATAAACAGGAGTCCCTAGACCCAGGGGAGGCTAACGAATTTTCAAAAATTTTTTCGCAAACTGCTTTTTCAAAATTTTTTAGGGGTTATTACAGAAGTGCTTCTCTAGATGTTATTTCCCAAATTTCGTATGGGTCCCATGCGCCATAGACGAGAAAAAAAATATTGAAATTTCACCAGCCGCCACTGCTGGAAATGAGACAAATAACGAATGAGTGAAACCTTCACGTTTAGTGCGTCACACTTTTCACGGCTCAGTTATTGGTCATTCAATTTCAACCAAATTTGAATCAGTATTAAAGGCCTTTATTGTATCTCTATTGAATAAAACAAATCTTATTTCAGTCATTGGCGTGCATTTTTGTTAAGAAAAAAACTGCATTTTTTTTTAATGAAACACTAATGCAATATTATTGATCACCATGTTCTAGAATTCCTCTATTCACAATTTAACAACATTTTGAATTATGACTTTTGATTTACGGCCCCCTTGTTATTACATTTTTCAAGATTTGGACCACTGATATATGAAAGGAAGGAATGGTTTCTTTGAAAGTTATCTGCTGAATAATAACATTTTTTAAGGAAATAACAATTTAAAAAAAAAAAATTATTTGCTGCTTTGCGAGCCATTTTAACATAATTTTTTTGGATTCGCTTTATTACAGAAAGGTTATACGTTTTATAATTAAGGGTAAAATGAACAATTTTGTAATAATATATTTTTATTTCGTCGATTTTTTTCAAAAAGATAGATCGCCGGGAAGCCAAAAAAATAGCGATTTTGTTCCCTACTTCAGGGCGTTTGACCGTGGAGGCTCATTTTTCTTGTTATGTGATAGATTTGAGTTGATTTTATCTCTATATTAATTTATCTAAGTTTACAGAACTAGTACATGGAAAGTAGGTTTTTTGTCATTTTTTGCACTCTCTTGCCCTAACTTTGAAGGACTGGCTTCAATGTTCTCCTATCTTTAAAAGTGCATGGCATAGCCATATAATTTTGCACTTCATATAGACCAATTCAGTAGATATAACTGTGTGGTTTTATCAGTTACATTTTGAGAATCATTATTTAAATAATTTCATCTTAATTATGCAAATTATAATCTGCTTAATGTTTGCAGGAATAATAATACCTGAGATTTACGAAGAATTATTGTCTTATTTAAAGAATTAAATACCTTATATCCCCCCACCCCTCTCCTTAATTAGGGTTGACCGCTTATAACAGGAAGGTACATAAATACATTCAACTTGAAAATTACCAATAGTTATACATTGTCTTTCGTGAGCACAACTAAATTATAAATAGAGTGTCTGTGGACCAGGTATCAATAGATTTAGAAGAGAAATATCTGAAGATTTACACAATTCGAAGAAAAAAGTGAAATCTGTGAATTCTACGACACCTCTTAAAAAAGTTAGGAGAAACTTTTCGCTGCAGGCTTATAAAATGACATCTACATCCTCTACAATACTTCAGTGGTTCAATAAACTGGAGGAGTTTGAAAAACAATCACATGATAAATATCAGATGACAGGCAGATGGGCTGATGAATGTGAATATCAGGAAATACAAAAAGCCTTGTTACATGTGCTACAGAATAGGGAGAGGATTGTACCAACGCCGGATATGACTGAGGCGGAAAAGAGAAAAAAAATAAAAAAATCGATTTACATGCAACTGGGAGCGTATATAAAATTGATGGTATCACGACATTCACTACTCCGCCTGAAATTTAAGACGACAGGACGTAAGTACTTATTTTTTTTAGTAACAGATATTTAGAAAGTTACGTGGCAATTTTCACAATACTTTTTCATATAATTTAAAAGTTGTGCCTACCGTTTCAGTGTGTTTACTTATCTAATAAAGAATATTTTTGCAGGTCACCAAGAAAAAGTCCAGGGAATTTTTTCAGCAATCAAGAAGCTAATACAGTTACATCAAGAAATGAAAAAACTGTAGCAAAGGGATTTTAAAAATGAAATTGAGATGCCGTATTCGAAGACCCAATAAACGAGTTACGATTCTCATATCGTGTTTTTATTAGTTTTGTATATAACCTGTCTATATGTTTGTCTGACTTTATCTATAATGTAGTTCTATATTTCCTTAAGTAATAAAAATGTATATACTATTTATTTATTATTTTTAATTATGCCTATTAGAACTATATGTACATGAGTCTCATTTGAAATCAACGATAATGAAAACCATAATACATTTTTCTAAGAAAAAATAAAATAATCGTATTTAAAGGAGGATGTTAAAAAATGGCTAATTTTGGCCTAAGCTGGACAACGGAAAAAGAATACGGTGAGCATTTTTCCCGTAGAATGCGATGATGTATTTGGTTTTACAGAAAAATGGCGGGAAAATGTGGAAAAGTTAAGAAAACGCTTGAGAATTTACAAAGTCCTGTCTGAGATATTCACAAGTTAAACTTTTAAGATCTATAATATTTTATCTTAGATTATGGTGGTTTCTTCTAGTATTTTTCTCATATAATTGCTCTGCTTCGCTTTGCTGAAAAATGTCGGGAAAATGCGGAAAAATTAAGAAACCGTTTAAAAATTCACAAATTAGAAATATTCATAATTTAAACTTTTTAAGATTCAGAGCTTATTACGCGAAAGATGGTTTCTTGTTGTATTTTTCCCGTGGGATACGAGAGTCTACTCTCTTTTGCTGGAAAATGTTAGGAAAATGCGAATAAAATGAGGAAATGTTTGAAAACTCACAAAATCTAGTTTGCATCATTTCCAAGTGAAACATTTCAGAACCAACATTATTAACTTTATATAGTTATTATAGTGGTTTTATTTCGTAGTAATTATCCAGTAAAATGAGGAGGTTCACTCAGCTTTACGGAAAAATCCCTGGAAAATCTGGTTAAATTAAGAAAATGAATAAAAACTCACAATATATAGCTTGCAATATACATAAATGAGACCTTAATAGGTCTAAAGTATTAAACTTGGGTTCGAGAAGAGTTTCTTGTAGTATTTTTCCTGTGGTACACGATGGTGTACTTTGTTTGCGGAAAAGTGTGAAAAAATCAAGAAAAGTCTAGTAATTTAGAATTTTTTTACACAATATTCACAAGTAAAATCTATTAAGATCAAGTGTAATTGACTTGAAGTCATGGTGTTTTCTCGCAGTATGTTTTATATAAAACTGTATACACTATGTATGCACTTTTTTAATTTTTCCTAATATATTTCATTTAGGAATGACGCAGACTAGATATTGTGAGTCACCGGATATTTTCTTGGTTTGGTTTTTCTACATTTTTCCGGAATTTTAACCCAAAACAGAGTAGACCATCGTATTCCAAAGGAAAAATACAATGAAAAACCACCTCGATCTTGCATCTTAAAAGGTTAAAATTCTGATTATCTTAGGCTAGATTTTGTGAATTTTCAAGCATCTTTTTGATTTTTACGCCTTTTCCCAACATTTTCCCGCAAAAAAGAGTTGACTCTCGTATCCTGCGGGAAAAATACTACAAGAAACAGGGTTTGTATAAAAACCCACCATTAGAAAAAACCGGTGGATAAAATGGGTAGGTTTTTCTGGGTTTTTGATTTTAGAAAAGCCCATCTGGGTTTTTGTTTGAGTTTCGTATATTTTTTGCAGGAAAAAAAAGTAATTAATATAAAAAAATGATATTTTTGCGTCACAAATACTTGAGGAAAACAATAACAAAAATGTAACGTGTCAATATTATAAATTGCTGTATAGAAAATGGTTATTTCCCGTCTTTATGGAAAAAAGCTGTAGTAAAACCTTTGCCTAAAGTTAGTAACCCAGTTACATATTCAGATCGGCGTCCGATAAGCATTTTATCTGCCATATCAAAAATTTTGGAAAAAGTTATTTCTATGCAGCTTACCAAACATTTAATCGATCATAAGGTGATACCAGAATGCCAAACCGGTTTTAGACGGGGCTACAGTACTTCAACTGCTCTTTTGAATGTATGTGACGACATTCTAACTGCTATTGACCAAAGACAAGTAACCGCTTTAATTTTATTAGATTTTTCCAAGGCATTTGACACCATTAATCATAAACTCTTATGCAGTAAGTTAAAATACTATGGTTGCTCTATAAATTTTATAAAATTAATTAATTCATATCTCGAGAAACGATCTCAGACAGTACATATAAATAACAGAATTTCTTCCCAAAAAAAGTGTTATATCTGATGTACCTCAGGGTTCCATATTAGGGCCACTCCTATTTTTAGTTTATACCAGTGACATATTGAGATCCGTTAAACATTGTAAAGTTCAGGCATTTGCGGACGATACACAGGTCCAATATAGTTTTAGTGTTGACAGTATCCGGGTCGCTGAGGAGTCTATAAATGAAGATCTTAACAAAATTAGCACCTTATCCAATTCACATAATTTAAAATTGAATAATAACAAATGCCAGGTGATATTCTTTGGAAATAAAAAAAAATAGAGGGTTAGCAAAAAACAGTATAAACATAAAAGTTGATAACGAAATCTTACAGTCTAAATATTCGCTAAAAAATCTAGGTATCATATTTGATAGTGATCTAAAATTTCATTGTCACATTAACAGCATCTTAAAGAAAACTTACAGTGTTCTTAAATCATTATACTCTTATAGAAATTGTTTAAATAGCTCCGTAAAGAAAAAATTGTCCGATTCCTTGATACATTCACATTTTAATTATGGAGATTGTGTGTATGGCCCTTTCCTTGACTTATTCGATCAAAATAGGATCCAAAAGGTGCAAAACGCCTGCTGCAGATTTGTGTTTGGATTGAGAAAATATGATCATATTTCCCATAAAATAGCCGAGTTAAATTGGTTAAATATGATAACTAGGCATAAACGCAATTACTGTAATTTACTTTACAATATAATTAGGGAGAAAACACCTCAGTCACTTTTTAAAAAATTACTGCGACGTGCCGATTCACACGATCTAAACCTGAAAATAACCAAAATTTTCATATTCCACGTCACTCAACAGCTATTTTCAAAAAATCGTTCTCATATTCGGCTGTGATAATATACAACATCATTAAAGATCTGATTCAGTTATCAAAATATTCATTTAGAACTAAACTAAACAATATACTGAAGTAGGAAATGTGTAAAGCCGGCATTAATTTTTTGTTTTAGTTGAAATGAACTATCCAAACTATGTTAGTTAGTTTAGTCCAAATTGTTAGTTTTTAGTCTTATATTTATATATCTATCCCTTACTATTTCTTTTCTAAATTTATATTTTAGTTTTTGGTTGTTGGTACATACATCTAATTAATTATATGTTTATATTTTTAAATACAAACAAGGTTAAGTGTAAGAGTAGCTTAAGCTAAACTTCGCCTTGCTTGTGTTATTTTTTTGTATGAAATAAATTCGATTATTATTATTATTATTATTATTATTATTATTATTATTATTATTATTATTATTAATATATTAGCAAACTATAAAACAAGTAAATAATAAACTTGAGAAAAATAAAAACATGAAACAAATAACAAAAACTTCACAAATTTTCCTCAAACTGGAATGCGAAAGGCAAAAAGATAAGTATTTTTTTGAAAAGATATTTGTTTTATTTAAATGTCTATAAATCTTAACTAAACTAGTTAAGATTTATAGACATTTAAATAAAACATAAATACTTGACGCCTTTTCAGACCAAAGCTTATTTCTTAGTTTGCTCTAAATATGGATGAGTGCTATATTGTCAAAGCAACACCGAATGAATGGTGGGAAATTAGGCGGGAAATTTGAATTTTACAAAAACCCAGAATAAACCACAATTACTCACAATTGCCCAGAAAAACCCACCTAAATACCCAGTGGGTCGTCTTTCTCTAAAGAAGGTGGATTTTTGCACAACCCGGATAAGAAACCACCTGAATCTCGCATAATAATCTAAGGATCTTAAAAAGTTTAATGTTTTAATATTACGGACCCGAATTTGTAAATTTTTGGGCCTTCTCTTAATTTTTCCGCATTTTCCTGACATTTTTCGGAAAAGCGAAGTAGAAAATCATATTCTACGAGAAAAGTACTAAAAGAAACCAACATAAACTAAAGTAAAATATAATGAATCTTAAAAGTTTACCTTGTGAATATCTCAGACAGGACTCAACTCTTAAGCACTTTCTTAACTTTTCCACATTTTCCCGCCATATTTTCGCATAACAGAATACACCATCGCATTCTGCGGGAAAAATGCTTTCAAAAACCGTGTTCATTTTCCGGTGCCCAGCTTAGGCCAAAATTAGCCACTTTTTAACATCCTCCTTTGGGTCTATGACGCAGTTTCCTCAAACAGCAGGACAATTGAGTACTACACTCGACGCTCGTTCCATCAACCCTCTTAGCATCATCTGAAGCTTTAATCGCCTCTTTTTTAATTGTTTATTTTCCATTCTAAAGTGCACATGTTTTAACATTTGACTGAAATAACTTAAAGTATTATAGTACTGCATTTGTTTTGCAAAGTTAAAAAAGTATACTTTCAATAAGAATATTTTTATCTAAACACGTTTTTACATATAAGGAAAGAAAATATTGCTGATAATTTTGCTGTATCAGCAACAATCTTCTACTGCTACTAAAACCTGTCTTAGATGATCCGGAATAGAGCTGTACTCATATAAAGATGGGCAGAAAAGTAAAAGATGTTGAAGTTTTGCAGTATAATGTTGCGGAATTGTTAATATGTCAGTGTATCTAAGATTTCTTAATTAACTAAGAATCTAGGTATAAGTAATTCCCTAATGTAGATTCAGATTTGGAAAGAGGAGCTTACTGATTGGCCTTGACCACAGGGACCAGCGTGAATCTATTGTGGTATCCTGTTCTACTTTTACTTAGAACTTCTTATAAAGCTTTGTATTTTGCATTAGACTCCACAGCCTTGATACCGGGGCTCCTGGCTAGGCCTTCATAATGGCACAGCACGTGTACTAAATTTTCCTCTTCCTCTTGATAAAATCTACATGATGCATCCTCTGCCAGACCCATTAGGCCTATATCTCTATTAAGCCTACTAGTCCATCCGTCAGGTAGTTTTAGGTGGAATTAACTCGGGAAGTTTTGATATTTGGTATAATTCTAGAGATGGGTGTCTAGTACTAGGATTCACATTTTGCACAAGCAAGCACTGCCGCTCGAGTCGCCATATTGGCAAGATGGCCTCCAAAAACATTTTTTTCAAATATCCCCGTTGCCGTACGCTCTACAGTCAAAATACCTATAACCAAAATTAGGAAATGTTCTATAAAACATGTCATATGTATGTTTTCTCTAAAATCAGCAGTCGAGTGAAGTTGAAAAAGTTCATCTAGTTTGGTCTAAAGGTGTTTTTTTCATCTCCAATAACTCCTGAGGAAATAGACATTATTTCGTTTACGTCTGAGAAAGGAGGGTGTTGCGTAAGCCAAGCCAACAGCTTTTGTACATTATCATTGTTTCGAATAATACGTGAACTTCTCATATCCACATGTTGTTCTGTAGATGCAAAGAAACGTAGCAAAATCTTTGAATCTCGTCGCATACGTTGTGGGAATACACCATTCCCAATGTCCACATTATTTACACGCTATCTGTGATTCTGTCAAAGTACCTTTTTATTACAACTTAAAATCGTTTAATTTTATTTTCAAAATTTGGTAATTAATTCGTTCTGACGTTCTGTATAAGTTTTATATCATAAAAAACTTGTGTTTAATTTTTACAGCATTTTAAAGTTGCATATTTTCAGCAAAAAGACACAGACCGTTTGTACCTCCGTCCAGCAATTAAACTTCTATACCGCATATACTCTCATAATAGTATAAAAATAAACAAAGTCAGCATCGCGAATATTCCATACCCATTACGTTTTAATTAATCGTTTCTTAATTTTCTACAACTAAGTCAGTCTATCTCAAGCAACGATATCTTCAAAACAAATCAAACTGCGAAACAACAAGGCAAATTTTTACTTCAGTGCACTCATCAATGATTTCTTAATTAATCGAGTACTAATTAAATTCTAATTTTAAGAAATATTTATTGTGAGAACGTGAAAGTATTATAAACTTTATTTTTATTTCTCAAACAATAAAAGTGACCTTTTCCTAACCAAACTCATATACAGGGTGATCAAATTTTAAGTACCAAAAGCCAGGTGACAGTGCAGTGTTTTCTGTGTATAAATCTCCAATTGCAGACTTTTGGTTCGTGTTCAATTCCTTGTCCATGATAGTCCTATAATAGCTTTCATCGTCCTCATTAGCTTTTCATCAATGGTCATATCTGACCAACAGACCAAAACTGATTGTGAAAAAGCTGTCTGTTGTAAACTTATTGTACTCATCAGGAATCATTCTGTCTTTTAAGGATATCATATCGTGCAAATATAAATGACACGATTTTGCATAATTATGATGCTTGCGTGGAAATAAGGCAGTATTTTCTGGGCAGTTTCTAGATGAAGCTGCCAATTACCCATTCTTTCTGCTCCTCTAAACTGCTTCACCAAAGTTACCATGCGAAAATATTGCACCCACAGTTCAACGATAGGTCCATTACTTTCCAGTTTTGCTAGTCCTTCTTCAAATTTTTTAGTAATCGTTTTAAACAAACCTTGGTGATCCGTTGAGAAGATCGTAAATCTGTTCAAATTACAAAGAATGTTTTCCATGGCCAGGCATTGTTCTTCTGTAAATTCCACAGTCTGCAAAATAATATGTCCCAGAGCAATGCTAACAAAAATAGCAGATACGAAACGTTGTTATACCTACTTGCACTATGGTCAAAGCAATACTGAAAAGCGATAAAGGCAGAGACTATGCACGTTATAAAAACTACGGCGCCCGGCTGGCGGAGGTTTGCTTTAATCACAGGTAGACGCAGCGCAGGTAAGAAGTAGGTAGAATTTCAGTTGAAAGGGTTTGCAAATAACAATCTAAATTGAATTCAATAGCTCTATTTCATTTAAAACTCATAAATTTAAGCATATCGTTAGGGAAAGTAAAATGAATATGTTTACCTTCAATCGACTTGTGTTGTGTCTAAACTATTGATTTTACAAAGAACATAACGCATTTGCCCTTCTTTCATTTTGTAATAAGTCTTTTAACTCTAAAACACAAGGTAAAGGAGATATTTTTAAGAAAAGAACTGTTTTTGGCGGTCATCTTGGCAATATGGCTACGCCGGCGGCATATATTTCTTTGTTGAAAATGTGGATTTTAGTTGTAGATACGTAAATTTACAACCCTGCCAGATTTCAAAACTTCCCGACTTAATTTGGTAGGGACTTTTTATATGACCTGACGGGTGGACTATACAGTATCCACCATCATCCTAATGGCCATCCTATTTGGCGTAGTAGGCCTTTCCCTAAGGACTATTAGATATTATTGTTTTATGAATGAGACAAGCGTGATGTTGTCTACGTATGACCATTAGGGTGGTCTTTAGCTATACTTGACGATATTTTTATTTCTAATCTGAATTTATGTAGTACTTATATAACAAATAAAATTGTGAAAATAATTTAAAACTGTACATAAGATTTATTGAAATAGCTTCCATAATAAGCAAAATAAACATCTGAATTAAATACTCTTCGAAATTTTTTAATCGTATACTATGATTTTTTTCGTATTGTTTCTTGAACCTTCAATAGTTTCTTCGTGGCCGATGAAATTCCATCTATTTGAATCTTATAGGCTGTAAAAAATAAAAATGTATTAAGGCAAATGGTAAGAAAATATACCATGTATTTTATATCACAAAACACGTTTTGTAAAAATTTGCTAAACATAGCTTTCATTTCAAAAATCTAATATACTTACAATCACAACCTGTCGTTCTAAATTTGAGGCGGCACAGAAAATGTTTTGACAAAAGCGTTTTCATATAGCTTTCAATTCTTCTACACAAAAATTTAAGTACCTTGTTTATTCTCCTCTTTAGAGTCGACTTGCTAGTTAGTCCTACCTTCTTACGCAAAACTGTATTTACACCCTTGCGAATCATCGTGTACTCCCATTTATCAACCAACTTTCTCGTCTTTTGGTACTTTTCCCAAGATTCCTCCTCACACTTCACTAATTTTCTAAAATATTGAAATGGTTTATTCATTTTGTCTATCCAGTCATCTTCTTGTAACAAAAGAGATAGTAGATTTTCGATTTGTTGTAATCTTTTATCGATATTCATTTTGTTCGCAATTTAATTGTTGGTTAAAGACGACCAAAGTATTACTAACAATTTCTAAATTGAGCGTATTTATATACCTGAAATAAAAACAGTTGAACCCTTAAGAAATGGCCGGGAACACATTACCATATTTAATTATTTTAGAAAAGTCTTAAATTCAAAGAATTATTCAAATTCTTATTACTACGCTTATTATGTAGCCTTGTTACTTGTTACTTTGTATAACTACCAATTTTATTGAAACAATTCGTGGCCAGGTACTTTACCGTATTTAATCCTTAACAAAAGCCTTTTCCTGCAAGATTTTATCCAAATTTTTATTGCCGTAAATATTATGTAAATTTTTAGTCAATTAACATAACTATTAATTTGAATTTAAGTCATTTTTTTGTGCTAACAATAGTGGTACAATTTTTAATAGTATGAAGTACTGGATGATTTAGGAAATGAAAAATTGTGTAAACTCCAGGTTTAGGTCAAAAATTAAATTGGATATTAAAACTGCCTGTCTGCAAAAAAGCAAAAAGTGGATCTTTTTGTCCCATTTTCTGGAATTTCTATTCTCTTTATTAAGAGTTTTTTTATTATTTTGGAAATAATGTTTTTACCGCATTTTAAATACTGGGTAGCACTACGCAGGGCAATTTCAGCTAGTTCAAAATAAAATAATAACATGTAAATTAGGTGTTAAATAGTTTAATTCTAAATTAAACTAAATAAATACTATATACATATCTACAGTATACATAAAATTAATAAAATTATGACATTAAACAAAATAAACATCTTAGAATATTTTTCGTATTTCTTGAACCGCATACTAAAATTCTTTTCGCGATTTGTCTTGTACCATCATTAATTTCTTGATGGCCGATGAAGTTCCATTCATTTGAATCTTGTAAGCTATAAAAACAAATTTATTGGATAACACAATAAGCACTTTTACCAATTCAACACGCCAAAAAATCTTTGGCGTGTTGTTTTGCAAAAATTTACATTACAGTAAATTTTTACAAAAAGATGTTATACCGCAAATTTAAAAAAATAATATAGGTACCTACATTTAACACCTGTCGTTTTAAATCTGATACGACACAGGAACTGTTGCGACACCAGTGTTTTCATGTAACTTTCAACTCTGCTGTAGAAAAATTTAAGTGCTGCGTCTATCCTACTCTTTAGAGTCGATTTTCCACTTATATTTATCCCGTTACGTAAAACTCGATTTACACCTTTGTGTATCATTTGGTACTCCCATTTATCAACCAATTTTTCCGTCTTTTGGTACTTCTTCCAAGATTCTTCTTCACACTTTACTAATTTTCTAAAATATTCGAGAGGTACAAGCATTTTTTCTATATAGCCATCTTCTTGCAGTAAAGTAGCCATCATGTTTTCTATCTGTTTAAATCTTTTGTCGATATTCATTTTATTCGCAACTTAGTTGTTTAATAAGCGACCAAATTGCAACTACTATCACTTTCTGAATTGGTCATATTTATATGTGTATCTGGTATGAATAAAATTAATCCCTCGGGAAGTGGGCGGGTACTTTCCCTATTTAACCCTTTTAGAAAAGCTTTATCCTGTAAGGATTTACCTGCCTTTTTATTACCGTAAACATTATGTAAATTTTAATTTGCGTAATTATATTAATTTTAATTTAAGTAATTCTTTTTGATAATGTCAGAAACTTGAATAGTATCCGCTCCTGGCCAGGGGTAGCGGACTCAATAGGACGAATAAGAAATTGTTGTACACGATGGTGATCAGGTCGGCCATCACATACGCGACGTTGGCCGGTGTGGTGCAGCATCCTGGTCACGACAATGCGGAAATTTAGTCTTAGAACACACATTTATGCGCCTCACTTCAAAGTACACCTCCCTCAGAGATCTCTAGGCACGTTGCCAGGACATAACCCCACTAGTGGACTACATCCAAGAAATTTCACAAAAATTTTACCAATTCAAACTGGGAGATAGTCCGCTAACCCGCAACATAACCCCAATCAGACAGCATAATGCCATATTTTTCGACCTGAAACACACCTTACCATACTAGGCGCTGCCTATCGTTCAGCAACTTCCCTAGCCATACTTTCCTTTCCCTTTCTCCACCATTTATCTTTACCCTAGCTTTGCATACCCTCCACCCCTCTCTCTATTCCTTCTCTATCCATCTCGTTTTGTTATTTTTGTTATTTTGTCCCTTTTTCGTCTCCTTTTCAAAACCCCTCCTCGGCCAATAACCTATTAAAAATAAAAATATTTTTAACAACCTCCTTTACATCCTATCTTCTTGGAGGCGGGACGACCACCAGGTCGGATGTCATCAGCTCCAACGGGTTTTTTTATTGAGTTTTTCCCGGTATCAGCAACCAAAAATTAATCCGTGCAAAGTGATAGTGTTTTAAACACATTTCAGTTTTTTAAAATTCTATGAATTACCTATCAGTAAAACTGTTAAAACTGTTAGCTTTAAGTTTCACCTTTTAAACAGGAGTGCTAACTCTCCAAATAATTATCGTTCCAGTCGAACCGGACCCGCCACGCCCAACCGCATACTCATCACGTCGATACGCGTCGTGGTTGTGTGGTTGGCTCCGGTCTGGGCTCGGCATATAAATGCACTTAAAATGTTAATGAATGTGTTTTGAATTGAATGAATTAGGAAATTTTAAAAATATCTCTAACTTCATAGTAGTTAGTATTTATGAGTTCTAAATTAGACATACTGTACACTGCACCACATGAAGCATAGGCGAGATGTACTTTATTATCGTTCAACGCTTTAGAGCTGAGCTACCGCAATAAAACTAACTCTCCTGATTATATTTGGCAAAAGATGTCATAAATATGACTTTCTATTTCAAGCCATTTTCAGACTGATATTTATTATTGTTTTAAAACCGTGCTCGACGTTCGGCTACGCTCTGTTGTCCGTTGATCTGTACGGTGTTTGTAGGTATGTACGCGCGAAAACACTATACAGGCCGCAATTTTTGATGAATTCACATGCTTCAAATTCAAATTCAATATGACGGGCTTAATGTGGAGACAAGATAGAAGACAATTACAAAAAATAAACATCAATTACAAAGCGAATTTATTCACGAAATATCTTATAGAGACCATAAGAGTTACATAATGGTTTTTATATCGTTATATTTGGTATAAGCAAATCCAGTATTGCGTCTAAAATGATAAAAGTACTCAAAAATCGAATGAAAGCTATATGATACGTGGTTCATGTTTTGGTAGCCAACACCGGTTTTACTTCCTAAGAAGGATTTATTTATGGATCATTATTAGATTTATACAGATTCTAATTTAGTTTTGTTACTACTAATACGATTTTGGATTTTAGCAGCGCGTGGAGTATAGTAGCATGAAATGAAATTCATAAATGTAATGCTTGTTTCAAGGCCCGATCTCAACCACAATTTTGGTTGGCTCAATACCTGAGTCGATTTGGCCGGTTCTATTTATGTTGTACTTAACCGCCGCCGAGAGGAAGTACACTATATTATATGTCTATTTATCTGTCTTACCACTAAAGCAATACATTTAGAACTAGTCTCAGATTTGTCAACTGCTAATGTTGTCCAAGCCTTCAAACGGTTGTTATGGCGTAGGGGGTCTTTGTTCGGTAATGTGGATCGAATTTCATTGATGCTAACACTGTCCTAAATGAAAGTTATCATTTAGTCAAGTCAAAAAAAATATATAGAAACTATCTCTACTGTACTATCCAATAGAGGAAATGAATAATCTACAATGTTTTAGAGAGGTTTGTAATTTCCAGATGGCGACATCGCGCGCACCATCTCTGGGACGATTGCCGAACTAACTAACAATGTGTACTTTTCTGTTATTCACATGTAAGATTTAGAGGGAATTCTTATAGATATCTATGGGGTATAAAGCTGTAACATTATTATAAAATGAATTTTTACTATCAAAGCATAGATTTTTACGATTCAATGATATGTAGATATTATGGGTTTCATAAAATTTCAAGTTTTGGCATTATCAGTTAAAATTTGTATGATATGTCTTATATCGTTGGAAAGAGAAAAAAGTAACGGTTTTAATGGTGTCATGGCCTACCTTGAGATTTGTTTTTTTTTAATTTTTGCACAAGAGCGTATGTCAAAAGCAACTGCATGTTTCGAATTTTTCCATACATGTTATTAATATTATAATCTTTGCCGTCAACTTTCATCCCTTTAATTCTTTTTTGGTATCCGCTAAAATAAGGAAAATATAAGCGTTCTCCTATTTTTCATGATTTTGTACTGTCTCACAAAGCAGGTTCCCAACCAGAAAATTTGTTTTCTATTTTAAATGTTATACGATTATTTTGTTTTATTGTTATTTTATTAATGCTTCTAAAATGCTAGTTGATTATATTAGAGTTGCAGAAAACACTATTTGATTGTCTGCAACTGAACTGTTTTATAAATTAATCATTAAAAGGTTTTTACAGCAAAATTATAAAATGTCTCATAAAGCAGTTAAGAAATTATTTTAGAAAACTTTCCGTCACTAAGCTATAAAACATTTCAGCTTATGAAACTAAATAATTTTATAGTGCTTTTTTAATAACGTTCAGCAGTATTTTCAGCAAAGTTATAAATATATATTAAAATTATTTTATAGTTGTTTTCTATTATCTTATAAAACAATTATATTAAAGCACTATTTGGGACAGTTAAATTGTTGTTTCAGAGTCTGCTACATAATTATTATATAGCGTTGCGATCTACTGCAATATGGCAATGGCAATAAAGTAGCTACAAAATAAAATTGTTTACGTAAACATAAAAATGCTGCTGCTAACTATGTAATAAAATATATTTGAAACAATTAATTTCCTGTGTCAGCTGTATGCTTATGTTTCATCAGAACTGATGTCTAACATTGAGCAGACTGGTGTAGATCGAAAAAACTTTAAAAAACTAATTTTTAGGTTAATTATGCAAATTACGCCAATAAAACAACAAACAGCTGTTTTCTGAGATGAAGTGGGCTGTAACTAAATGGGTAGAACCGTATTGGAAGATTACTTTACGCATATAATTTTTCAAATTTTAAATTTCGTTTTTACCTCTGTAATGTCTAACAGTAAATATATTTGCCTGCCTGGCTGAAAGCGTGCACCACATGGGAAACTTTTTTGTTAGTTATCAGAAAATCCTATCCTTTATAAAAAGTTCTGCATGAAGAAAAAGTAATTCCAATATACTATAAAAAAGGTTATCTGCCATATTGATCAACCATTAATCAAAATTCTACATGCATTTCCGTCGCTTCTCATTTGAACTGTCCTCCTTCCTTACCTCTATATTCAAAGGATTAACCAATCTTTGTATGTAGTACACAGCCTACTAACTAACTCAAGCACTAGGGAGATTACTAGTGAAAATTTTCATAAAATGAGTAAGGGTGTTAAAATGAAAACTTAATACGCAATTTAGTGGTAATAGTTACAATAAATTGCAGTTTTTATGAAAATGCTTGTTCCGGTTATTTTTACAGTTATTTTTCTTCGCTTGTAAGTTATAACAAAAATGCAAAATATATGACACTAGCTGATGCCCGCGACTTCGTTCGCATTGAAGACTTATTGCGCGTGGAATTAAGAACATACTAACTTATGTCTATAATGATTTTTTCTTTCGGGAGAGGGGAAATTTCATGACGCCTGCCGCTTAGGATCTATCACGGCAGGTAGTGGGGGACTTTAACCCAACCTAAAACCCCTCCCATTCTTCACCCTGTATCACCCTGGGAACGTCGCGAGATATCTTGTTCGCGGTGTAGGGACCTGTCTAGTTTTCCTCATAATCAATTCCTCGATATAGTCTTTCGTCACTCTCCTTATCCCTCATGACGTCTTCGATCAGAGTCTGTATTGCCACCCATTTCTGTTTGTCTTCTATCATCTGGGGGACCAAATTTTCCGTGTCCAGTACGGTCTCGATGTGCAGTTCTGCTTGTCTTCTTCGTGTTGCCCATCTTGGACAATAAAACACCGCGTGCTCAGCGGTGTCTCTTTCCCCGCAATAAATTCATTCGTCGTCATCAGTTTTCTGTATTCTTTCCGTGTACTGGAGGAAAGATCCGTGTCCAGTAAAGAATTGGGTCACATGGTAATTTATTTTCCGAAAGGGACAGTCCAGCCATGGTTTCAGGCGGTACTACAAGAAGTACTACATACTCACTGAATATTCCTATAGTACTTCCTTGTAGACAACGTTTTTGGTCTTTCCGTTAGGTGCCAATATTACCAGGCTGCTCTGTGAGTTTACTCTCGAGCAGGCTACGTAAAACTGACCGTGTGAGAAGCAGTCCTCCCTTAACTGCACTCCAGCCAACTTTAATGTTTGTCCCTGAGATTTGTTGATAGTCATGACAAAACAAACCTTGAGGGGGAACTACAATCTCTTGAACTCGAAGGGGTAATCGGATGGTATTAACGGTATCCGTGGTATGAATACCGATTCCCTCGAGCACATCCAGTCAGAATCGTGGCCTCGACAACGTTGCAATGCAGAGTGCTCACCTGCAATCTGGCACCGTTACAGAGTTTTGGCGGGCGCAGATTACGAAGATTCGTTCCAATTGTCTACCACAAAGCTGACTATTTGTTTACAAACCTCCAACGCTCTTTCTTGTGACCCGTAGATTAAGAATGAAAGGGAACGGAATAAACAGGCTCCGTCACCTACAATTGGGACAACAGTATGTTGTACAACTTCTCCACTAATACATAGATTTTCTTTAGCCATTTAGAGACATTGATAACACCATATATTTGACGTGTCAAAATGACTTAATTATAGACATCAAATGATATAATTTGCCGTTTGCACCGCATGTGTTTAAATCATCTACTACCGTTTTCACCCCTTCAAAAAGCGAAAATCGAAATTTTGTCTTACACATATCTAATAGATTTCAACAAAAAATATTTCTGGCAAATTTCACGCATCCAAATATAACTGTTTCCGAAAAAGCCTAAAATGTATGTGACTTTTGTATACATTTAAGAAATTGTTTTATTATTTTATTGGTGTTTTATAGCAATAATAACAAACAGTGAAGTGCTTTATAACGCAATTAAATAAAGCTTCAATAAAATTGTTTTATAGTGGCGGTACCGAATTAGAACATGCGGAATTGTTTGTATAATTATTTTGTAATGGTTCCAATGGTTTTTACAAAATAATGACTAAATTATTTTATAATATGGTGCCAATTTTATATTCATAGCTGTCGTAATAACGTTTTTAAAGCGTTTCTGCGACTAATGTTGTTTTATAAAATTTGTGTAAAAAACATTTCTGCAGCTTTTATAAAATACCAAATTGCTAGTTGGGCTATGGATTTTGATTTTTTTTTGCTGAAATAAAGCTTAGAAAAATTGAGATAACTTTTGCAAAAACTTTTCTCTCCTACAATAGATATTAATCGAGATACTTGGCGTTGCCCTGGTAAAATAGACAGACTGTATATTATACAGGGTGTAATTAGTTTCATGTTATTAAAAAAAACTGGTAATGGGAACCGCCTAGACAAACAATAAACCTATATGACTTTCCTCTAGGGGCACTGACCTAGGTCGAAAATTTGAAAGTTAAGGTAGGAGACATTTAGGAGACGTATAGTTCTTCATCGAAGTTTCTTACTTACTTTTAAAAAGTCATAAAAAAGTCTAAAGATTACAAACTTGTATCCTCGTTGCCGCGAGGTCGCAAAGCAAGAAGCGCGGCACTTTGATGGGACCGCTTGAACCCAACTTGTTATACCAATTATGAAAATGTAAATAATTCTGTATCTCTTTCTGCACAAGGCAGGATGGCAGCGGGGATTTAAACAGGTCGACCCTTGGTACGCGCCTGCTTATTCCTTTGTCGGCATTGTCTGTACAAATGTCACAGTATCATCAGAGGATAAGAAAGCCAATCCCAATATTCCAGCAGTTCTCAAACAATATTATTTAAATTTTCGAAATTTTTGTTTATTTTATTTCCCCGACCCCATGTTATGTGTCTTTTTTTGTTTGTCTAGTCATTTAGTCGTTCCCCACCACCAGTTTTTTTAATGACACGAAACTAATTACACCCTGTATTTCCAATTTACTTAAATATGTCACCAATATTTATTCTTCTTGCAATTTAGTAGTATAGCTACTGATAATTTCTCAAATTGTAAATATTTATATACCTGAGACGAAAACGAATGATACCTGGGGAAATGGATGGGCTTACTTTACCCTATTTAATCCTTTTAGAAAGTCTCAAATTCCCGGAAAATTATACAAATTTTTATTACTGTAAATATTATGTAGATTTATTATGAATTCCCCGAATTTATAGATTTTATAAAAGGCTTAAATATAGGCTCCCCTTTCTTGATAAGGGTTTGACCGTTTCATTGTCAGGTATATAAATATGTTCTATTTATTTTTGCTAGTTTTATCTTTGATCTTCGTGCATAAACAACTAAATTGAGAAGAGAGAGAATGGATAACAAGTTCGCTTTTGATATTGATACAAGACTTAAACAGATTGAAAAGCTAACGTGTCCCCTGTTCCTGGAAGATGACGTGACAGCCAAATATGGTGAAACACTTCAATATTTGGGGAAATTGGTCAAAGTGGAAAAACAGTCATGGGATAATTACCACAAGACAGGAAAGACGGCTGACAAATTTGAGTACCAGATGATTCGACAGGCGGTAGATCGAGTTATAAGCAAGAAAATAAACCTACTCAATCTAAAGACTCGAGACGAGAGGACAGATAGAGTGTTTAAGTTTTGTTATAAACAAATTGATTTATATATTAAAAAGCTGGTGTCAAGACATTTACTCTACCGTCTCCGATTTAAAACGACAGGTTCCAAATGTAAGTACAATTTATTTTTTAAACGGTATATTTAGATTATAATTTAGTAACTTCTTCGTAATTATTGTTATGATAAAAAGCGAAGAGTGTTTGATAATATATTGTGTAATTATTCTTTCTTCCAGGTTATCAGATTAAAATTGATGGAACTTCAACCGCCAGCAGGAAGTTAATGGGGCTACAAGAGATGACTGAAAAAATTATAGTACCTCTAGGAATTTTTAATTATTATTATTAAGAACGCGAGTGGACAATGAAATCCGAAGTACTCAGGCCTGTTGGCCAATTGTACATTCGAAGAGACCAATGCTTTCCACAAAGAACAGTAGTAGTATGTTCCAAAGTCGATCAGGTAGTTCTTCTGAATGCAAGAATTACCTCTCGAGGTGCTTATATCTTGATGCCCAAGCAACCACTCTATGGTTGAAGCAGCCGAAGGCCCCTTTATGTGGAGCCTCGACTGCCTTATTCTGGGGGCCTGAGCCCAGTAGTTGTTGAACTGTGCCGCAGCCCAGTCCCGCAGTTCTGAATGAATCAGACTCCTTGGAAGACCGAAGGCTGGCTCAGGGACATTTTCCCTCTCCCGCCAGACGATCTACTTCTTCATTGTCCTCCACACCACTGTGTCCGGGCACCCATATGATGAGTTTAACCGAGTTGCATTCACAGAGCTCAGTTAAAATATTTCGACAGTTCAACACCAGCCTAGATGTCACCCTGTTCGATGCAAGGGGTCTCAGAGCCGACTGGCTGTCGCTACATATATAAATATGTTTGTCTGCGAAACCTCTGCTGAGATTTTCGATTGCGCACAGTAGCAAGGAATTCTCTGAGGTACCTACCAAGTGGCACCGATTACAAGCCCTTGTATTCCTGCGCCCGTTCCCTCTTGAGTCTTGGATCCATCTGTATACCATTCCAGACCACTGGAACTCAGGAGATGCGTTTTATCGCGTTCCCAAACGTCTTGACTAGGGAGCACGACAGTATGTATGTGGAATTGTGAAAGAGTAGACGGGGAGACATCGGTCATCACCTCATTGAGCGATAACCTGGTCCTTTGCCGGTAGAGCCAGAGCCTTTGCGTGCCCTAGCCCTTGGCCCGCCATATTCCACATTCCACACAGTCTGTTTGCTGCTTTCCTAGCTTCAAGCTCCACTTCAAATGCAAGGGAGTGAGTCCAAGAATGGCCTCCATCGCAATCGTTAGAGTGGTCCTGATTGCACCTAGGATTTAACAAGATGAATATTTTGTTAAGATGTGTTTATTTTATGTTTTTTAAGAACTCTTTATATGACTTGTATATATGATGTAGATATGTATGTAGATTTAAATTGTATGTATGATGTAATGCTTACTTTTTATACTAAATTGTTCATACGCTTATTGTAATATATTATTATTATTAAATAACAATTGCAACTAATGAAATCACTGGAAAACCAAAAAGGAAAACCGCAAGTTGTATCCAATAAGTACTAAGCGTATAATATTAGCTCATTGGTTAAATTACTATTATTTTTAAATTTGCGCTTTATTCTTGTTATAAACATTTTACAAACAGTAATGGCGTGGTACTATTAGAGATTGAAGTTAGAGATTAGAAAATAAATTATGTAAAACAAGAACATTAATGATTTGCATTATATTAACGTGCAAAACAAATACATGTTAACGTTCAATGTCTACCAACTGTACACTGTTCACGCTATCATTTCATGCGCGAGGTAGTTCCGTATTTTTGTCTGAGATTTTCTCGAAATCTGCTAATTCTAGAAAAAAATTCAAATACAAGAGTTATACCGTCATTCTTTACATTAATTTTTTTAAATATATTTAGTGTCTATTTCGAGAGATAGAAAAGTTTCCCGCTTCCTGTACTTACCCCTACAAATTATCATACTTTATCACCTTAGAAAATATTCATATTTCATATGTATACTTGTCAAATTATAAATAAGTATATAATGAGTCACAACTTGTTAGTAATTCGGGAAATGAATACGATGTATATTTCAATAGTAACTCTTATTTAACCTTTCAGAACGGACATTCTGTGAATGTCGTGTCTCAAAATATAGGATTGTAGTGTTTACCTACTTTTGTTAAGCTTAAAACCACAAATATTCAAATATTGTGGACAGAAATTTATTGAGGGCGCCACTATTCCCAATATTCAAAATATATCAACACGCATTTAATTTGAACATGAAACAACGAGTTGTGGATACTCCTCTCAGTGCAGGTTCACTTCAATCAGCTCTTCAGTTTTTAAAATATTCCTTAAATAAAACAAAATGATCGAACAATAACAAATTTTATTTTATAAAAGTAAAACCGTTGAATATTGACCAACTTCAATCATAATTCTACTCTATTTTAAACCTTGGCCTTGGTTTTATGAAAATTATAACTAATGAAATGTTATCCAATGAGAATTTGCAGTAGTTAAATTTTTAGAATTTTAGAGCTCTCTGGTTAATGTAAATAAAATACAGTACCTGTGATCGCAGCTTTAGTTTCATGCGCGAGTAAGTCTTTGCAGTAAAGACTCCATATTATAATATATACGACTCTGACATACTCTTTTATTACTTAGTTGTCAAAAAAAAACTACCACTTACTATATTACATTCAGAATATCGAGAGTTCCACGTAGATATTTGGAATGTTATTTTTGTATATTAAAAAACTTTAAACATTAAAAATAAGTTTTATGTATTTCATTAATTCATTCGTTAAATATTCTCAACAAATTCCACTCGTGTTGTTAAATTTTATCTACATCATTTTTTCTAGCTACATTGCCAAAAGTAATATAATTCGTCTAAATTGGATTGTTTATTATCAAAGAGATTTAATAAGATAATAAGCTGCCAATTTACATTCTTCGTATTACTAGGCAAATACGCTGTCGAAAAAATGTTACTGGTAAAATTTTGAGCACTAGTGATATTACTATACTACATTTGATAATTTCTTGTTAAACTTTAGATTACAATCATTTCTACCATTTTTACTCGAATTTAGTCAGTGAAATGATTTTCCGACTAATACATTTTTGTTAGAATTTTTAAATATGTCCAAAATAATAAAGTAAAAAAAAGAAAAATTTAAAGAATGTCACAATAAACATTTAGATAGTATTATCACGATAAACGCCTAAGTTTGTAATAATACGAACTACATTCCTTTATTTCTAACCCAAATACATGCTATTATTGATGTATGACCCCAACCCATTCAACCGTTTAAAGCGAAATTGTTAGTTTTAACTACATAATACGGGACTAATATAACTAATGATCATATGACAATACGTAATAGAAATGAACAAAAGACCCCAGGGGTTGAATTTTACTCTAATTCATTCATTAACTTGGAAAACATAGCTTTACTTCGCTATATCAACTGTAGGTTCACTATAAGAAATTAGAAAGGGGAGAGTTTAATACAAAGCTGTAATGGTTTTGTATTTATATTTATCCATTATATTTTCTATTTTTGATTATCTCTTTATAAAATGTACACATCTGTTTGTATAATATCGAAATACATTGTACATTGTATATTACTTTTTGTTACCATCATGTAACTGGGTTAACAACTGTTGAACCGTTGTGTAATAAAATAAATTCGCCCAAAAATAGAAAAGTAGTTTTAATATGATCCCGAAAAAAAGTGATTTAAAAAATAATCCCACGCAATTGTTCTACATCCAATAAAATGGTTATCACCGTCACTAAAAACTATTCGTTGGGTAACCGAGGAGTCAGTATTTTTTTATAAACGATTTAGATATTATATGGAGTTGGCAGGTAATCGCAAAGCCTGTGAGCAAACATTTGTGGTTCCGGCGCATCCGGCAGAAAGTGAACTAATAGCAATAAGCTGTTGAGTATTCCATTAATTTTGAAGTATTTATGTTATTGACAATTTAAAAGAACGATAATTTATTTACAACAGCAGTTAAAGTATCAATTATATCAAATAATTCAAATAGAGCAAAAATCAGAATTCTAGTGAATATGTGATAAAAACTTGCATTAAACATCAGTAAATATTAATCTTCTTTTCTCTTGTTAAAGCTAAATTTTACTTATCTAGCATCGTTTAGAGTTCTATCTATATTAAACTTGAATATAATAGTAGAAACTCGTTCATACGTTTAATATGCACTTTTATGAATGTTTAAAGTATTTTAGTTCATTTTAATGCTTCCTTGTCCAAACTGAAACACCTATAAAGCTTTGCCAATTTGAAAACATGTTTAAGGGAGACTGAGAAATCCAAATCTAGCGATCAAAGGTCCGGTTGAGACTTCGGACCTAAATGGGAAATCTCGAATCTGACCCCGAGCTCTCAAAAATACTGAAGATGAAGTTTTTTTGTCTGATTTGCAACATTAACGACATTTTGCACAAGTGCTGAAAAAAAATAGTAAGCATGCCATAATACATAATTATAAAAAAATCATTTGGATCAGTTCACCTGTTTTTGAACAAAGGGCGCGAACAAACGTACAAGTGAGCTTTCTAAGTTATTATTTATAAGCTTGTACTTTTGGTATTCGGGTAAAAATGAATTTCGATAAGGTTATTGATGTATTACTTACTATATATTAGTAATATGGTATTTACCTTCCTCATCTTATTCATAACATCTAGTCAAACGTTTTGTGATCTATATATTACTCTAGTTGACTTCCCTTTGTTGTATGGAAAGTATGACAGCATCAGGCTATATGTCGCGGTTGCCTATTAGGCGCGCGTCCTGACCCGTTTCGGAAGTCCAGGACTGGATGTCCTAATGAAAATGTTGTTATAGAAAATTGTTCTTGTGATAGCTTTTAAATACCACTGTACATATTTTATTTTTAAGAGAAAATTTCCGGGTTGCAATTAATTTCTTCTTCATCTCCTTTTTCTTTTTCTTCTTCCTATGGTGTCTTTTGCTGAAGGTTAACAACTTGTTAACAATAAACAAAATACACCTACTCTACCAAACTATATGGTTCTAAATAATAAGGAGTACAAGGATCCGGATACCATTGTTAATGCCTTTGCCTCCTACTTAAAAAGCCCATAATAGCAGTTGAAAGTCTGAGCTCGTCGTCAGGGGATAACTATTCAACAGATTCATTTCCTATCGTAAGTTCTTTCGGAATCAGAAATATATAAATGTATTAAAAGGTTAAAATGTAGAACTGCTTTTCGGCTTGACAATATACCTGCTTTTATAATAACAAACTGTGCAAATATATTCACGTATTCCTTGACCTCGCCCCATAATTTAGCTTCAAAGAAAACACATATTTTGAAGTATTTAAAAAATATCTAGAACTACATCAATTTTTAAAAAGGTGATCACAATAATATTCTGAATTGTGGACCTATCACTATTATTAAAAACTTTGCTAAAACTCTTGAAATGCTTCTTCATGAATACACCTCTGACTACATGAAAAATAATACTACAACTTACCAGTACAGTTTCATGCATGGCAAGTCAAATGTCACTAATCTCTTGTCTGTTATACAAACCCAAATCTAATTTATACAGCTTTGGATAGGCAGGATCATAATATATTGCTGTAAGAACTCGCTAATAATAATTTTCTCTAATTTTTCCAGTCTTACCTCACTGACAGAAAAAAAATTGTACTTGTTGTGGTTATCAATCTGTTGTGATTTCACTTTTGGAGTTCCACAGGGCTCTAGTTTGGGCCCACTGTTATTTACCATATTTATAAACGGTATCGAATCAGATTTTAATGTGTCTTATATGAATTAAGCTGAAATAAAAATCTAATTCACTGTTAACAATAATATAGCTGATTATGATAACTTATTAGAAAATCTCCTTAAGATGCCAGGAGTGTAAAGAAAATAAATTACCTTATACAATTTTCAAAAATCTTTTATAAATAAATTACATAGAATAAATTATAACGTCATAAATCAACCAACATCAACTGGGCTTAACACCATTCGCGACTGGAGAGTCACGTTTGTTAATAAAGAAAGTTAAAAAAATCAGATTAATAATCTTAACTTCAGAATTATATAAAACCTTAGGATTCATGATTAGGAATTGCAATGGCTTCACTAATACTAACTAGTACATCAAATTACTATACACTTCTTTTTAACATCTCATGTTAAATATGCCTCAATAATATGGTGCCCTCCCTATGACCTTTATATGTGTACAGTGCTGAAAATATACAAACAAGATTTTTAAGGTATGTCTGGTATACAGAAAGTGGTGTAGATCCCGTTATTGAATTTCCTAATATTGAAAAGGAAAACAGATTATCCGTCAAGTCTCGAAAATAGACAATATGACGTCTCAAATAATTTTCTTGTATAACTTATTAAATAATAGAAAATAGAGTGCAGTGATCTTCTTTATCATTTCAATTTTCAGATACCCAGGCTTTCGTCTAGACAATCACTAACTTTTCATTATGTCGACTCCGAGAATAAATATTAAAAAGTTTTCTCCTATGAATCAACAAGTATCATTAAATTCAAGCTCGAATTGACATATTTAACTGCAGTGCAGTCTCCACAAAAAAAACTACAAAAATTTGATTTTCATGTTCATCCATTATTTTTTTAATTTTTATGCTCTCATAACATATACACATACGGCTGTATAATATCGAAATGCTATATAAATTGTACATTATATTCCTTTTTGTTTAGATTATATAATCTTGTTATCACTTATTGAATAAATAAACAAATAAATAATTTGCATTTTCACATTCTGACACCTTCCTACAATCATAATCTTGATTTTCTTAGTACTTACCTTTTATGATGAAGAATACAAAGAAAATATAATTTTGATAAATAAATAAGTGTTTTATATAAACCTTTTTCGCCATAGTCATGACTTCCCATGTGGGTTCAATTGCGGAAATTGTTAATTTTTATTCGGCACTCATCAAATTGTAAATTTGTTGTCACTAACAATCTTATCTGTAATATACAAATAGCAAATATTATTGTGTCGTCTACTTGCCGTATATTGTTGAAATTCACCCCGTTTATCTTGATCTATTCAGTACTGTTCTCCAATGAATTTACGAAGACCCGTTCTGAGTATGTATTAAGCAATAAGGAAGACAGGATACAACCCGCTTTTACGCCCTTCTTGATGTTCACATTATTGGATTTTGATGTTAGCAGATTGCAACCAATATAGATTTTCTATTAATCTAACGTCGTTCTTATCTACCTCATTCTCACTGTCACGACGTGTAAATAAAGTCTTCTATATATTGGCTGTTATACTAGGTGAAAGAATAGATTATTTAGCATAAAGTTTTTTATTTTATGAGGTCAAATTCCTTCAGATTGTTAAAATTTATCTGTTATTGCTTAATACATTACTGTCTAAATTTTAATTGTGACCTTTTCATTTTGGTTGTTTTTTCATTTTTGTTATTTTCTGAGAATAAAGACAATAAAACGGTGGTTGCAACACGACTTACCAAGTGGAGACTTTCTTGATGGTTGCAATCAGCAGTAGTAGATTTCCCCAATTGGACACAGTGCACAATGGATTTTAAATTTTTCATAAATTCTCTAAGAAACGTAATTAAAACACAGCCAAGCGCGCGTGTATACCTTACAATTCATTTATTCGGGGTGGAATATTCTTCGTCGTGGCGTTGTCGATTGCAACCCGTAGCGAAAATAATAGGTATGGTAAAAAATTACAGCATTAAAATATGAAGTCCATAATGAAAAATATAACACTAAATATGTAGATTAAAACTATTTAATTACTGTAAACCCCTTCTAAAATATTAAAATAACTACATTATATATTATACATCTATACACAGAGTGTAGGGCCGAAACATTACATACAATATTTTGACAAATAATGTAAAAAATGATAATAATGTATCTCGCAGATATTTCATAAAAATCTTTTTTCTACTCCCATACTATAATTCGTTTATTAAACATTCTCTACCTGTACTTTAATGAGATTCATTAAGATATAAATTTTCCATTACGATACAAGTTTATAACCAATAGAAACGCGATGCACAGCAATATTCTGTCAATATCAACCATTGCCTTGAACATCTGACTGATCTAAAATTTATCAATTTTGACAAGTCATACTTACTGTTTACCTAGCAAATTTTCATATGTTGTGCTTCTTGCAATTAAAATCAGTGAACATGTGTAATAGTGAAAGTGAAATTGAAATAATAATCCATAATATTTTCTAAGTTTAGTTTTCCTAATATTTCCTAAATTGTAATCTATAATTAATAAATTTCAGAAATAAAGTGTTAATTTTCTATTTTATTATGACTGGTCGTAGAAAATATAGTGTGTGCAACTCATATTTAATGGCTGTTAAGACACTCGCATTCATTATGACATTCGCCTATGGCTCATGTCATAATTCTCATGCCCGTGTCTTAATAGCCATCATTAAATGGTCGTTGAATAATATACTATTATAGTATAGTCTCTGCTATTATGTAGCGCATATATTAATATGCAGTTTTCAAATTTTGTTGCATTCATAGATAATGATTAGTACTTACGCAGAACTCTGATATTTTTTCATAAACAATATTAATCTTGTTAAGTTCTTTTTTTAACATTGGTAACCTATTTGCATTTATAAATAATCATGTTCTTTCTCAAGAAAGTAATTTTTCTCTATTCTTATTGGGATGCTCTGCCACATGTATTCTTCTAAACAATGTCTGAAATAATAATCATGTACGACAAAAACCTGAACAACGGTACACGACGTTAATTCCTTATGTACACGGATTATCTGAAAAGCTACGCCGTATAGGCAATAGATTTGATATTAGGACGATATTTCAAACGGGCAATACATTGAGATCTATTTTAACAAAAACAAAACCGCTAAATCATGAGCAAAATTCAAAAAACTGCATTTATAGTATTCCGTGTGAGTGTAATAAACATTATGTGGGTGAGTCATCCAGACCATTCAGTGTTAGATTGGGTGAGCACAAGGGTTACATTAGAAAAAATGAGATTCAGAAATCGAAGATTTGCGAACACGCTTGGGAGAACGGACATAGAATAAACTGGGACTCGGCAAAAATTTTAACAAAAGAGACAGATAGCAAGAAAAGAAAAATTAAAGAAGCGGCTATAATACTATTGAATGAGGATAAATGCGTGTCGAATTGTTCTGTAGATGTTTGCACAACCTGGCTGCCGATGTTAAAAGAAGAACTTAACAAACTCAACATTGTTTAAAATAAAACTATCAATTAGACAATATCAACAGTTCTGTGTAAGCAGTAAGTATCTATGGATACTGAATATAACAAATATATTCTTAAAGCTGTGTATTTAATATACACAGCCCACAAACATTATAATACGCTTTGAGAAAGGAAACAGATTCGTTTTCCGAAACGTCAGCAAAATACGTCATTTTTATATTTTTGTTCTTATTCATTATTTGTCAAAACCACCCTCTAACTGATCCTTTGACGTAAAAGTCACAGGCGTAGAGGTTATTTTCCAGTAAAATACTGGTTAATTGTATTATTTTGTAGATTTCAGACATTGTTTAGAAGAATACATGTGGCAGAGCATCCCAATAAGAATAGAGAAAAATTAAGAAAATGCCACAACCAACGTTTAGACAAAGTAATTTTGTCACATATTTAACATTTACATTTATGTTACTTTCACGCAGGTAAATAGTCGATGTCACTCATTAATCGGCCATCTTGTTCATTATTTGTAACTTTTTGTACGTTGTAGGTCATCAGCATTACAATGTGGAAGGTAAGAGATATTACAATACGGTTAACAAAATTCAAAAATTTTAGTAGACCTAAACTAGATTCCTAAGTAACTCCAGTATAGTGCTATGGCGCATCTGATCAAATACCTTAGAGCCAGGGACAGATTTTTCGCGTTAATATCTATAAACCTAGACTTTTTTCCCATGATAGCTTAGACAGATCAATGATGAAAGTGCATTTCTATCAAACTATAAGTGTTGCAAAAATGAGTAAAAAATTAAACATGTTGCAAAAAGAGATATCGATTTTCTGAAATGTCAAAAAATGCTACTTTTGATTCGCTCGTGCCGAGCCGAATTTTCAAATTTCGCCGTGCAATTTACGATCAGGTTTATCTGGAAGACTCCCTCTTTACGTCACGACATGGTATGGACGTCCCAATGGTGTTTTTCGAAAAATATCAACGTGTGAAGATTGCATGTTTTTGCAATTTCTTCGGCTCCGAAATGCAAGCTGTTTTTTTGCTATTTTTCGCAGATATCTCCGAAACGGTGGGAGTTAGCTCGAAATAAAAAATAAAGTCAAACGAGTATTTTCCACTCTGCTTCCATCAGAATTTTGATTTTTTTTCGTCGTTTCGGAGATAACTACTGAAATTTCGGTCATGTACGGCAAAAAATCGAAAATTTTAAGCTTCTACAGTTGGCAACTATTTAATCTTGGTTCCTACGCCAAAAGACTACTCAAGCTAATTTAAATAGAATTAAATTTGCTGAAACCCCATTTTCTATTTTTTGAATTCTGACAAAAATTAAGGAATTAGAGGGGGCGGGATTTGGGACACTTTTTTTCGGTAAAATGTCTCCATTGTGTCACCGTAATTAATTGGTAATTAACTGAAATCGATCTCATATACGCTGTTCACTTAATATCATGTACTACTTTGATGCCTCGTAAATCTCGGCCCTTCGAAACGAAGGTTTCTGAGAAGAATTATATTTTTAAGATTTACATACACTCTATAGGAAAACGTGTAATTTCCTACATTTCCTCGAATATCTCGATAATTATCGTTTTTTTCGGAAAATTTATAGACAGTTTATGTAAAGAGAATTGATTGAGCTTTCCAACATTTTTAAAATTTTTTCTCTACCAAAAAAAGTATCAATGATGAAAGTGCAACAATTTTTTTGATATGTTTGCATTAGTCATTAGTGCTACTACACAATCGTCTGCAGCTCAACCACTAGCAATATTAAAAAGTAAATAAAAGTGATTATTAACACATTTATAAGAAAACTGTCTGTTCTTTAATATTCATGAAGAATATAATTGTACTAATTTGACTATGTATTGCCATTTTGGCAACGTCTACCAAAGATTTAGCCAACTTTCAGCGGAGGTAGAACGTGATTTTTAATCGAAATAGTGCATATACTGCTTGTAGCGGCCGCGGTAACGCGCTTGCATTCCATTGCGTCTACTTAGTCTTTAGCAACATGAGATGATCGGTAGACTGTATTTTTTGGATGTCTTATTAAATAAACTATTCCAGAAAAAAATTTCAACTTTGTAGATATAAGTAAAAAATGTTTGTTTTTTCCACATTTTGCGTGGGTGGTAGACCTGACATGGCAACGCTTCCGACGCGGTAGAATATTATTTTCCGGTATGTTTTTTATCTGTAAGCATGTAAAATTTCAATCTTATAGATATACATTTATGAAACTTTTTGTAACGTTTTTTATTTTTTACTCATTTTTGCAACAATAAAAGTTTGGTAGACTTGCACTTTCATCATTGATACTTTTTATGTTAAAGAAAAAATAAAAAAGTGTTGGAAAGCTCAATCAATTCTCTTTACATAAGCTGTCTACAAATTTTTCGAAAAAAAGATAATTATCGAAATATTCGAGGAAATGTAGGAAATTACACGTTTTTCTATAGAGTGTATGTAAATCTTAAAAAAATAATTTTTCTCAGAAATCTTTGTTTCGAAGGGCCGAGATTAACGGAGCGTTAAAGTAGTACATGATATTAAGTGAACATCGTATATGAGATCGATTTCGGTTAATTACCGATTAATTACGGTGACAAAATGGAGAAAAATCCCGCCCCCACTAATTCCTTCATTTTTGTCGGAATTCAAAAAATAGAAAAAAGGGTTTTATGCAAATTTAATTCTATTTAAATTTGCTAGAGTAGTCTTTTGGCGTAGGAGCCAAGATTAAAAAGTTGGCAACTGTAGAAGCTCAAAATTTGCGACTTCTTGCCTTACATGGCCGATCTTTCAGTAGTTATCTCCGAAACGAAAAAAAAAAAAAAATCAAAATTCTGATAGAAGCAAAAGATTCGTAGTGGAAAATACTCTTTGACCTTATTTTTTATTTCAAGCTAACTCCCCCCGTTTCGGAGATATCTGCGAAAAATATCAAAAAAACAACTTGCATGTCGGAGCCGAAAAAATTGCAAAAACATGCAATCTTGCCACGTTCATATTTTTCGAAAAACACCATTGGACGGCCGTATGATGTGACGTAAAGAGGAAGTCTTCCAGATAAACCTGATCGAAATTCGAAAATTCGGCTCAGCACGAACGAATCAAAAGTAGCATTTTGTGACATTTCAGAAAATCGATATTTCTTTTTGCAACATGATGTTTAATTACTTCCACATCCAGTGGAAGTATAGTAACGACAAAAAAAATTTTAAAAATTTTTATTGTTCAAATAGGCTTAGAATGTCACGAAACGTCGAGATTTTAAGTTTGAGCGAAAAAAAAATTTCTGTCTGTCGGTCTGTCTGTCTGTAACTTTATTTGTGCGCACGTTTACTCTGGAACCGTTTGAGATATTGACTTGAAATTTGGTACACATATGTACTTTAGCGAGATCTAGAACTAGATTATATTTTCATCTTGTTCTGTCGAAGGGTTGGGGGGTAAGTTGGGGTAAATTTGGGGAAAATAGGTAAATCAAGCAGGTAAGAGTCCATAAAATTGGTATTTAGTATATACAAGAGAAGCTAAGGTCTCCAAAAACATTTTGGCATTAGCCACCCCCCTTACCACCCCCACCCCATTATTAAAGGGGATGAAAAAAAATTGTGATTTAGTGTGTGTACAAGAACCAGAAACCTCAAAATGTTTTTTTACTTCATCCACCCCCTCTACCTTATCACCACCCCAACCCCGCTACCGATGTGGGGTATCGTTTTATTGGTTTTTTAGGTAGAGGATTTCAAATATTATATTATTAAAGTTCCATAAACAATTCCACATACAAAAATTTTTTCGTTGTGAGTGACTTGGAAAAGAATCTGGATGTGGAAGTAGTGATTCCTTGGGCAGCGGCTTTTTTTACTCATTTTTGCAAGACTTGTAGATTGGTAGATTTGCACCTTCATCATAGATACTATCTAAACTTTCTTGGGAAAAAAATCTAGCTTTATAGAAATTATTTCACGAAAACTGTCGTTATCTCCCTGGCTATTAGTGAAATCTTTAAAATCTACATCAATTTTCAGTAAATCATGAAGAAGCTTTAGATACAAATTAAATAAAGTAGCTAATATGTATCAAAGTAGACATTCTAGAACATATCTGTCTTTGGATGTAATTTTGTAGTAGGAAAATAACAAACTAAAAAGTTCTGCTAAATTTGGAATTAATAATAAAACTGAGACAAGAAGACTGCAATGGCGAATAGGGTCATTAAGATAAATTGAATTTTCAGTAACTTTGTTGCTAGATTAGAATAATTTAAAGGTACACATAAAAATTATATCGATAAAGTAAAGAATAAAACAGATATATTAAAGCCTAAAGTTGAACCCGCACCTGAAACTGTAGCGCAGTCGATGTGACGTCACATCAGTCGAAACGACGGTGCTTAGAAGCAATGCGAATTCGCATATACACTTGTGCGTTTAAATGTTGATTTCTGAGGCTGCTTTTATTTTTTGTATCGCAGTGGTTTATTTAATGTTAATTGTCATGGAATATATAATTCGTAGGCACTTTATTTACAATCGCAGTGGATTTTAAAATTATTTTACCTTTCCTATTTTAAGTATTGTTTGTAAGTTAAAAATAATTTTAGTTCTTCCCAGATTGTAATTTCTATTGTCTTAATCGTTCTACTGTATTATAATCTATGTTTATTTACCGTTTTTGTCCATTGCTACCAACCCGTGTCCCCGCCGCAAATGTATCCGAAGTTGGAAGAACGAATGTTGCCGTAGGGCGGCTTCCCTTCTCCTCGTGATCTCATCTGTGGAAGTTAGCTGGAAACGGAAACAAAAATGAATTATTGCCTTTTCATTTAACCCTGTTATAAAATTTAAGCGAAGCGTTGAAAGATTTACGAGTAGAAAATTAATATAGTTTTAGTGGAGATGAAGTGTTGAAATATATTAACAAATGTTATTAACAGTTCCAGACAATTTATTACTCCAGTGAGCGTATATCGAATTAAGATATTTCAACTGAAAATGTCATTTATGGGGTCACGGGAGGTATATTTTAATAACCTAATGCACTCGTCATAAATATCCAACCAGTCCCAGGGGTTATGAGCTCGGATAAAATCATCTGTATATGAAATTTTGCATAGAAGTTGGTTGGTTGGAAAAGGAAATTAAATTCTACATAAAAAAATGCCCTTAAAAAAATTTCATGCGCGTAACTGGTTTCGTGTAAATTAAGAATCAAAGTTATGGGGTCGCAAGCCAACGCGCAACGCCAAAATTGGCCTCCTTCTGTGTTATTCGGCACAAAAACTTGAACAGATTTTGAAGAAATGATCGGATCGTAATTTAAAAAAAGCTTTCAATATCAAATACTTTTTTTAGAGCCAACTTTATTAAATTATCTAGAGGAGTCAAAACTCCCGTGGCCATTTTCGCAATAAATAAAAGTGATATTTTAACTCTGTAAGAGGTATCCACTAGTAGTACAGTACCTAGAGGTTTCAACTTCGGAATAATGTCATATTGAACGGATATCGTTCATTTTTGGCAGTCTAATAGTAAGTGCTTCACAGAAAAGTTTCTATATTGTGCGGGGGCTTGCTAATTTATAGAGGGTGGATGCCACCCCCTCTCAGAGGGTGACACTTAAAAAATATATATATTTATTGGAGCTGAAATAGAATTAAATTTTAAGAAGAAAAGATTCTATGCAATTTTTCACATAAATTGATAGTTTTTAAGTTATAACGACTTCAAAATTGCGATTTTAGCTTAAAAAAAAAGGTATTTCCAAACGGCTTTCGTCAAGTATTTCGAAAAGTATTACTTTATCGAAAAAATGTTACAGACCAATTACAGAAAGAACAATTTGAGAATTAATTATATTTCTTGTTTATTGATGTAGGATTGATAATTTAGGAGATATTTAAGTTTATATTTGGTATCGAAGTGTTTCGAAATTACCTTTAAAGTTTAAAATGCATTTTTTTCTAAAGCGAGTGCTTTAAATGAACAAAAAATTTGAGCATCTAGGTAATGCTACATTTTAACGAAAAACTTTATTTGAGACAATTTTTTTAAATTATTAGCTAATTAGAGTAACAAAATGGCGACCTTTTTATATAAAAAAATATAAATACACACATTTTTCCGTCATAACTTCTTTATTTCTTATGCTACAGGAACGAGTAAAAAATAATTTGAAAGCGCAATTGTCTTTAATTTCATTTCTTAGCATGCGTGAGGTGTCACAATTTCTGAGATATTTAACATTTAAAGTGCATTTTTCGTCTTATAAACGTTCTGACGCCATTTGTAAACTTTCATATCTCCGAAACTATTAAATCTATGTAAATAAATAAAAAGCGAAACTCATTTTTAGCTTTATTTTTGGTCTCTACTCATTTTTCAATAAAACTAATATTTATTGAGATATTTGGAAAAGGAAAAAAAATTACGTTTTATCGAAAATACCTTTATAGTTTAAACTGTATTTTTTTATAAAGCAAGTGCTGTATACAAACCAAAAAATTTGAGCATCTACGTCATGCTATATATTAACGAGAAACAATGTTTGAAATTCCTTTTTTTTAATTACTGGCTAATTACAGTAACAAAATGGCGACGTTGTTATTAAAAAAATGTGTAGACGCACTTTGCTTCGGTCATAACTTCTTTGTTTTTTATGATATAGAAACAAATAAAACAATAGTTGAAAGCTTAATCAATAACCTATTATTCTACCTATTAGCATCCATGACGTAGGTGTCACCGTTTCTGAGATATTTAACTCTCACTCTAAATAGTTATCTTATGAACACTTGATGCCAAATGTAAACTTAAATATCTTCGAAACTATTAATCCTACATCAATAAACAAAAAATATAATTAATTCCCAGTTTGTACTTTCTGTAATTGGTCTCTAACATTTTTTCGATAAAGCAATACTTTTCGAGATACTTGACGAAAGCCGTTTGGAAATACCTTTTTTTAAGCTAAAATCGCAATTTTGAAGTCGTTATAACTTAAAAACTATCAATTTATGTGAAAAATTGCATGGAACCTTTTCTTCTTAAAATTTACTTCAGCTCCAATAAATATATACATTTTTAAGTGCCACCCCCTGAGAGGAGGTGGCATTCACCCCCTATATATTAGCAAGCCCCCGCACAATATAGAAACTTTTCTGTGAAGCATTTACTATTATACTACCAAAAAAACGAAATCCGTTCAATATGACATTATTCCGAAGTTAAAACCTCTAGTTACTGTACTAGTACACCGACAATAAGTTTACTTAATTTTTAGTATATCATAAATTAATAAATAAAATAAAATTGCAAAAAAATGCAGGCACATAGATTTAAGCCGACTGCTTTTATATCAATGTCATATTGACAAGCAACGTTTAAAGTAAGTGGCTGAGATAACAAAATTATTTGGGAGCGTTTTTTAAATTGCATTATTAATTAACTGTTACTGAAATGGTTTTTCCAGCTTTTTATTATGACGTCTTTTCACTTTTCAACTTCAGTCGTACAATAAGATCATATAAAAAAATTTGCCACCAACTCCCTAGCTATTAACCCTGTATATCTGAGTAGTAATAGGCCTGGAGCTAGCGACAGTTTTGGTTGACTTATTTTATTAACTTTGTAAAGCAGTTTCTCGTAGTGTATGTGGCCTGTTAATTGGTGAATGGCATCTCATCTAACAAAAAAAAAAAAAAATAGTGTCGCTGGAAGACCGGCAGATTACGTTCTTCTTGCATCATATAACTATTAATACATTAAGTTTTAACATTAATGATTTAATTATAAAGGTCATAGTAAATACCTAAATAACTTACATCGCTACAAATTAAAAAAATGCTAAACAAGCACGTCATGATCGTGAAATTTATAATTCAAATGACAAAACCAAAACTATGTGGAATATAATAAAGACAATACAAGGAACAAATTTAGTTTCTCAAGATTTTCGTTTTGTAAAAGATGGCAACGAAACGCCTATAGAAGATGTAGCTGAAAATTTTAACTTACTATTTTCGAACGCCACACATGTAAATGCTTGGCATAATTTTGATTACTTAGAAAATAATGTGCCTAACTCTCCGAAATCAATTTATCTATCTCCAGTTTCAATTAAGGATGTTGAACTCATAGATAAATTAAAGTGTTCAAACTCTAGTGGTCATGATAATATTTCTAATAATTTGGTTAAAAAATGCAAATATGCAATAAGCAGTACATTATGTTACATAATAAACCTTTCTTTAGAAAAAGGTATATTTCCCAGTAAATTTAAAAGTGCCATAGTCTCTCCATTACACAAGAAGGGACATCCAAATGACAATAATAATTATAGAACCATTAGTTTGTAAGGTATGTAGTTTCTTTAAAGTTTTAGAACGTCATCTCAAGGAGCAATTATCAGATTTTTTACATTAGAATATGTTACTGTCTCCTGCTCAACAAACAAAATTACGGAGTCTGCATTGTGTAATTTTCGTCACAAAATCATTAAAGCTTTAGACAAAAAGAAATCAGTTGTGGGTCCTTTGATTTGGTAGACCATCATCTGCTTAAGGCAAAACTAGCACGATACGGTATTCGAAGAACTGCTTTACAAATATTTTCCTCCTATTTAGACAACAGAACACAAATTGTAAAAATGGCCGGTAGAGTTAAAAGTAGTATTTGTGATATTAAACAGGGAGTTCTACAGGGGTCAATTTTGAGACCATTTTTATATGTAAGATTTTCTAACGATGTGATTAGTCATCTACAAAAAAATACCATATGTTCATGTGATCTGTTATTCTGATGATACAAACATTCTAGTTACCGACAACAACCCAATTGAAGAAACCACTGAAAGTGTTTATCAAGAAATCATACATTGGTCTCAAAATAATAACCTAATTCTAAATAAAACAAAGAAGACTTCAATACAATTTTCATTGAATAATAATTCCGAGAGCACTTTTTAATGGTACTGACTGGGAAATAAAACTTTCATGTTATTGGGGGTTATTTTTGATAAATACTTACAATGGATTCAACATATCGAAAAATGATGTATAAAGCTAAGAATAAGTTGTTATGCTTTAAAATTTATTTTTCAACTTTGTAGCCAGGAAATTCTTAAAGTACTCTATTATGCTAATTTCATTCGCATCTTAGGTACGGAATTGTAAACTGGGGCAACGGTTGTAATGTGCCTGGGGTATTTTTATTACAGAAATATGCAATTCGTACTTTATTCATTTTAAATTACAGAGACAGTTGCCGTGATACCTTTTGGTCTAAATATTCTATACATTCTTGAGGTGTGTTCATATGTTCATAAACATAAATCAATCTTTTTAAGAAATCAAATGAGTCATTTACATGACACTAAAGCAAAGAATTTTCTACTGCCTGATTTTTATAGACCTGCTATGTACCAGAAAAGTTTTCTTTACCAAGTGTGTAAACTTTATAATTCATTAGATGAAGATATTAGTTCTTCAGGTAGCATACATATTTTCAAACATAAATTAAAAAAACTATTACCAGACAAAAATTTCTACATGATAAATGAATTTTTGTAATTTAATATATTTGTTTTATATGACCAACTACAATATGTCTTGGATATTCATCTGTTTTATATATTTTATTGTATTGTTATTTTCCCTCTGTTTGCTAATTTTTCTTGTGACGTTTTCTACATTGATTTTATTGTATACTTTTTTTTGCATATAATTTTTTTACAATGGAAAAATAAAAACTATTCTTAATATTATTATTATTATTAAAGAATATCTGATCGACACTATTACTTTTTTCACATAGTTGAAACACTCTTATCGAGCCTTCCCCTACGCGTACCTTGGCAGACAACCATTCTCACTATTTATGGTACAGAAATAGTAGAATAATGTTAAAAAGAATGTGAATGCCTAAAATTCCTGTCGCTGTCTCCCGGGCTATAAACGCCCAATTGCAAATTTTATTCGTTTAATTAACTAAATAAACTCTAACAAATTCCCACATGGCACTCAAATAAAATCACTTCGTACGTGGCATACCAAACTCCTATTGCGACATCGCTTTAAAAGCACGTTTTTCACTTTTACGTTAAACCGACGCAGCAGCTTCATTTGACTGAATTAACTTTTTTAACAACAGAAAGTGGCTTACGGGCAGCAGGTCAAGGCCGGCCACGGCTCCAGGGGTGGGTGCTCGAGGTCGAGGGGAGCCGCTCGGGGAGCTTGTTGTGTCACCACCACACGCACGGCTCAAAGGAGAGTCTGAAACAAACACACCCTTTTAATAGTAGCGTATTATGTAATTTATATGTCGCAGTGTTAAAATCGCTGTGCAACCTTGAAGCTATCATAAGCAGAGGGGATTAATTTTAAAATATTTTTGTAGCATACTGGATATCAACGGAAACATTAGACAAGCCATAGTTTCCAGGGTTTTCAAAGTATAAGACTTAAATTTGGCACAGGTAATGTATACCAAAAGTGGCCAATTTTTCATTATGTGGCACTTTTCCATCATTTTCGGTTTCCTGAAAATGACCCCAAATTTGAAGTTTTAAATTGAACACACTGTATGTTTTTACATTTTCGGATTCCGCAGACTGTATTAAATACACAGTTTAAAATAAAAATTGAGACTACTTAATTCTTCAGATCCATCTTTATTCTTGCATCTCGAGTTCAATGGATGCACTCAAATCAATCCAATGGATCAAAATGATAAGAAAAAAACATAAACGTGAGACTTTTCGAATTGGTTTAGTATCTACGACTAACAAAAAATTTTCTAAATCACTAATTTGTAATTATGTCAACTTTTAGACACCCAGTAGTTAAATACTAATTTTCACAACTTTGCTGATAAGTATACCTCTGAAATTTAATAAAATTATACAGGCTATCAATAAAATCATTTGTAGCTCTACTATGACTTGAACAGCCAAAAAAGATGTGATCCAAATCACATATGATTCCGCATGACGCACATATGTCTGTGTCAACAACTCCTATCCTTTTCAGGTATTGTGGGAAGCAAGCATGACCAAATCTTAATCTAGTAATAGTAGTTGCATTCCCCAAAAATCAGTAACATATCATCTTTTTCACCCCTTGTATATATTTTAAACAATAATAACAATTTAAAAATTAAAAAACAACAAACAAATTAACCATAAAAAGCAAGTTGTAAGCGCACAAGTTAACAATACACACGTGTCTTATTATTTGTCAAACTTGTTTTTGTTTCCGTAGCACACATAGTAGTGTTGTTTGGTCGACAAAAAGTTTTGAATTCAATTTCCACGACTTGATAAGTTATTTCATCGATTTTTTTACTTATTATTGACTAAAGAACTTGTCTATTTGGTTTAATATCAAACCGATTTTTTATTTGAAGGTATCAATGGATTTTATATTAGCATTTAACTAATGGGTGTCTTTGAAAAAGTTTAGTTACAAATTAATGATTTAAGAAATTTTAGTTGGTGGTAAATCAATTCGAAAAGCCTATTTTTTTATCATTTTGGTTCACTGGATTGATTTGAGTGCCAGTCACTGCATTCTAGATGCAAAGGTAAAATTGGCCCTAGGAAATTAAGTAGCCCCATTTTTTTAAACTGTGCAATCGTGCTTAAAATCGAATCCGGAAACAAAAAATGTCAAAATATACAGAGTGTTCACTTTAAAACATGAAATTTGAGACATTCTCAAGAAATCGGAAGTGATGGAAAAGTGACATACCTAATGAAAAATTGGCCATATTTTATATACATTGCCCCGCCAAGTTTGAGGCTTATACCTTGAAAACTGGAAATTATACATTCAATTTATTAAACTGACTTTTTATATGTTTAAAGTAAATCATATTTGAAAACAATCAAATGTTTTTTGTGTAGCAAATCATTAATGAAATGATTTTCGATGAGACAATGATAGCGAATATATTTTGTCTCAGTTACAAATAATCGACAAAAGAGTCAATTTGGCAAAAGTATTTCGAACTCTTGCAGAACATAAATTCTGCAAAGACAAATTGTTGATAATTGAGTCTTAGCGGTAGAAGAGATTAATCTCATTATCCCAATCCAATAGGGCAGCCGGCTCCGATGGTCTGGTTTAGAGAACAAAATATCGACTGAGGTACCACTGATCTTATTAAAAAAACGTTCCACTGAATTCTCAGAAATAATCAGAACAATAATAAGCAAATCAATAGAATTCGGTGAATTTTCCCCATCGATTATAAAAATTACCGCCCCTATATTTTGAAAGAGATCCTGTTAATGAAATGAAACATATTGATTATTGTGATCCCAACATTTGTATTAATTAAATAACTGAACTATCGTTTTCCTATTTTTCGTTCAGGAATTTCTTATAGCAAAGCAAAATTTGTTATTCCCAGGTCAACAAACTTTACCGAAACGTTGGCAAGGTACGAACTAGTTTTTCTGTTTACAAGATGATTTATTTCTCATTAAGTGCTTCAACCAAAATTAAATTAGGTTAAAAAAACGTATTTCATCAAAATATTAATTCCTAACAGTAATGTACCTTAGAAATTGTCAAAATCCCTTGTGTGTGAGTGCACTCGGTAACAATATGCTAAATTTGTTACGTAGAAAAAATTAAGCCCACCTCAGAATGCAACAGAGGTATAAAACTCGTGCAGCTGTAGAAGAATACCAAGAGAGAAGACGGCAGGAAAAGAGAGTACAGAAAAGAAAGAAGAAAGAACACTAACAAAGACAGCTTGAAGAAATAGGAGAAAAACACAGAAACTAACACAATAGGCAATTTTATAAAAAGTAAATGATATGGGAAAGGACTTCAAACCACGAATAACAAAATGTAGGGACAAGGAAGGCAATATTGTCAACAACAAGCAAGGCACATTAGACCGCTGGGCAGAACGTTTCAAAGATCTGCCAAAGCCAAAGAATTCCCAAACTCCCCCCACTCGCACACGAGGAAGACCACAGTAAACAACGAGCTGAAGAAACTCCCCCTAGTATAGGAGAGATTAAAGCTGCAATTGCCAAACTTAGAAACAATAGGGCAGCCGGCTCCGATGGCCTGCCTTCGGAACTATTGAAGAATGGGGGAGATAGCCTTGTTGCATATTTACACAATCTTCTTGTTAAGATCCGGCACGAACTGTAACTCCTTCAAAATGGAACCTTGGCATAATATGCTCAATAAGAAAGGGGATATGATAAATTACGCCAATTATAGAAAAGTCTACGTGAGGGCGACGCCATGCTCTGCCCTGCCTACTGTTCAACATTGCATTGGAAAAGTAATACAGAACTCGAAAATTGATGTAAGGAGAACAATCTTCTATAAACCAGTGCAAATATTGGCATGCGCCAATGACATAGATATAATCGCAAAAAACAAAGAAGCACTAGTTGAAATCTTTATTCGACTGAGACGATCCGCAGCAGTCTTGGCGTTCATATTAAATGAGAAAAATGCAAAATATGTGCCCGTCACCATTCATCAGCAAGAACAAGAGGCACCCAATATGGACATCGATGGCTGTACCTCGGAAACAGTTAATTAATCCGTATGTTTAGGATCTTTAGTCAACAGCGCAAACACCGAAATCAAACGAAGAGTTTTCTTGGCCAGTCTAATAAAACATATGTCATCATCAAATTTGTCAAGGAAGATCAAGTGTACTCTGTACAAGACACTAAGTAGACCTGCACTAGTTTATGGCTCAGAAATCTGGACACACACAAAACGATAAGGCTTTCTTGGGGTGCTTCGAGAGAAAGATTTGTAGTTCAATTGATGAAATTAATGAATTTACTTACTTGGGTATCTCTTAAGTTTACCTTCTCTTCAGGATTAATAATATCACCTATGTTTGTTATCAGTTCACGTTCAGAATTGACGGCTACTAGGAAAATACCATAATATTTACAAACTCTTGGCATATCTTCGTCTCAAAGTCCTTTACATGTCACACCATAATATGAACAATGCGACTGAATTGCTTGTTATTACACAAAGACTAAAATTACATGAATTACGAGAATGACTCATGCGAATGTTTGGATTTGAGTACCCGTAAACTGCACTTTTTAATATTCTGCCTTACACTAGCCACGAAATTGATTTTTATTATAGTATCTATTGTTTTATAAAAATTTAATGATCCATTTATAATATAAAATCCTTACAGGGGTTCTGTCCGATAGCAAAAAACATACGGAACTTTCTGGTAAGTACTTCTCGATCACCTAAAAACTTGAAATTTTCTACAAAGATTCCTTGACACCTAAGGCTGATGAAATAAATTCCAAATCCGGAAAATCCAATATTGGCGTTAAAGAAATGGCATCTTTTCGCATTCTTCCAAAGGAAGTAGAAACTTTTGAGGAGAATCCATATAGCAATAGCTCCTAAAAGTTGAAAATTACCAAAAATATATACGGAGGCTGAATCATATGGGTTGAAATGGAAAAGAGGCAGTTGTGCCAGTGTAACTTATAGTTTTTATTAGTTTAATAATATCCTTAAATAGTACAGTACCTAGATGTAAAAAATAAGCAAAATTTCGGAATAATCTCATATGTAATGATAATTATTTTACTTCCACGTCCAGTGGGAGTACAGTAACGCAAAAAAAAACATTGAAAATTTTTATTGTTCAAATAGGCTTAGAATGTGATGAAACGTCGAGATTTTAAGTTTGAGCAAAAAAAAATTCTGTCTGTCGTTCTGTATGTCTGTAACTTTTTTTTGTGTGCACGATTACTCCGGAACAGTTTAAGATATTGACTTCAAATTTAGTATACATATGTATTTTAACGAGATCTGGAACTTGTTTATATTTTGATATTATTCCGTTGAAAAGTTGATGAGCAAATTGGGTCAAATAAGGGTAAATAGGTAAATCAAGGAAGTAAAAGTCCATAAAACTGGTATTTAGTATATATAAGAGAAGCTAAGGTTTCATTTTTTGGCATTAGACACCCCCATGACCACCCCCACTCCGTTATTAAAGGGGGTGAAAAAAATAAAATTGTGATTTAGTGTATATACAAGAACCAAAGGCCTCAAAAATTGTTTTCCATCCACCTCCCACTAAATAATTCATTCATAATTTACAAGCCTATTCATGATTTATTTTTACAATTCATTATTTTTTATTTATTTGGTTTCATCGTGATTAGAGAATATTATTTAGGTATTAAGCAAATCACCAATTATACACTTTTTTATTTATTACGTAATTCAATACTTCGTCAGTATTAGCTAGAAGAGTAGTTGTTTTGATTGGTTCTCCAATAATTAGTGTTTTAAATTATTTACCTGACTAGTATATTAGCGTGGCCAGATTAGGGCAACAATATACAGAAAGTAGGTATTTTCATAATAAATAAAAAAGTGTGTAAGTTGTGATTTGTTGAATAATTTAATAATATTCTCTAATCATAATGAAAGCAAATAAATAAAAAATAATTAATTGTAAATAAACTATGTTATGATAAAAAATATTACAATCTATTTGTTCTCTGTTTCAGTTATCCCCTGACTGGTCTATAAACGCCGCAATGACTTTCATGAAAACTTTCACTAATTTACAATAGTTTTGAATTCAGCGTTCAATGAATTAATTACCATTCGTTCAGGTATTAATTATTTGAATTTCATGCTAGGAAAATCCCATTAATTGGCCTGGAGACCAGGAGAAAAGCTATCAGATAATTAGGTAAAAGAGGATATCTCCTGACTTGGAAGAGACTGAAATCAAATTTCACATAACAACGGAACTTTTGAATGTTTTGTCGTCAGGATCTCTAAATTCTATCTGATTGTTAATTAAATTGGGAACTCAAACAATGCCTTTACTAATCGACAATAATTGGATCATCTCTATATTGGACTCAATTATCTAACAACAGTTGTGGACCAGATGCCAGAGTCAAAACACAGGCTTAACCTTAAAAAGCAGTCAAAAAAAGTTAAAATTACGTTTGAATTAGTTATTTATTTTTACACCGACCTAAATGTCAATATTAAGTAATAAGTTCAGTTAACTGGGCGAGAGAAATTTTATTTCATAATTTTTAGCGACATTTCTCGACGGCGCGACGCGGCGTTTCAATTTTCTTTTTGAAATAATTTTTTTTCACTGTTTTTAGTGGCCTCTTTATTTAGTTTCTACACATTAAAATATCTGTCGTTTTGACTTTTTAAGCTTTAACCATGTTGGTTATCAGAAAATCCTGGGATCACTATTTTCGTGTAAATCTGCAAAAGTACTGCAATTATCGCAGCCATTTTGAATTCTTAACTTTCGACATAAGATTCGTTATCAGCTACTTCTAAAATACCCAACCATCAACTCTAATGCAATTCCGATGAAATTTGAATTTTTTATCAGAAAATTAAAATTTTTATCACTAACGAATTTTGTTTCCAATATTGCTCGCCTTACATTAAACGTAGCTTAATGAAATTACCATGGGACTACCGCCTTCCATACCTTGCAATTTGAGAAATATTTCATATACTGAGATCCTGTAAATAGATACTTGTTAAAGGAGCTTGCGGTCTTAAAACAAAGCTGCCATTAATTAACAATAATTTGTAAAGGTTTTGTTGTAAATATTTATGAATTAGCGGTTATTATAAATATTATTATATTATTATTACAAAACGAAATGGCATAATGTTTCGATTTCTCAAAAGAACGCGTGTTAAAATGATCGAAAATTCCGAGGTAGTTTTCTATTCAATTACATTTCACAATTTTCCCTTCCAACAACTATATAACACAAGTAGTTTTCGTCTCTTGGGCGATTGAGTCACAACGTTTAGAATAAGTTTTTTCCTCTATTCCCTCTCAGATCCTCACCAATCGAGCTGTCAGACGTCACTTCGTTTTCTTGTGCTGTGCGAGTTAGACGTGTATCAATAACTAAGTTAATGTGTTAATGTCTAGTGTAATCTGTGAAGTGATTCATATCAAGTACAATGGTAAAAAGAAGGCATATCTACGGGTAGGTATGTCCTGAAATTCAACGTACATACGTTGTATTACTATTAGCCTAATCAGTCACATTAGACATTTATCTATTTACTTATTTATTGTAAACATATCCACAAGAAACAAATTCCTAGTTACAGATATTTGTATAAATTAAGACAAAAAAAATCAACATTAATAATATTAAAGTAACGCCCACCGCAAAAAAAAACTAGGGCGCTAAAAACTTCCAATACTTTCAATATCGACAAATCTAAAATTCGACAGCTTCTGATACTCCTACTTTTCTGAAATAATCAAGAATCATCTGTGGTTATTACTCTAAAATCTGACATTAGCCCTGAAGGTGAAACCAACTATTGTAAAAAGCCACAAAGAGCAGCAACTGCTCAGACGAGAATTAGACCGATCAAACAATACATTTTATAATAAACCTGTGAATCCAGTAAGGAGCCTCATAGAAGGAATATTAGGGGTTCCAATATGGACTTACATAATGAGATATGTTTTGGAAAGTCCTATTGCTACGTTCGAATAATGCATAGTAGAAATTTATTTTGCATTACTAATATTATTTATAATAAAAATCATTAAAGTGCTACCCATTAAAATTACAAATTGTTTCTAAATCTATTACTAAAGAATTCAAATAGCTGAAAATTTTTCACATTATTAAAACACGTGCTCTTAAAATAGATCATGTTCTTTAAACATCTATCTGTGTTATATAGTTGCTGAAGGAGAAAATTGTGAAATATAATTGAAAAATTAATCGACTTACCTGGAGATTAATTTTAATTATATGAACAATTTTCTCAGAAATAATTACACCCCACCTTCCATTACAAATCCTTTTTCAAAGATCTATTTTAGCACAACACAACAGAAGTGAGGTCTAACAGCTCGACTGGTAGGGATCTGGAGGAAAAAACTTATTTTAAACGTTGTTAGTCAATCGCTCAAGAGACGAAAAATACCTGTGCTTAAAATCCAAATCGGAAATAATTGCTACAAAAGGTTTTATTATTTTAATGGCTTCATTTGTTGCCTAATATGACTATCCTAGATTTTTCCCCCTGTCGGAGTAGTGTTTAAGTGGTGGGGGATAAAAATGTACCCCCAAAAGGGGCATTTTTGCGTTTTTACGGTTATATCGTAAAGAACTCACAATATCGAAAACATAGTCCTATTAAAAGTTGTAGGGCATTAAATTCTGCATTGAATGGGATGAGACGCATATTTTTTGGACCACCCGTTCCCATACTAGTGCTTATCAAAGTTGGACAAATTTTACATATTTATGAAAATGTGTTATTTACACTATATTAAACATAGTACTAAAGTACTCCATTGTACTAGTCTTGTACTTGTAAATATGTAAAATATTAAAATTGTAGAAAGGGGAGAGCGTAGAGGCGACTTTAATGTGAATATCAGTCGATATTCCGTTGAAGCAACGTCGAGCGCGGTTAGTACTTGGATGGGTGACCCACCTATCTTGGGAAATACAGCGTTCTCGTCCCACCTTCTAGCGGCTTGTATGTCAGTGTATACGTGGAAGTTGCGTAATTTCAGACGAGGATTACGTAGTGGATATACCATCCTTCGGAGGGGATGTAAAGCAGGTCCCTTGTCTATTATGTTAGGCAAGTAAAAGATCCCAACTCTTCTTAAGGGAAGAGGTTCGGCAAAATTTCCAGGTTGGGGGTAGCTCGTCTCCTGGCGTCGGTGATAGGCCTTTGTAGCGGAAATAGGTCGACGTTAAATAGTTAAAAAAAAAAGTAGAATAAATCAGGCTAAGACGAAATATATGCATTGCAGCAGAAACATCAACAACAACAGGGATAACCTCAACATCGAAGGATATCAGTTTGAGCAAGTTGGAACTTTTACATACCTTGGCTCAACAATTAATGAAAATAATAACAGTACCTATGATATCAAAGCTAGAATCATGAATTCACGCGTACAAGGAGCTTATGAAATGTACAACCCTGAACAAAGGATCTAAGCTAAAAATTTACAACACTATAATAACATCTGTAGTTACATATGGCTGTGAATCTTGAACCTTGACAATCAACGATGAAATGCACCTCAGAATATTCGAGAGAAAAATATTAAGGAAAATATTTGGCCCGGTACGGGAAGAGGACGGCTGGAGAATCAGGATGAACCATGGAATAGATAGACGGGGCAGATATAGTACGGTTTGTTAAAGCACAGCGAATATGATGGTTAGGACATGTGGAGAGAATAAGAGAGGAAAGGTGGCCAAGAAAAGTGGTGGAGTAGAAACCCCCAGGAAGGGGAGCAAGAGGAAGAAGACCTAGGAAAAGGTGGTTAGATGATGTTAGAGAGTATCAAAAGTTATGAGAGTAAGGAATTGGAGAAGAAAGGTAGATGATAGGGACGAATGGCGACAACTGGTGAAGCAGGCTAAAACCCACCAAGGGTTGTAATGCCAAAGAAGAAGAAGAAGAAGAATATATAAAAAGATAATATTAAAAAATGGTTTAATATAAAATATGATGAGATCCATTCAACTGATATAAAGATGGAGGCAGGATAAGAAATACAATTCTTGAAATCCACTAGTGATGATTATATTTCATAATAACAAAAATTGTAATTTAAGGTAGGAAGATGAAAAGGGGAAATATAGACAGGTACGTTTGATTCTCGTTGGGCCAAGTTAAAATGAAAATTTCTCATAAATATGTAAAATTTGTCCAACTTTGATGGGCACTAGTATGGGAATGGGTGGTCCAAAAATATGCATCTGGTCTCATTCAATGCAGAATTTAATGTCCTACAACTTTTAATAGGACTATGTTTTCGATATTGTGAGTCCTTTACGAGATATAACCGTAAAACCGCAAAAATACCCTGTTGGGGATAGTCATATTAAGCAACAAATGAAGCCATTAAAACAATAAAACCTTCTGTAGCAATTATTTTCGATTCGTCTAATTTTTTGGTTTTACACCTCTGGCCTAATAATTGCTTCGGGGAAAATTGTTCATAATTTTTTAATCTTTAGCTAAGTCAATTCAGTTTTCAATTATGTAGAAAAAATCTGATATTTTGTAGAATATCTTAGAAACATATAAACTTTGCTTTAATCAAGTTTCATTTCATTCTGAGTTAAAAAATATCTCTCCCGTACATCTTTAAGTCAATCCAGAGCACTGATTGAACATTAAAAAAACTATACAGGTCGAATTGAGTACCTCCTAGATTTTTAAAATTTATGAAGTCTGTCAAAAATGCAACTTAATCCGAAAAAAGAAGATTTTTTTGTGAATTTCTATAACTTAGAGAACAAATTGGTTCCCGCCACTTTGAAGTTTAGATGTTGTTATGTAAAAATCTCTATGTTAAGAAATCATATCATATCATATTTTTACATTTTTTATTGTAAACAATGAATAAACATTATTAAAAATTAATAGAAATATTAATGATCTATAAAAACACTTCTCGAATTATAAATAAAATTAATAATAAATAGATAATTAATAATTATTAATAAAAGTAATAAAATATCTTCATCTTCGCTGGCTCCATTTTTTACTCCCTCACTTGGTAAGAAGTGATTTTACTTTTCTTTTCACATCAAATATTTACTCTTTTACAGCACTTTTTAAGGATAAATTTAACTTCGAACTGCGGTAACTTTTAATATTATTGATTAGTTACTATGTAGCAACAACGGGGATAAGAATAATAACGTCAGTGAAGTACAAATTCTCGCCTTTCTAGCTGCTGTAAATCGAAAGTATTACAACAGAGAAAAATAATAACTAGCTTTAGAGGAGAACTAGCAGGAAAGAGGATAACTGAGAAAAATGTTTTTCCCTTCTGTCCGACATGGCAGCCGCAGCTATATAAAAAAAAAAACAATTGTAGGAATTATTCATGGATAAAAAGTTCCTGCGATATTATAATCCAGTAAATAAGCCGGAAAAAAGTGTAAAATGTGGAAAAGTGGTGGAACAGCACCGATTTGAAAAATTTCTTTTTTCACGTGTTCCCTAGACCCCAGAAACATTCATCAGCATTGACCCCTGCATTACCTCCGAAAATGAGAAAGTTAGGGGGGGTTTGAAGTGCCCCAAAAAGTAGCTGTCATAAAAAAATTTATAAAAATAATATTTCGCCTCGGAAATGAGCTCTATGGGGTTTTTTGGGTCGCTGATCACGAATTCCAGGTCCAAATTGAGGATTCCGTATTCCAGTATGGAATTCGTGCCATTTTTTGATGAAAATTCCACTTTTTCGGACGGAAATTTAAATATGAATATTGTGCTGCGGAAGTGTGCTCTAGGAGGTTTTTTGGGTCGCTGATCACGAAATCGTGCAATTCCATATTCCAGACTGGAATACGTGCCATGGGAAATTCCATTTTTTTTTTTAGAAAAAAATTAATTAACAACGTTTTTCACGAAAATGTGCTCTAGGAGGTTTTTTTGGTCGCTGTTCATGAAATTGAGGGCCAAATTTAAGAATTCCATATTCCAGGCTGGAATACGTGCCATGGAAAATTCCATTTTTTATGGATGCTATGTGTCGCTGCCAAACTGGATGCGAAGCAGCTTGTGGTTGTCGCAAGAATGGCGCATATTGCTCTCAAACTTGTAAATTTTGTCACGGAAACAACTGCAATAATTGCGAAGCATCTGGAGCTGCAGACGTAACGGAAAATGAATCGATTTGTCCGGCTGAAATATCGGATGAACAGGAAGATGAAAGGGACACTGAAGAAGAACCAACAAATCCTGAATTACCAGTTCTCGAATATGATTCAGATTATGATTGACGTAAATGGTGTAAATTATATAAAAAAAATATTGATAAATTATTAACTATTTTATCACACAGAATACCACCTTTCGTACCAACACAATAAATGCTTTATTTTGATAAAAATTGTTATCTTTTAATCACTTACCTCACTTGAAAGAAGAAAAAAATTGCATGCATTCCTGCAGTGTTTATAAAATTGCCATGTATATTAATTTGAAATGCGCTCGTAATATTCATACATAATTTTTTTCTGCAAAGTGAAATTCGACACGAAAAATGGCACAACTTCCAGTACGAATATGGAATTCTTGAATATGGACCTCAGAATCGTGATCAGTGACCCAAAAAATTCCCTAGGGCACACTTCAGCAGCACAATATTCATATTTAAATTTCCGCTCGAAAAAGTGGAATTTTCATTAAAAAAATGGCACGAATTCCATACTGGAATATGGAATTCCTCGAATTTGGACGTCGGATTCGTGATCAGCGACCCAAAAATTTTCGAGGCGAAATATTAATTTTATAATTTTTTTTTATGACAGCTACTTTTTGGGGCAATTCAAACCCCCTTAACTTTCTCATTTTCGGAGGTAATGCTGATGAATGTTCCAATGCTATGACATGTAAACCAGTTTTTGGAAGTTGCTTACGAAGAACCTTAGCGCCCTTAGGAATTTCTTAAATATTTTTCAAGTAAATCAACCAACGAAGTTTGTGTGTCCATTTATATACACCCTGTATTGTGCTTTATTATTGCCCTCAACAGTTAAAAAATGCTTACTCGTGTCTGTAGCAGCCATATTTCTTCCGAGTCCAGGATTACAATGAAATAACTAACACTAATTACACCAAAAAAGTCCACTAATTAAGAATTATTCCGATTAGTTTGATTAAACTTCCGAATTTCATAAGCCACTTCACAATTCTCGGCCATTGTCACTGCGAAACCAACGAATAATAAGTTTATCATTCGAGTTAATATTGCCGCTTATCACTTTACATGCAAATACCATTAAGGGCAATTAATTAGAACTGATTAATTAATATTGCGTGGAAGGTTCTATTGTTATGTTTACAGCGACGATAGAAAGTAATATTCACCGCCAAACTTTTACTTTAATAAAAATAAAATAATATATTTTTATACGTCCTCTTGTGCCATGTAAAGTTTAACGACGCTCACAGTTTATAAGATAAATTCATTTAATTAACTCCTTAATAGAGTATTATGTCAATTACAAAAGAGAACATTATTAAAAAGTTACTGAAGCAGATTCGAGTTGATGAATCATTGTTTTGCACTAAAAATAAGATATAGAGGACTTAAGCATGATTAATGAATGAATGTAGTTTTTGTTTATAATCTCTTCAATGATTATCAACCGTCTTCGCTAATGAAAACAAAACAGTGAACACTAAGTTAATAAAAGATTACTAGCTCCGTCATTAAAGATCTTAATTCAGAAAAGTATAGTAAATCTGCAAATTCGTGGAGATGTATGTATACACAGGATTCGTAGCAACCTGGAGAATCTGAAAAATTTATATAATTAAGGACGATTGGTAATAGAATACAGCTCTGTCTGACGCCTTTGATAACGTTAAATTTGTTGGAGTTATCTTCACCAATGGAGAATAATAAACACCAGATGTTTGAGTGCCCCATCTCCAATAATGCAGCCCACAATTTGTCCCATTCCGCATTGTCAAAAGCCTTAGTCTTGTCAAAAGTTTTAAGTCCGTCTGTCTGCTTCTCAATCCATTACGTTTTTATAAGCAAAATAACCTAAGAAAGAAACGTTCGGTTTTATTAAAATTTGAACAATAAGGTAGTGTCAGTTAGAGAACCCCATTGATTTTGAAAAAAATCGATCAACAAAGTTATGAAATATTTTATGAAAAAATACACGTGAAATGTGTTGTAATCTTTGATAAGATTGTAGTTTTAATTGCCATTTTAATCATCTCCGATGATACCATCTTTATTGTTGAGACGCTGGTTAGTATACTATGCAGTATCTTTGTGTTCATAGAATCGTATCAAAGTTGTTACAACATTCTTCACTTGCATTTTCTTCGTAAAATGTTCCATAACTTTTATATTTAATGACAGATTTTTTTTCAAAATCAATAAGGTTCTTCCAGTAGCTAGCAGTAACTTATTGCTCAAATTTCAATAAAATCTAACTGTTTTTCTTAAGTTATCGTGCTCACAAAAACGTGACGAACAAAGAGACAGGCATACTACTTAGATGTCTGCAATTTAATGCCAACGGCATTAAGAGGCATACCACCGAATTTCAACATATGCTAATAAGTAATAATATAGATGTCTGTTGCGTTTGCGAAACATTCCTAAATTTGGCACATACATTTAGCATAAATAGCTATAAAACATACAGAGCTGACCGTGACGGCCGCAAAGGCGGCACTGCTATATTAGTTTAATAGTGCCGCAATTCACCTCATTGGAGGCGTGTGCAGTCATGCCACAATTGCTTAACAAAGAAGTTATGTTAATATCTACCTATAAAAGGCCGCAAACCACACTAAACATTAATGACCTAAACAAATTTACACAATAACATCCCGACTTCATACTGCTCGGTGAGCTCAACGCTGAACACCCTACCGGGAATTCTAACCCAATTCCTAACCACTCCGGAAATATCCTACACGACTACCTAGGCAGTAATCCACATATGAACCTCATCGCATCAAACTAGCCAACCCGACCCCACCCGGCCCAGTCAGTTGTAGATATATATATATCTAACTAGAAATATAACATACACGTAGATTGAAACATTAAATATCCTAAACACTATCCTGTAGTTACCATCTTTCATATAGAGATAAACTTCATGACAAAAGTTAGGAGACCAAAGGAAGATGATTAGATCTGGCTGACTTATAGCAATACATTGTCTTTAAACCTTCCTACGATCCAAATGTGCAACCCCAGCTGAGATTGACCGAGCAGTTGAAGAGTTGACTACACCAATACAATATGCCTTACGGGCAAGCCTTAATAATATAATATCCACATCCCATCAAAATAAACTTCCAAGGGAACTGATGAACCTCATTCAGGAGAAAGACCGCCTCCGAAAGAAGTATCAAATGACTAGAAATCGAACGCTGTTGCCTGCTGCCAACCAGCGCATATGGCTGTTAGACAGCGAGATAAAAAAGTATAGATCCGAATCAATAGGTAAGTTAGTTGCCTCCCATTCAAATAATCCTCATTTTGCCCCTCGATTATTCATAAAAAAGCCAACCCAGATCCCCCCACTCGCCACTTCAGTTGGAGTGGAGGTCACTGACCTCGAAAAGGTTGATTCCCTCGTCTCCTACTACGCCAATATATTCACCATCATCATCCATATATTCATACATTTAGCAATTAAACCATACAAACCTTCCGACTAGCACGGGACCAGTCTTCTTTTCATCGCCAAGATTAGGGCGGCAATAAATGATCTACACCTCAGGAAAGTACCTGGACATGACAATATTCGTACCTTCGCATTAAAACACCTACCTATTGAAGCCCACCTAATCCTCACAAAAATCTATAACTCCTGTACCCGATTATCCTATTACCTTAGATCCTGATATACTGCAAATATAATTACCATACCTAAACCTGGTAAGGCCAAAAATAATACTGCAAATTATTGTCCTAACTAGCCTTATGCCCGCCCTTGATAAAGACCTTGACCTACTCGTCCTTGTCCAAGAGCACATCGATAACAACAATTTAAATTTACTGAATAGCTTTCAACGCGGCTTTCGTGCCAACTACAACCAAGGTCTACTGACAGGATTTGTTACTCGAGAAAGCCTTCGACACAGTCTGGCATCCTGAGCTACTTTAGAAGCTTTAAGTCGCGAACTTTCTGACTCGTATCACTAAGCTAACAGTCGTATATATCAAACCAGACATGCTCACAGTCCTATCCGGCATCCCCCAAGGTTCATCCCTTGGTCCAGTATTATTTAACCTCTACGTGAATGACATACCAAAACCGACTGACCATAGAACGACACTCTGTATATACGCCGATGATACGGCAATCTTCTCAACCTCTAAAGACCACGACATACTGGTTATCCTACTGAAAAGACAAACTGATGTTACCATACAGTATTATCAACTTTGGGACTGAAAACAAATCCCAATAAAACGCAGAATACCTACTTTTGCAAAAAACGATTAATACCCACCCCACCTAGTATCAAAATCAATGGTCAACCAATCCCTTGAATGGACAAAGTAGAGTATCTAGGAGTTACGCTGGACCGCAGACTGATATTTAAAGAACTTATTAAAAATGCTGTCAGATAGTTCGCATACTATACCCGTTGCTCAGAAGTTGTATCTTTCTGGGTGTAAAATAATATTTCAATATCAAAAATTTTATAAACAGTATACAGAGTGTTATTTTCTGGAAATAATTTAAAATATTTTTATTCTGGGTCCGACGCCGATATTTTATAATAATAATAATAATAATTGCATTTATTTAACCAGGCGGAGTGTCAGCGAGTAGCTGTTGTCAATCCCAACCAGGGTAACCCAGGGTAATTTTATTATTATGATCCCAATTTGATGGTGAATGACTATTGTAACTAAAATACAAAATTTCATTGGATTCTGTTTACGCATTACAGATATATGGTAAAAATAAAATTCTTCAAAAAAATATAAAACAGCCTGTATTTCGAAAACGCGGCCGCTTTAGTCATTACTGTATTGGGATTTAAGATCACCTCAATGTTCTCTATCTTTTGGTTAAGTACGGCCCTCTCCGCACGAATCATCCTGTATATAACCTTCTTCATTTCCTCCTTCAAACAGTTAAGATCATTCAGATTGAAAATTCGAAAAATGGGTTAGCCGTGATTTGGTCGGATAACTTTAATATCAAGTAGAGTTGAATTTGGACGGTGATTTGAAAGATGTTGTGAAAATTTTAATATTTGTTTGGGCGGTCATTTTCGATTTTTAGAATAAGTGTTCATTGCACATAGGTACAAATTATTATATGGATTTGTTAATGTGGAGCGCAATTAAGATCGTACAGATCTTAAGTGCTAGAATTTATAATTTATAAACAAAATTGTAACTACCAACAATTGTGAATAATTGTTATTAGCTATATTACTACTATTATTATTTCTTTGACATAAATATTTCAAAATTAATTCTGGTAGAGTTCACGGTCGGTCCGCCTCTGGCTATAAATAGTTTATTTAGTTTTGGCACTGGACGGCGAATATAATTGACATCGATTATAGACATTCAATTGAACTTTTGAATATTTTTAACGGCTGGCGCAAATACAGTTTATATTTCATTTCAAAGCACCAGCTATTATTCTATTCTTCCGTGGGTTTTATTACGTAATATTTTATTTAAGCGAATTTTTTCTGAATTTTCGGTACTTATCTTATAACGTACATTGTTGGATAATTGGAGTGATAATTTTATTTTATGAAGGTAAATTATTTTTGAGAGATGTCAAGTTCAAGAAATATACAGCTCACGAAATAGCAAGAATGACTTAATTATTTCTCCTGGACGAGATGACAGTGTCTTGTCAAAGGAATTCTCTAAATCTGGCCTGAATTCATGTTTACTGATATTTCAATCCTCAACCAATTTAGAGCATTAAGTATTAAAGGTAAAATAATTTTTTTATGAAAGTTTAGGGTTAGCCAAATCTGTAGTTGACAATTGTAATGCATAATTGCAAACCTGCATAAAAATTTAATTTGGAAAATAGTACTCACAAATGTAAGCTAACGTCATTAAAAAACTTGTAGTTTACAAAAAGACACATTTTTCAATTCCTTATATTAAATATAAGCCATTAAAGTTTGCATAATTTAAGCTATTAGGGAATTATCGCTGATAAATACCTTATTTCCTAATACCATATTTGATATCTAAGCATGCGGACATTTTTTGAGTTTACGCTTATTTTGCTCAGCGCGTTACGTTATTTGAGAACAGATAACGTAATCCAGGCAACGAATGCTCAAAAAAGGATGTAGAGGGAAATTTTAGGGACAGAAAATTTGACTTCGGAACTTTGTTTGGACTAGTCTGGAGCTCACTAATACTGCCCTCCTAAGCCAAAAAGACGTATCTCAAGGTTTCACTGTTTTGAGATATAAGGCATGTTTTGAATTTCCGAAATCGCGTCAATATTTTCAAATATTTACTAATATTTTTTTTTGTAGTTGTACTAATGTAGAGGTTAATAGTGGTGTAGTTATGAATTTATATTAATTAGGTTACTAGTTTTTTTTTTACAATGAGATACGTCTAATTGGCTTAGGTTTTCTCATATTTTTTTAGATACGTCAAACTTTGTTAGCACTTTAAAAATACTTAACGATTGAAATACGTTTATTTCGCTATGGAAATATATAGAAAATAGCTCCAGCTATCCTAAGGTATAAAAATATGCATTTCGGCCAAAACTTGAGATAACGTCTTTTTGGCTTAGGACGGCAGAATAGGTGGTGAGCGGAGGGTCTTTTACGTACACGTTATGACTATCGATAAATCTCGAGAAAGTTCAGCGAAACACTATTTTTTGTTGTTTATTGACAGTAAATCTAACCTCAACTCAAATAGACTTCTTGACTTTCAATGTGTGTACATCTACATATTTCTTTAATTATGACATAATTACATTTTCCACTCCTTTGGATTGGCATCTAGTACAACCGCTGTTTCCAAAAGATCATCTATTGTGTTTTCAAAACATTACAAATATTGGGTTAGGTTATATCACAGAATAATTGGTTATATCACGTACTATAAATAAATACCTATGCGATAACACCTGTTTTGCAAAATACTACATTAGTACCTTATGTTGAACAGCGTTAACGTAGAACGTATAACCTTATTTAAAACTGTGATAACTCCTTATTCTTGTTACATATAATTATAATTATAAGTATAAATATTGTTTCAAAATGATCGATGAAGGTTTTCAAAAGGACAATCGAACAATATACCCACTATGGATATGTTTAGAGTGGCATCTTTTATAAAAAACACGGAACGATTCTCTCTTGGTGAAGTTCGTGGTGTTAAAGCTAGCAAGTGGGTATATCATTTTATTTCATTCTTGTTTTAAAATTTTAATAAATCCGAGAATAATTCAGATGATTAAATAACACAAAAAATATGTTTTTAAACCTTCTAGTATAGTAATAAACATCTTCAAAATGGAAAAAATATTTGAGTTTTAAGTAGAAACTAAAAACTAAAAGAGATCAGAACTATGTTTATTTCTTTGTCCGACATCTATAATAAATTATGCCATATGCTACTTGTTGATAGAATGTGCCTTGGACAAAACAAAACGGAGTACAAAACTTATGTTTTTTATTATTTAGAATAAAATAAGTATACAATTTATATTAAATTCAATTAATATAAATGCATTATGTATGTATACAAAATTGTATCTGTATAGTTTTTGCAAAAATTGTACGTAGTGTTTAAAATTAATAGCCAGCAATTACAACTTTAATTATTTGTTACAAATTTAAAATTACGATTTAAGGGTTGATATTTGGCATATCCTATTTTTCCATATAAATAAACACTAATGAAATTTAAAAAAATGCAAGTTCCCCATTACATCCTATAGCACGATAATTAATCGTGAAACGAAAAAAGGTATAATAAATTTGAAAGAAGCCGAAATTTTGCATACACTCTCAGACCCACCTTTTATAAACAACTGGCTTATTTCAAGAAAGAAAGAAGGTAAAAATGTCATGGTGAAAACTAGATTGGTATTACTAAATCATCACAACCAACAATGGGTGCGTTTAGCAACGGTTGGCAACAGTTATGGGCAGCGGTTCCCTAGACGACAACGCTGAATATGTGATAATTGTCAACTGTTGGAACTTTTAATCATCGGCAAAATTGACGCTAAGTTTATTCAGCGGTGAAACTTGACCTCACTTTCTTTCATCAAGCAGATTAATTTCGTCTTCCAAAAAGTACTTCAAAATAGATGAATCAGTCATAATCGCATGCACTAAACACTAATTTATTTAACCGTTTTAACATTTATGACATTCACTAGATAACATAAAGATTTTCTTTGACATAACCTCAACTGTAGTGACATTTAGCAACATCCTTTACATCGTTTAGCGAACTCACAATAATTGATTAGAATCAAAAAGTAATCGGGTTGAGTGATTATTCTCAGCGGTTGCATTCCCTAAACGTGCCCACTTTTCATCATTTACGAACCTATGGAACCCATTAACTCTCAGTGGTGCATTTACGCACCACAAAATTAGATTTCTTTTACGACTTACCAAACACCTTTTTGATCAGCATTGTCTGGAGGTAATCTATTAGCTACTTTATGTCCCATAAAAATCACGTGGTTATGTATATATCAATTTGAAGTAGCTCTAGGTTTGTAAAAGATGAAAATAGTAAGGTTATTTTTCCATTTCTTTCATTCTGAGAATTTTTTTGTCTGACTACTAGAGGGTGCTAGTTTTTTAATTTTTCTTCACATCAATATTGAAATAACTAGAACCATTGAAAAATGCTTGGTGCGTTCTCGTATCACTGATATTTATGATTTATATTTTCACTGACTACAAAAATTTCTATCAAGACGTGCTTACAATGTCTGTATGTATGTATGTCTGTATGTCTGTCTGTGTGGTTGATCGAATTTAATCTGCATTTCTATCAGTTAGAAGGTAATTGTGAATGTTCAAGATATCATTAGAGAAAGAATTAGAAGCTGGTTTAGAGAAGGTGGCAAACTGGGTAGAGGAAAGAGGTATGTACAATTTGATTCCACTTATACGGTATTTTGGGTTTTTTGAGACTATATGATGCCAAATTAACACGTGACGTGTTAATTTTATCTTTGTTTAAATTTCTGTGAAAGATAGTGCCAGAAATTATTTTCAAAAGATAAATAAATAAATATTGAATTTCATTTAGATTTTCCCTATTTTTAGTAGCAAATGGGTTAACACTGTTAACAGGTTGACCAACTTCTAAACTGCAGTGTTTGATAAAGTAATAAATTGTATAATTTGAATTATTTTAGATATTGTAGACTATTAAAAAACTAATAAAGATGATCTCTAATTAATCAATGTATGCATAACGCTAAAGATAATGAAAACAATATGATTATTATATATAGAGGTATTTCATCTTTACAAAGTTTGGGGATTAAGTTGATCAACGTGTACAGTGACTTTTTACTAATTTCAGTAATGCCTAAAGTTTCTGCCATGACACTTTTTACCAAACTTTTCTTCCTGTGAAATACGTCAATGAATGAAAAGTATTCAAACTTGAAGAGCATGCATTTTGAGTTACAGTCGCTAATCCATCCCTTGACATGAATTGTCTCTCATAACGACACAATGACTAATCTCAAAGAAAAAATGCATCTATGCAAAAATATTCACAATAAAAAAAATGTATAGAAAAGATTTTATAACTTATTTGATAGGAGCAGCAATAATAAATATAATCGATTAATTGATTCCAAACTTAAGCCTACTACAGAGCGCGATACATCTAGCGCAAAATAAGCTGCACAAATTAATGTTATTTTTTATTTACCTAAATTCGATAATATGTATATAAATCTACGCTATTTGTTTTTCTATTTAAAAATAAAAAATCACTCTCAATATAATTTTTCCTTACCTTTAACGTAGTTGCCTTTGCAAAAATCATAAGTCTAATAACGAAATGAGAATAACTACCTTTTTGTGAATAATAGCCTTTTGGTTCTCTCTTTTGTTTCTTAATAGATGTAAGTACTAGTGCAAACTGTAAGGATCAATAAAAATTATTATAATTAAGTGATTTTTCATTTTTAAATAAATTTAATAAAATAGAAAAACAAATAGCATAGATTTGAAATGGATATCAATGTATTCAGAAAAAAATCTATAATTTATTGAACACTATGAGCCACCACCTTCCCATTTGAAAAAAAAAGTTTTCGATAAAAAAGTGATTTGTACAATTTTGGAGCCTTCGTAAATAGTTATTAATGAAATTAAACGAAAAATTATATTTTTCCCTTGGACTTTACCTGCCGTAGAACAAATTTTTGTATTCCAAAGCACTCTAGACGAATGTTTTAAAATGCTTAAAAAAACTGAACATCGACTCAAAAATTCGCGAAAATCTCATGGTATACTCAGAATGTTGCCTTAAATCTAAATATGCAAAAATATACAGGGTGTTCCATTTAAAAATCGAAAGTTGCGGTCATTACCGGGTAAACCGGAAACGGTCTCATACCGTTTTTATGTCCAAAAATGCATTTTACAGGTAGTTCATAGTCCTCAAATTTCAAATAAGTTAAAAAATAAAGGAAATATAGGGGGAGCCACTAGCCTGTGGCACCCCGTATGTGAAAACTACAAAGAATCTAAGTGTATAGTTAAAAATTATAGCCCTTATTTTACTATTACAATAACTGTTGGATAGATATACACGCGACCGTTAAACATAATAACAGTTCCACTAATTTTAGATAATAAATGTTAGAAAGTTTCTTGTGGCATTGTATAATAATAAAGCGTCTGCTATAGCAATCTAGATGAATTGAAATATCGCACGTACAAGGGTACCATAGCACGCTAGTCGGTAACTGTAAATTTATATCTCGCTTCATTTTAATCGACATGTAATGCTGTAAAGCTGCACCTCTCCCACGCCTACCTGCACATTCAGGAAGGGTGAGTTAAGTTGTTTTTTTATTATTATTTGTTTCCAAAAAGGCTGCGCCCATTATGCATTCTTTCCGACCCAAAATAATTAGCTAGCGCCCTATAGCCCAGGCAATAGGTATGTTTTACCTTGCAAAAGATCAAGGAAGTTTATACTTAGCATAGTTTTTAACAGGGTGAGTGTAGAGGCGTTGACTGTTTACGTTTTTCGACAAGTGGAAGATTCGGATCAACACCGAGAAGTACGAGTCGATTGTCTTCATGCGCCAATTTATCGAAAATCGGATTTTAACGCCACTTTCTATCGGGGGTAGACAAATTCCAATCAAACGGTGCATGAATTATTTGGGAGTAAACGTAGACAAACGACTACGTATACCATCCACATTAACGAGACTGTACGCAAGGTATACAATGTTCAGGAGTCCGCTCCTAGCAAGGGGTTGATCAGACCAGTAATCACATACTCACCCCCGCGCGCCGGTGTAGTGCAGGATACCGGCCACAACAATGAAAAAACCTAAAAGTCTAAGGCATCGTCAAACACTACGAAGTCTTGGAACACAAATTTATGTGCCTCATTTCTGGTTCAGGGATTTGTATGCATGTTGCCTCAACATAACCTCACTAGGGGACTACGTCCAAGAGATTTCTCAAAAATTCTACTCAACCAAACTGGGCGATAGTCCGTTAATCCGCAACATAACCCAAATCAAACAGCATAAAGCGATCCTATTTGATCTTAAACACCCCCTGCCATTCCAGGCGTTGCACAGTGTGGAATTTTCGCAATCTAGGCGGACAAAATACCATTTTGCCAAGTGTACGATACTTTAATAAACATCTTAACTCCTGAAAGCAAAATGATCAAACTTCATGAGCATGTACATAATTTTTTATCAGCAACATTCGAAACATCCAAACAAGTGTCGAAAACTGTCGTGCTCTTGTTCACCCTATACCAAGTAAGGATACACTGAATGGACACGCTTCAACTTCTTAGCTGAGTACAAGTGTTCTTGCGGTTTATATGTGTTTTAGTGACAATATTATTTTAAGGGTATTTGAAGGTAACTGGCCATATAATTTTTTTTTTTTGAAAATTTATTCTATAAGACTAAAAAGAAGATAAAAGTTTAAGTGTGAGATAACACGGAAAAATTAAATTTTATAAATAAGTAACTAAACTTTTAACTCATACCTCCGCAGACTACCTTCAACTTCTGAAATTCAAAAAAAAAGAAGGTTAGTTTGTGTATTTCTAATATCAGAAAGAAAAAGTTGCGCGAGCTTGCGCTCTCACTAGTTTTTTCTCAGTTTCAGAATGAGTGTCGAAATTTCTCGATGATCAATTTTTGAAATATGGGCCTCCAATCCCAGGCAAAGCAAGTCAGATGCCTTAATGTCTTATATTTTACAAAAGTTGGGTAACCACTCATTCCTAAATAGTATTCTGAGCAGCATTCGTAAGTCAGTGGACCTTGTTTGCTGTAAGATAGGGCAAAGTTGGCTAAGTCAGATAAACATCAGGAGCAATTTTTAAAACATTTTTGGCTTGTTTGTTGCTGCCTGACATTGTTTATCAATCTATACCCTCTACTTCAAAGGAAAATATTACCCCTGTTACATGCTGTAGGCCCCCCAAAAAAATTTGAACAAAACTAAGAAACGTAAAATTCTTCATCTCGTTAATTCTGCTTCTCACGAAGAACTATCGCTTGCAGGTGCAATAAAGTTGCATAAAGTAGGTAAAAGGGATTCAGCGTCGATAGTTAAAGAACTCTCTAGTGTCCCAGCAAAGCAGGGCACATTAATAAAAAAAGGCCAAGGAAGCAATGTCAGGCAGCAACAAATTACCATCAAGCCAAAGAACCATTATGTTTTAAAAATCGCTCCTGACGTCTATCCGACTTAGCCCATCCTTGTCCTATCTTGTTGCACACAAAGTCCACTGACTTAGGAATGCTGCTCAGAATACTCAGAATACCAAACTTTTGTAAAATATGAGACATTATGGCATCTAACTTGCATTGCCTGGGTTTGAAGACTCATTTTCAAAAATTTTGTAATTAAGAAAAAACTAGTAAGAGTGCAAGCTCGCGCAACTTTTCCTTTCTGATATTAGAAGTACACAAACTAACCTTTTTTTTTTTTTGAATTTCAGAAGTTGAGGGTAGTCTGCGGAGGTATGAATGAAGAGTTTAGTTATTTATTTATAAAATGTTATCTCAAGCTTAAACTTATATCTTCTTTTTTAGACTTATAGAATAATTTTTCAAAAAAAAAATTATATCTTCAAATACCTTCAAATACCCTTTAAATAATATTGTCACTAAAACATATATAAACCGCAGGAACACTTGTACTCAACTAAGAAGTTGAAGCATGTCCATTCAGTTTATACCTACTTGGTATAGCGGAAACAAGAAAACACGACAGTTTACGACACTTGTTTGAATGTTTTTAATGTTGCTGATAAAAAAATATATATGCTTATGAAGTTTGATCATTTTACTTTCAGGAATTAAGATGTTTATTAAAATATCGTACACTTGCCAAAATAGTATTTTGTCCGCCTAGATTACGAAAATTCCACACCGTGCGTTGCCTTTTTCAGGCAACTCCCTTAGCCAAACTTTTCCCTGCGAAAATCAACTACTATCCTAAACTTCATCATTTCTCAACTTACATCTTCAATCCATTTCTATTCTCTCTCTGTTTGTTTACTTTGTTCTCGTTCTTCCCTTTTTGTTCTTTTGTCCATTTTTATCTCCAAATTCCCTTTAGGCCGATAGATTTATAAAAATACTAACTCTTTTAAACATTAACTTTTATTTCACCACATTTTCCTGGCAGGAATTGTTTCGAACGGGTTTTTTCCTTGTGTTTAGTTTTCCCGTGCCAGCAACCAAAATTTCAATGTGTTCGCGCTCGTGTGTTATTTTAATTATTATTTTTAACTATTTTCTAAAAAACACTTGAATTTTCGTTTTTGTACAGCGAGTCATTGCTTTTTAAAATATCTGGGGTTACCTGTCTGACAACGCTGACTTCAGTGCTCTCCGTTATCAAAACTTCGCATAAATTTACTTTTTGTCAAAAAAAATGAGGCCTTCTTTGGTTCTAGTATACACAGTAAATTATTATTTAATTTTTTTATCCCCTTTAATAATGAGGTGGGGGTGGTAGTAGAGGTAGCTCGTGGAAAAAATTGAGAATTTTGGTTCTTGTACACATACTAAATCACAATTTTATTCTTTTACGCCCTTTAAGAGTAGAGCGGGGGTGGTAATGAGGATGGCTGATGTTAGAACAAATTTTGAGGCTTTTGGATCTTGTACACACACTAAATCACAATTTTAATTTTTTCCTCCGTTTAATAATAGGATGGGAGTGACAGTGGAAGTGGCCGATGCCAAAAAATTTTGAGACCTCGGCTTTTCGTATATACACTAAAACTTAATTTTATAGACTCTTGCTTACTTTACATATGGGGGGGGGGGTCCATTTACCCCCAACCCTTCAACGGATAGAGATCAAAATATAACCTATTTCCTGATCTAGCTATAATACGTAGGTGTACCAAAGAACAATTTTAAAAAAAGGGCTTTATTGGTCTATCCGTGGTAAAATGTTTTCTTTACTAATTTGAAACTAATTGAAAACGAATCCGTTACCTGTTTTGGCGAAAAATCTCGGGAACACGTTAAAGAACAACCCTCATTTGAGGATAATATTGGAATTGATATTAGTCTAAATACTAAGTTTCGATAACTAAGTAGAAAAAGAAGTAAAAAAAAATCAAATTCACCCTTTCAACTCTCTTCGCCATTCCCTCTAACTCCTAAGAGGCTTTTAAAAAGAAAAAGAAGGGGTAGGTCTCACTCTTATTGATCGGTTTTAATTACAAAAAAAATCCTAATAATCAGTTGGATGTCTTTTTTAACATATTAAGGTGACTTGGCCATTTCGGATCACTTCTGAATATTTCTTACCCCTCTAAGGAGGGGGTGTAGGGTGTCAATATCCCCTTTAAAAAATGTTGCTTGATTTTTATAGTAAAAAATTATTTAGTTATTGAAATAATTTTTGTTTGTTCAAATTCCAAATCGAAAGAGGTGGGAGTAACTATTTTGGGACTTTCGATTAGTTTTTATTACAACAGAAATCCTTGCAAAAAAAACTGATCGGTAGGCTAAAAAGTGAAGATTCTCATTTTCCCAACCAAAAGTCATTTAAATAATTAAAGATTTTTTTAATATAAAAAACAAGTAATATTTTCTGGACAGTGATATACACACCGTACACCAACCCCAAAATTGTGAGAAATATTCATCTGAATTGACTAAATCATCCTATTATGATAAAAAACACCAAACTGGGTGATTAGGGATTTCTTTTGCGATTAAAACCAATACAATCTCTAAAAAGATAAAATCCACCACTTTAATTGGTGGGGATGGGTGTAAGAGTATTCAGAAGTAATCACATTATAACCTGATAATAGCCATTTAACGAGGAGTTTTGGTTTTTTTTAAATAAATAAATAATCATATATTAGATATTGTAACTTACACCGTTTTTATGTGAGGGAAACGAGGGGGAAGGAGGGTGAATTTAGAATGTTTGCTTCTTTTTCTACTTACCTAACGAAAGTGAGTATTTTGAAAGAATTTTCTGCCCTAAAGAATAACTTTTTGTTGCAAGATCTAATATCAATTTCAATGCCCCCCCCCCCCAAAGGGTTGTTTTTACTGTCTTCCCGATGTGGGGTAATTAACGCATTTCAAATACAGGGTGCCATTAAAAAAATTGGTGGTGGGGAACGACTAAATGAACAAAAAAACCTTATATAACATAGGGTCTAAAACCCATAGTTTTAGAAAAAAAAATAAACAAAAATTTCGAAAATTTTCAATAATATTGTTTTAGAACTGCTGGAATGTAAGGTAAGGTCTTTAGCGGTGCGGTACAGGTGAAAGACGTCGGCGTTTTCTCAGTGCTTAGTAGATCTGAAGAAAACCTTTAAATACACACGTCGAACCCGTTCGTTGTTTTTGTATGTTCCTTTGTTGTTTTTGAATTTTGGGCCACATATTTACAGTTAAGATTTTTTTTATTGACTTACCGTTCAAGTCGTTAAGTTCTTGATTATACAGACACTACCTGTTCGTTCTTTTTGTGTTGCTTTTTGGATTTTGGACCAAGTTTTTATTTTTATTTTCTTTATTGACAACGTTAGTTGATAGTTTAGTGTGGTATTTTAATGTGCATAGAAACCATAAAAAATTATCCTAATTTACCAAATGTGTTGAACAGAGTGCGTATGTCCTTAGTTCGACGTGCTGAAAAGTGTATTGATGCAGATGGAAGCCATTTCGAACAATTTATGTAAATCAACAATATTTTATTGATGAGTTCTATATTTACCGAATATTTTAGTTTTTGATACCTGATCGGCAATTCGTTAAATAAATCAGATTTTTTCCTAACTTAAAATACACATAATTGTTTTCTGTTATCGTATCTCAGACGTCTCTTTATTTCCCAATGTCATGCAATAATTTCTCATTTTTTGAGCTTTTAACCCAGAACACTCATTTAGGTTACAAATGTTAATAAACCACATTTAAATCCTAAAAATTATAAACAACTATAAAAGCTCCAATATTTTGTTCTAAATTAAAAAAACACACATGTAAAGAAATGCTGTGTTTAAACCTCTACGCCCATCATTTGCTTGCAGTTCTGCAAAAAGAGATAACGAATTATTTACATTTTTAAAATTGGTTGCGTTGAGGTGGTCATCAAAGGTGCCGCCGCGTGCCGACGATAACTACACGTCCATTGACCCAGAAAGACAGTGGTTCTCAAATGTTTCCTACCCTAATATTCAAATTGTTGACCTAGGTCAATTTTTTTCAAAGTGCCCCTAGAGGAGAAAGTCATAAAGGTTTTTTGTTGGTTCAGTCGGTCCCCATTACCAGTTTTTTTTAATGACATGAAACTAATTACACCCTGTATATCAAGGAAAATCTTCCTAGCTAGAGGTCTTTACAAAATTAGCAAAGAAGATACTTTCCACACGCTACAGAGAACATTTACAAAATTTTACAATATTTTTGAAAATGTAAACTAATAACTAATATTGTATAATATTATACTGTATTATTGTAGTTGTAATAATTGTACGATTGTACCCAAAGTTCATATTCACGTTAATTTCTAGTGGATGATTTAAAAAAGTATAATTCGTGATTAAAGTTTATTTTGGCCATATTGAACGAGGCTCAAGAATGTCGTGTCTATGGAAACGAAACAATAGGATACCCACTTGATGTAAAATGAGTGACAATAATTCATATATCTAAAAGAAATCTGATGTGGTCAGCACATTACTTTCTTATACGAGAGTGTGTATATAGCACTCCAAATACTTCAAGCAAACTACTAATGTTTTCTTTCCGTGTCATATCGTCGACTAACAGAGGAATCTCATTGTTATGATGATTTATTGTCAACGTTAAAAAAATTTATCGATCAGCAATGTTTTTCTGGTAGTCTAACTGATAGATCACGCCATTTAAGTACAACATGTTAAAATTAATGTCAATATACTTGGAAAGAATATGGTAAAAGCTTTAGGTTTATACTCTATTTAATAAAGGCAAAGAGTAAAAAAGCTCATTATAGATGCCCCAACCTCTAATACCTGGTCAGGGTGCTATGAAAAACTTGAAATATTCCTTTATATTTTATATATAGTCCAATCAATGAATACCTAAAAGAGGATTGTAGAGGACATGGAGTGGGAGAGAATTTACCTCTTCAGGAATGTGTTGGGGGCAGTTAGGAGGTAAACATGCTAAAAGTCAGATCAACTATGAGCGTGGAGAAAAAATGGATATTTAATAAAAAGCCTTTCAACTGGACAACGATTAAACTAAACCTTTCGATACCTGAAAAATATAGAAGTAATGATGATACACACACCAGAAGATACATACCACTGTAACATTGGACAGATAAACTGGAGGAAGAGAAAGCAAAAAATGAACAAGAAACAGACTACTGGCCCTTCAATAAGCCACCATCCAAGGACTAACTGCCAGAAATGATGGTAGAGCAAGAAGGAATACTGCACCTGGAATAGGCAAAATAAACAATGAATCAATGCACTATGGGCCGAAAAGGCTAAAGGAGCAAACCTTAGAAATTAGAAATTATCACTGAAGTATGGCTGGAAATCACACCACTATCTGAAAACAAGTCTAAAGCAACATAAAACGGCAGAAACTTACGCAATGAAGTAGTGGGGACACGTACAAAGAAGGGATCTGACACATTTACCGAAGAAAGCATTAATACTAGACAGTAAAAATAATATATTTTCAGCGGCTGCCTTTTCTTTAAAACCAGAAGATGAGTAGATTTTTTGTGAAACTTGCCTTTGCCCGGCTTCATAACGCAAACAATGGAGGATTGAGAAAGCGCAGTTAATAAGACTAATAAATCTACATATATCTTCGACGACAATATTCACGGATTCATAGATTAGTGCCATTTTAATTACTGTATTGATAATGAGAGAATCTACGTCTTCGTCAGCTTGTCGCACTGACAAATTTGCCATCTCAAACTTTCTTTTGATCATTAAAATGAAGCGATATTTATTTATATTTATTTGCGGGGGGGAAAGGGAAGGGCCTCAGCATGCTAGCTCGATGGGCGTGGCAGGGGAGGGGGGGTACTTTAAGAAGATCGAAAGACGAGAGAGCAACAACAGTGGAGCTGCCGTATGATACCTAAAGGCACGCGCGGCGCCGAGGCGCATGTTTCAGGACCCACTTGCTCCCCTTCCGTTCGTCGTACGTCAAAATGTCAAAGGACTTTTTTGTTGTAAATTTTGTTTACTTTCTTAATATCTGGGTATTTTTTCTTTAAAACGATAAAAAAAATTAAAAAAACAATTTTTGTTTTTTTTCTCTAAAGGACCCCGCAATAATCTTATGGAAATTCTGTTTCAGTCAAATCGTCTGAATTTTGGATATGTTTTAGGTTTCGTCATCCCAAGCAAAAGTCTTAATGGGCACAAAGCTCGAAAATCAATTCTTTGGCTGTTACGGAGCTTGAAAGCTCCAAAGCTCCACCACAGATTTATTTATTCTGAGTTACCTAAAAAGCATAAAGTCATAACAAAAAAATAAGATTTGCACTTTGTTATTGCACAGCCTGTTGACAGCTGCCAGTTGTCGAATTATTGTATTCACATCATGTATGAACTGAGTTACCTAAAAAGCATAGTCATAACAAAAAAATAAGATTTGCACTTTGTTATTGCACTTTGACAGCTAGCTGACAGCCTGTTGACAGCTGCCAATTGTCGAATTATTGTATTCACATCATACATGAACTGAGTTACCTAAACAACATAAACTCATAACATAAAAATAAGATTTGCACTTTGTTAAGGCACTTTGACAGCTAATTGACAGCTGTCAAGTGTCAATTTGGACAATTTGATATCGGATTTGAATTCAGCAACCTCAAAAACATAAACCTAGACATTAAAATCGAAAAAATAAGTTATTTAAAAACCTATAAAGACTGCACGAATAAATAAATCTGTGGTGGAGCTTTCAAGCTCCGTAGCAGCCAAAGTATTGATTTTCGAGCTTTGTGCCCATTGAGACTTTTGCTTGGGATGACGAAACCTAAAACATATCCAAAATTCAGACGATTTGACCGAAACCCAATTTCCATAAGATTATTGCGGGGTCCTTTGAGGGGGTTGCGGGGGGAATTTTTGGTGCGTTAAAAATTTGGATTCAGCGAGTCAAAAAATATAAAGTAAACCTATTTACCTACGATTACTACTGTAAATAGTAAAAAACACACTACCTGCCATCTATGTAAGTTGAATTTTTCATATTGTAAACAAAACGCACTGTAAACAAAACGCACGGTAAACAAAACGCACGGGACACGCAATTACAGGTGGCTTATATCGCTGACGCGGGGTTTAAAAAAACAAATGCGCCTACTTAATTTTCAAACGCTGTCAAAACTGACATAATATTTGTTGAATAATATTGTTGAATAATATTGTTGAATAGAAAACTAAATCCAGATTTTACTAAATAACTAAATAAATATGATCGTAGATAAAGTATAGTACATAATTCGAGTTGTAAGGCAATTACGCACTCATGGAAATACGCACTCGCCGCTACGCGGCATCGTGCGTAACTTTTCCATTCGTGCATAATATGCTTCTTACATCACTCATTACGTAATATACTATTACAGAACTACCAATTTTTTCAGGTAAAATTCTATAATGCCTGGATTACTTAGCATATTCCGAGAGAAACCAAATTAACAAAGTTATTTACAAAAATCCATATTTGAGCACTTAATTTATTATATAAAAAAATTGCACTCGGTACCTATAAACTTTTCGAATTATCATTTCTACCATTTTTGAGAATATTCTCCCAAATTTTCAGCGAGTTCAGAGAATTTCCGAAACAAAAATCTAGATCTATTTACAAACTTTCTTTAAGTGAAAATGCTAATTTTTTATGAAAAAAATAAAATTCTGCCGAAAAAAACCGCTACAATGTGTCGGTTTGTGATGAAAGCCATTCTTTAAAATTCTAATCCCACATATCTGGTGCACACTATGTTCAAAGTGATAAAAAAAATACACTTACCAGTTCGCGCGTACAGTCGATGCCTGGGGCTTTGCGTGCTGCTCGGCGTACTGTGGTCACTACTGAGATCGGCGGCGTAATCGGTGGAATCCTGGCGTCCTGGAGATTTGTGACGACGCTCCCTCTTACTATGCCCCAGCCGACTCTGGAACACACGATAGGAATGAGCATCACTCAGATTAACACGCGATAATGGCACGCGATGCGCTTGCTCAGGGTTTATGTAATTGATTTATTTATTTCTGCACATACATTAAAAATTTACCGCGGGATGAGGCCTGAAGTAGTAATTTGTTACTGTCCAGGTGTCAATTATGAATTTGAATGGAAAAAAATAGCGCCCCCGGGTGGGCTCGAACCACCAACCTTTCGGTTAACAGCCGAACGCGCTAGCCAATTGCGCCACGGAGGCTATACGAATGTTTCTTTACATTGCGTAGACTTACAACATGTTATAATCTGATATTTATTTCTTAAAAAATGTTTGAGGAAGGGAATTTTGTTAATTGTTTAACTACTTGTCTTTTTGCATTTTTGTTTACTACACTAAATTTTTTTAACTTAGTTAAAAAGTACTCTTTTTAAGCAACAATTCAAAAAATAAATGTTTTATATTAACTGGACGCCAAAAAAAAAAAACGTTTCTCTACGACATGATGGCATAAATTTACGAGGCAGCAAAGTTTTAAACAATTTATGATTTTTGGTCGTTTAAGCAAATATTTTGAAGTTTTTTGTGGTTGTTAACATCTATAAGGGGCATATTTTTCTAAAATCGATCTAAATCGATACATTGTTATAAAAGCTGTATTAAATTGTTTTTAAAAAAAGCTATGTACTGGCCTTTTCATTTTCTTTTTGATATTAAGTAAGTACATATTTAATTCAGTGGCGGGACTTCATTGAAAGGGGCCCGTGTTCCAGGAATATTTATGGGTCAAGGGGGGGCATAGGGTACTAAGTTTAGGGGCCCGCCAGAGATCTTGACAGGATTTTTATTTTTTCAAATCCAACCCCCCACCCCCGCTTATCAATTATTAAGCGCGGGAACCCGCCAGAGATCTTGACAAAATTTTTTTTTCACATTTCTCTCCCCCGCCCATCATAGATTCTAGATCTGTTCAAAATTTTATTGTGAACGATTTCCATTTTTGCAATACGACCGGGAATATTTCAAAAAAACCGAGAGGAAACGATGTTTTGCAATTTCAATTATTTACAATTAAATGCAAAACTTAGAGTTATGTGTAGGTACTTCATATTTCAGCAAAGAAACTTCTCTCCACTATTTGCAATTTTTGTTTAGATAATTTATTTTAAAAAAATATATCTAAGAAATGCCTCATTACAACATTATTTTTATTAATATACGACCTTTTTTTCTTATGAGTGCTATCTGCAATACTAAGTAGTACTTAGTCGACAATAGAAAAAAAAAGATTTTATTTCGATAAATTCATTTTTTTGTAAATAGCAAAAAAATGTTTTTTCGCAATTTATGGTTTATAAAGATTTTTCAATCTCTACAAATAATCTTTTAAGCTAATTTTAGATTTTCTAAGACAGATATAAACATAATTAGTCAAAGTCAAAAAGAGAAAGTACTACTTATATACAGTGTGTCCCAGGATAGATGTAACAAGAGGCGTAATGGACCAAAAATTTTGGAATTTTGGAATGGTATTTGGGGATTGATTCCTGCTTGTTGTAAAACTAAAGTATACCAAAAATGACTTGATTTGGTGTTCTACAGGGTGGTTTATAAGCAAAGTTGTAAAAATCACCACTAATAAAGTAGCTTTATTTTTCAAAATATGAAAAAATTCCACTAAGAAAAGTTATTTAGAATTAAATTTTATACTTTTATACCAAATTTCAGGAATATAAAATTATTTTTTTGAAACTTCCCATTTTTTCAATACATTAGTATTTATTTTGAACCATTCAATTAAAACTACATAGAAATAATTTTTTGTGAATTAATATTTAAAGTTATGTAGAAGCTAAAAGTAGGCTATGAGAAAAGCAGTGGATACACATTTATCATTTATTATTGACATATCTGTCAAACGTAGTCAATATTATCCTTAATTTCTGTTTCAAATTAACAAACCAAGCATAAAAAATTAAGTGAAAATGGTACTCACAGTGCGTGAAAAAATTTATATTGTGCAATGCTACGGAATTGGCGGTGAAAACTCGCTAAGAGAAGTGGTAAGCCAATTTAATTTGAAATTTCCAAACACTGCTTTGTCACGTACTCAGGCTAAGAGATTAATTAAAAAGTTTCTGGCTACTGGTAGTGTTCTTAACATGAAAAGAAAAATAAAAGCATATAATGAAGACAATGTTGGGGCTATTATAGCTCATGCCTCTGTTATAGAAAATCCTAGGATGCCACTAAGAGAGAGATCAGCTCTTATTAATATTAGCAAGTCTTAAAAAAGAAAATCATAAAATTCTAACTTTTCTAGTAAGATGTCTTTTGGGGGCGTAATTTTGATTTGCTTAAATCTACGAAAAATTCTTAAGTTGAATTGAATTCTTCAAAGCCTCATTTATAAAATTAAAAAGTTTCCATACAGCTTGTGAGATATTCTTATCGTTGCTGAACTCAAATTACCCGCCAATAAAGAACGTGAGATGAATTTAGACCGTCGTGAGACAGGTTAGTTTTACCCTACTTCTGACGTGATGACTCGTCGTTGCGATAGTAATCCTGCTCAGTACGAGAGCAGAAACCACCGGTTCCGACATTTGGCTCACGCACTCGCTCGAACGGGCGATGCTGCGAAGCTACCATCCGTGAGATTATGACTGAATGCATCTAAGGCCGTATGCTTTCTAGTCAAAGGTCGCAACGATATCTCTTTCGATTGCGAAAATGTATTAAATACGATAAACTCTGTTAGACTTAATATTTTTCTTTAGAATTTGGAACATATATAAAATAGTATAGTAGAATACTTCCTATTGATATTGAATCATACCATGTAAATTCTCATGTTTTGTATAAATCATGTTTTATTATAATTTTTGAGCAAAATATTACTGAGGTTTTTGATTAAACATACAAAAATAAGAAGATAAACAAGATATCTAAACCGCAATATACACAAACATTATGTAGATTAGATGATATTATCAGTTTTACCCTAAAATAATTGGTACATATACAGAGTGTCCCAAAAGTATGGATACGCCTGAATAACTCATCAGGATATATGAGAAAATGACCTCCATAAAAGTGCTTGAGGTATTCGGGGGCCCCACTTAGTGACCTTGGATTTGACCGCTAAGGGCATGTTCAAGGTCATTTGAAAGTCAACTTTCGTTTTTTTCTAATATCCCCTATTTTTGACCCCGGATTATAAAAGTGCGAAAAATTTTGCATTACAGTTATAAGGAGTCAAATTGACCCTGGGAGTCATCTAAAGGTCAAATGTCTCTCGAAATTTTCAGGCTGGTATGTCGTCAGGATAGCGAGATATGAAGAAGGTGACCTCTACAAAAATTGTTGGGATTATCGAGGGCACCATTTGACGATTTTGGATATGACGTTAAAGGTAATTTTAAGGTCATTTGAAGGTCAACTATCGTTCATGAAATGGGAACCCCCCCTAGTAGCCGAAGTTGATCATGAAATGACCTCGGGTTCTACTTAAAAAAAACGAAAATTGACCTTCAAATGACCTATACGGTCAAGCCCAAGGTCACCAAGTGATGCCCCCGGTGACCTCAATAATTCTTACACAGGTAATTTTCTTCATATCTCGCAAACCTGACGAGATACCAACATGGAAATTTCGAGATGACCCCTAGGGTCAATTTGACTCTCTACAACTCTATGCAATATTTTTCGCTCTTTAACAGGCGAAAGTTAACATTCAAATGACCTCCAATCTCAAATCCAAGGTCACCAAGTCGTACCTCCGATAAGCTCAACAACATTTATACAGGTTTTCTTCATATTTCGCTATCCTGGCGTGTAATTCAAGCGTATCCATACTTTTTGGACACTGTATAAAAGAGCATGGTGGAATACTTCTCAGTGAAGTTGAGCCATATCCGTCATACAGGGTGATGGTCAGAAACGTGTAAATCATGTATGTGATGTTTTATATAAACTATGTTTCATAATTTTCGAGCAAAATGTTCTAAAGGTTTTAGTTAAGCACATAATAAATACAAAAATGTCTTTCAGGTTTAAGCGAACTATACGTACTTTAAGTCGTATATCAGTGTCACCTTCAAATGTTATTAAAGTATTTTGAATAAGAATATTATGAGACGATGGAAATATACAGGCTGGCGTGACCGAATACACGAGGATTTCGAGAAAATTTTGGTTTTAAATACATAAAAATATGGTTCTAATAAGACTAATTACGAATCGAATAGAAGTTGCAGTCGGGAGTTGCTGACTGCGAATATCTATTAAACACGATATTTTCTGTTCAAATTTGATGCATATATAAAATCGTACTTCCTAGTAAAATTGGGTAATGTCCGTCATACAGAGTGATCATAAGAGTCGTGGAAACTAACATATTTTATATAAACTATATGTTATTATGATCTTAGAGGAGAATGTTCCAAAGGTTTTTGATTAAGAACATAAAATTACAAAAGTGCAGAAAATATCTAAACTGTTATACAGTGTGTCCCCAGATTGTGTTTGCGATAGATGTAAAATAACAAAAAAAAATTAGTACGGCTTTCATTTTCTGCAGTCTCGGTCTGCTTGACGTAAAATTGATTTTTACCAAATTTCAGTTAAAATGGGATCTAACTCGCGGAGTTAATATAAGAAGAAAGTAAAAGAAAATAAATCATTATAGGTAAACTGGTCTTTCTGTTAATTTTACGGAAAAATTATATTTCGATAAAATATTTGGCATTGAAAGTTAGAGCCATATGCCAACTTTCATTGCATTTGAACAAAATAATAATAATAATAATATCTCCTGAAGAAATTAGAAGTTACAAAGAATTAAAAGAAGGGTGGCATTATATAGTAATTTAGGTGGGGTACTATTTGAATAGGTTTCTAGTTGAATTCGTTGAAATTGTTAATTGTGTTAAAAAAATAAAAAGCTATTTACTTTAAGTAGTATTATTTTTTTTTGTTCAAATGCAATGAAAGTTTGCATATGGCTCTAACTTTCAATGCCAAATATTTTATCCAAATAGAATTTTTCCGCAAAATTAACAGAAAGACCAGTTTACCTACAATGATGTATTTTCTTTTATTTTCTTCTTAGATTAACTCCGCGAGTTATATTCCAGTTTAACTGAAATTCGGTAAGAATCCATTTCACGTCAAGCAGACTGAGACGGCAGAAAATGAAAGCCGTACTAAATTTTTTTTGGTATTTTACACCTATCGCAAACACAATCTAGGGACACACTGTATACATACAGTGCTTCTTTCAAGTCCGAGCGAACTTTCACGTAGGATAGACGATTTAAAAATTTTACTATAAAATGTTATGAAGATATATTTAATAAGACTATTACCAATTCGAATGGAATTTGCTATAGGGCGTTGTCGAATACCTAATATACCCTTCTGACAAAAATTTTATACAGAGTAGCATAAAAGTATGGGAACAGCAGGATAACTTGAAAAATACGAATCCTAGAAAAAAACTTTAAATACAAAAGTTGTAGGGAATTTCCTAGGATATCTGACGGTGACCCTGGATTTGACCTTGACTATTCCCTTCAAGGTAATTTGAAGGTCAAGTCGTTTTTTTAATGGAACCTTTACTTTTAACCCCGGAATTGAAACGAGCAGAAAATTTTACGTTCGGATATGACCCTCGGCACTTACAAAATTGATCTCTAAAGGTCATATTTACTTTACTCTTGAACTTCAATTTTGTAAGTGCCGAAGGTCATATCCGAACGTAAAATTTTCCTCTTGTTTAATTTTAAAAGTAGGGGGTTCCATTTGAAAAAAACGACTTGACCTTCAAATGACCTTGAAGGTCATAGTCAAGCTAAAAACCAAGGTCACCGTCAGATAGCCAGGGATATTTCCTAGAACTATTGTATTTAAAGTTTTTTCTAGGATTCGTATTTTTCAAGTTATCCTGCTGTTCCCGTACTTGTCTTGTTATTACAGCAGATGTTCAAAATGTTCGCCATTGATAGTTTGACAGTGAGTTAGACGGATATAAAAATTATCAATTGTACTTCTTATCATTCCAGGTGTAATCTCAGCGCACACATCTATTATTCGCCGAAGTTGAAGTTGAAGTTCAAGTGTAAAGTAAAGATGACCTTTAGAGGTCAATTCTGTAAGTGCCGATGTTCATATTCGAACGTAAAATTTTCCGCTCGTTTCATTTCCGGGGTTAAAAGGAGTAGATTAAAAAAAAATCGACTTGACCTTCAAATGACATTGAAGGTCACTGTCGAGGTCAAATCCAAGGTCAGTGCTGTTAAATCACAAAACTGATTCTTGTAGAATGAGAGTTTCTGATCTCTTTTAAAAAGTAAGTGAATCATATATCCTGTAGATAATATATCTTTGGCTGGAATTCTTAAAGCTTATATCGCTCCACTTCCACTCTAGGTTTACAAGAATAACATCCACCCGAGTAATGTTAAACCAAGGCATTATAAAATACAGAAGTTTCAATACCTTCTAGCACATAAGTAAACAAAAAGGTTTATTCTGTTTATTCTGTAACGGTCAACTTTTTAAGTGTTCTTAGATTTCTGTTAAAATTCGTTACGTTATTCTATATCTTCATTACCAAAATAACCTAATTTGTTATTTTTACCAAATAGTATAGGAAATAGCGTGCAAATTCGACGACGAGTGGTTACCGTCTGCCAGTCGGTAATCGAAGAGACCATATAAATACAATTTTTTTTCTCTCTGCAACTTTTTGGTATGGTGGGGGATAGGGAGGGGGGGGCATTTATTTTTAAATCGAATGATTATCGATATCTGACCGCATAGGTAGTTAGTATATGTACTTCACATACCCCAATTACGCTGGCAGACGAAACTTCCGAACGGCGCGCGCGCTAACCGGAAAAAGAAACTAAAATTTTTTTTTCTTTTTCCGGTTAGCGCGCGCGCCATTCGGAAGTTTCGTCTGCCAGCGTAATTGGGGTATGTGAAGTACATATACTAACTACCTATGCGGTCAGATATCGATAATCATTCGATTTAAAAATAAATGCCCCCCCCTCCCTATCCCCCCACCATACCAAAAAGTTGCAGAGAGAAAAAAATTTTGTATTTATATGGTCTCTTCGATTACCGACTGGCAGCCGGTAACCACTCGTCGTCGAAATTGCACACTATATCCTAGACTAAAAGATATTTATTAACGCTGGCCCTGTCTGACGGTTTGCTTACGATTCGGCATTCCAGAATAGCACGAACACGAGTGGGTAAAATAGCCACATGGGAACTATTCCTCCAATGGCAAGTACAGATGTTGCCCTTGGTTACAGCCCTCGAAAGTAGTGCACTAGTCGCGAATGTAAAATTGTAACTTACTGTTCTTCGCAGACTCTCCTTTGGGCCTCAGGCCTAAGAAGCTATCAAAATTGTGGCTGAAATCTGAGCCCTTCAAGTGTTTGTTAGTTTTGAAATTTAACGTCTTTGGTGAATTTTACCGATTAGTTTAGAAGTTAACACCAAAATCTGTCCAGTATAGACGTCCTGAATTAAACTAGCATTTAGTAAGTGTAATGTTAGCTGCTTTATGGTAGTTTAATTAGAAATTACAATTTAGAGTCAGTGTTAATATACCTATAATGGTATAGTTGTGCAGTTTGTTGAGTTACAACTGGCACCGACTTATAAATTTGAGTTTGTAACCAATAACAGTATCTTCGTCCATTCTGCTGCAGCTCCGTAAGTACAGAAATATTTACATTTCTCCCTCGAGTGTACTGGCAACTGATAATAGTTTCTGGATAAATTCCTGTAACTTTGTTTTACATTGTGGACAAAGACTTCTATCTTCCTGAGTTTTGTGCGGCATTTCACGGTTTGATTCGACAAACTACAACGTTTTTTTTGAGTGTTTTTACCTTCTCTTATAGACTTCTAAAAAGATTTCTTGTTTAATACCTGTAACTAATTTACTGTGCAGAGCACTTTATATTTTTTTGTATGTAACTTGTATACTCAAAGAAAATGGTAAATGAATTCAACCAAAAAGAGCATATGAAATCGCGCCTATCTAGTTTCATAGTTAAATCAACCAGAAAAGAATAATCGAACAAATTTTGTTACCATACAATTTTTATTTTCATTTTGAACATGAAATTCAGTTGATTAAGCAAGTAATCATTACAATTACAATCATTACAATTCAATTCGACAATAGTTAAAAACAAAATATACTATTATCTAGTTTAATTTGACAGAATTCAACAAAATAATTGTCAGATGAAAAAAATAATAGTCTTATTCATCTATTTTTTAAGTTAATGTTTGCTTGTTGTACGACAACTTTTTATTAATTATAATAACAATCACCTTTTGTTTAAAATACCATAAATATAATTTAGTTTAACAAAATTAACGATATTGTTAGTTAACCATTTTGTTTTGTTGAATTTACCCACACTATTTCTTTGAGTGTAGTTTAAAATGCTACTATGTATTTTATTTCGTTTATCTTTACCTTTGTTTACGTTTAGAGATTTTTTTAGGATATAAAATATCATTTAATCAGTTTCAGTCAGTAATATTGCGTTGGTCAACTAATCATTTAGTTATCTATCCTTTTCCAGTAGATTTTAATGCTCGATTAATACATTTAGATAACAAATTGTTATTGTTAATTAGTTTTTTATTTTTTATCTTTAAACGTATGTCAGTGAATTTATAAATTTTACCGTTTTCTCACACTTTACCTTTAAGAAAATAACGATACTATATTTTGCGCTCCAACGCGGAGCTTTGTTCAGTAGTTTTAGCTTTATTTTTTGGTCATTCACTTTAGCAAAAATAGCAAGTTATAATTCATAATGTCTATTTTGCATTCACCTAACAAAACAGATAGTTCGACTGTCAGTAATGTGAAGCTAAATAGTCCTATGTTAAAAATTAAGGGCACACAACGCTTATTTACTAAGCACAATGCAGTTAGGACATTATTAGTTGTAAATGTATTGTTATGTGCACTCAAGGACAAACAAAATACAAGTTTTCTTACTTCTTACTGCATATGGGACGTTTTTTATTAAAAAACAGTTGAGAATATATGTATATAAAACAAAAAACGTGAAACTTGAAAAGCTCATTTTTTCCAAGGACGCCAGTATAGTTCCTCTACTTTTCTTTGCTTCGTTAAATTGTGAACAGTTCCCATAAGAATATATCAAGCCTATTCCGGACCTGGTGCCTCAAACATAATATCCTAAAATTGAACGAAATTTTAGACTCGGTCGATACGTTTATCTCGGTTTACTTTTCAATATCCAATCTAACCACGAAAGTGGATGGGCGTCAGGATGACGACTTTATAAGTTATGTGTGTTGTTTTCTGAAGAATTTGAAATATTAGCTATGTTATATGACGAATAAAAACATACTGAAATCAGCACTAAGCAATTTTATTTTATATTTTACGTTTTGTTATCGAAAGAAACAGTGAAATCAGTTTAAAAAGCGAGAATTACTTTAGCTTCCACTTTGTCTTAAATGAGTTTTCCAAACAAGAAGTTTTATCTTCATTAAGAAAACGTCCTAGGAATTTCATGAGCCTTAATGAAATCCGGCAGTTTTGATTCATGAATGAATGTGCTTGTAACAGGGCCTTCGTAAAGTAATCTATGTATATAAATTCGATTAAAAGTGTATACTTTTTCTTAGTGAAAATTTTCACAAAGTTATGACGTCATCAATATTTCTTTTAAATGATAATCCCTATTTTTTTCAACAGAATTTGAAAGTTTTAAAATTTTTCTTCTTGAATGTACAAATTCCGATATTTGCGTGACTATCACTTTCACGTGTAATTTGCGCAAGCAGTGTGTTTGTAGTGTCAGGTATTAGTAGTTTTATAAAAATCATGGAATTAAAAGAACACGACAGAATTAAAATTATTTATCTACGATCGATATATAGAGTAGGCTTTTTTTACCAGTAGTGGAGCGCCTGGAGCGTTAAAAACATGAAAACCTCGGATTTCAGTTGCAGTGAATGAAATTTAAAAATTCAAAATGGAATGTTTAGCTTATAATATACATAAAAAAGTTTACCTATTAAAAAATTGTGATCTTGATTTGAATAAAAAAAAATTGATAATTGCAACAATTCAAATAGTATAATACATATTAGGCTGTAGAATATTTTTTTTTTTAACGAAATTAAGTTAACGTATCTATTTATATAGAGACAGTAATCGGGGAAAAGAAGTAAATTAAGGAAAATTAAATAAAAAAGAAAATTATTAATAAAATATTTGTTTATTTAAACAATTTACATTTTTGTCCATACCAAATATTTTCTTCGACTTCATTTATTTGAATGATAGGTGGAGTATTAAAACAACTATTTTCGCTGCACTGTAGACATGCTACACTACAATATAAGCCACTCTTCCGACATCCACAAGCAGCTCCACATCCCTTTTTGCAATTACAAAATAACATTTGCAATAGATTATCCGGAGCCGGCAATTGATTCATTATTATTGGGATGAACATGTTATTGGAATACTTCCATCCCCAATTTTCAATATCTATCCTAGCCATATCTGGATTTGCAGGGACATTCTCTTTAGGTGTTCAATTGCTGCATCAGTTGTAGGAGGTAATGACGAAAAAAGAACACTTGTATTTTTGCTTTTATGAAAGAATTGAACCTCAACATATTCAAATCTTTAATTTTTGCAGGATTGTTATTGGCCATTTGCAACGATGTAATAACATGTCTCCATCAATGAAGTAATGAACATTGTCTAGACTTTTTAAATTAATGGAAATTTTTGGGAATAACTCGTAAAAAGTTGATTTTTTTGTCTTTAGCAGTTCGCCATTTTCAAATAGAGTAAGCGGATATGGTGCGAGTTCATAATTCATATAATTTTTAAGCTCTTCGTCATTTTTTTTTTTTAAATACAAATACGTTGAAATAGCAGCAATTAATCAACAGGAATCACATCGTCATGAATTTTAATTTTGTTATTTTTCGCCACTAGATGATTTCAATTCGCAAAAATTTTTTCCCTCTGTTTTCTTCATTACATTTAAATCTTTTTCAAAAGCATCGTAACAATTTGTATCTTTATCTCCAGTAATTCCGGTAGCAATGGACATAACAGCATCTGTATCAGGAAAAGGGCTGTGTTGCTTGAAGAAGTCCACCAATCTTTTTACATCGACATCATCCCTTTCTATTCTAGCATCTGTCGAATCACTATGTTGATGACTTTTCTTGAACGATATATCACAAAAATGTTCTATGCCTTCAATAATATCTAGGCTATAACGGAAAACTAACTTGATTTTTGCAATTAAAAATCTAGAACTACGTCCGTAAAGTTGTACATTGCAGCTGTCGCTGTCGTTCTCCCCTCCACGTTTTACTAACTGTTTAAGGTCCCTACGACCCTTATTACACTCAGGTATCTTTGAAAGATATTGTTCTATGTATATTTAGGTGAAGTTCAACGTATACATAAAAAAAATATTATTTAAAATAAAATTATATGCTAAAATATTAATTTTTTATAGTTTTTTGTTCAAATAATGATAAAATCAAAAGTACAAAAAAATGTTTTAGGTAAACTTTGAAATTTATAGTATAAAAAACAAAATCCCACCTTGACCATATAAATTCATTCACTGTAACAGAAGTCCGAGGTCAAAACCCCCAGGCGCTCCACTACAGTATTTTGAAAGCGCAAAGTTGACGTTTTCTAGGTAGCTGTGAATAATGTCACTTTGCCGCCCGTTTCCCATGGCAACGTGCAGCAATAGTAATTTACGTTACAAGACCGGAAAGAGGCGTTTTGCAGGTCGACCTAAACAGATTCCAGGGCGAGCCGCAGGTGAGTCTTGAAAGAATTTTTTTTTTTCAGCCGACACTGTCATACAAAATCAATTTTGTATTATTTTTTTAATAAATTTTCTAATAAATACAACGGCAAACAATAATAACTAATTAAATACAATATTCTGACGACCGACACTATTATACAACTTCAATTTCTGCTCGCGACGCTTCAAAATCTGAATCCATATTTTCCATGACTTGTGAATTGACTTTTGAAAACTCGTAAAAGTTAAGTGTATTTATCTATTTGACACTTATCTCAACAATTAACACAAATTCGTTTCCATAGCAACGGGAATAACAGGGATCGGAAAAGCTTTTGCCGATCTCTAATATCGCTTTCCGGTCTAGCCTGGGAAAATGTTATTTTCTGGGGGAAAATTTCTCCAGAAAGGGTGTACCTTCTGGTCGGCCGAAAAAATAGTTATTTTTGTCATACCTCCCTCGTAAGTATACTTTAATTCCATTGTTTCGTCGATTGTAAGTAACGCATTATGTACCAAATTCTTGTTACCATTGGCAACGGGTCGTTATTTTTCATAATGTCCCTAGGAAGCAAAGGAAATTTGGGAAAATTTTCTCTTTTATATAACAAGTACTAAATTAAATGTTTTAACTTTTTTGGAAGTAAATCCAGAAAAACCCTACTTGCTATATCTTCTATATCCAACATTATTTTCAAAATTGTACAGAGCTATTATAATACTATGATTTATTTTATCTTGACAGTAGTTGTCATTGCAATAGAAGCCGCGTCCTAAATTTATTTTATTGACAGTTGCCATGGATATATTCCAAGCATCGCTACCTTTACTATTTGCTTAGCAAATATGAAATCTTACTCAAATAATTACAGTTTTGCACTACTTCTTCTCAAGTTTTTTCTAGTTTAATGATTCATAGGTATGACGAAATAGTATATTATGCAAGGACCATTTAATTCGCCTACGGCTCATGTCATAATTCTCATGCTCGTGTCTTAATAACCATTAAATGTGAGTTGCATACACTATTTTTTATACGCGACTAGTCATAATAAAATAGAAAATTAACACTTTATTTCTGAAATTTATTAATTATAGATTACTATTTAGGAAATATTATGAAAACTAAACTTAGTAAATATTGTGGATTATTATTTCAATTTCACTTTCACTATCACACATGTTCACTGATTTTAACTGCAAGAAGTATACAGTAAGTATGACTTGTCAAAATTGATAAATCTTAGCTCTGTCAGATATTCAAAGCAATAGTTTATAACCAACAGAATCGCAACACAAAATTTGTGTCTTAATGGATTTGTATGTTAATGAATCTCATTAAAGTACAGGTAGGGAATGTCTAATAAATGAATTACAGTATGGGAGTAGAAAAAATATGCACCGCGGGTCGTACAGTGCGATTTCTTGGTCTCGAACCTCAGCCCTACGGGCCTTGGATTGCAAGAACTGTATTCTCGACAAAGAAAAGTGCACTTGTGGTACATAAATAACTATTGTGTAACAAGTGCAAAAAGTGTATATTTGTTGCACGAAAACAATAAGTTTGCAGATCGAGACGAAGTTGAGAGTTCCCGCCCCGCCGAGCATTGGATTACAAATTGATTGATTGGGTGAACTGAAATTTAGTTTATAAGCTTTATTTTTGATAAACTAATATTTACCGAGATATTTGCTAAGAAAAAAAAATTACGATTTTTCCAAAATCCGTTTATAGTTTAAAATGCATTTTTCTTCTGAAGCAAGTGCTGTAAACGAGCGAAAAATTTTGAGCATAAATGTTAACGAAAAACAGTATCTAACATTTTTCTTAATTATTGACTGCTTACATTAACAAAATGGCGGCGTTATCATTAAAAAACTGTGAGGAAGCACATTGTTCTGTCATAGCTTCTTTGGAATTTATGCTACAGAAATAGACAAAAAATCATTTGAAAGCCTAATTAATGGTTTTTTATTTTGATTGTTAGCATTATTGACGTAAGTGCCATAGTTCCTGAGATATTTAACACTTTAACTAAATACTTCGTCTTATAAACGTTCGGACGCCATCTTCGCCATCGTAAGCAATCAGTTTAATGGTTAAAACAGGATCTCAGTTATTACAACAGGATGAACATGTAAAATTTTTAGGTATAGAAATGGACAAAAATTGTTCCTGGGATTTTCATGTTAAAAGTCCAACCAGTAAACTTGCTACCAAAAATTATGCCATCCTGCAGCTAAGGGGCGTAGTAAATATCGAGACAATTAAATCTTTTTACTATGGGCAAATAAACTCGATTCTCTCTTATGGTATTCTATGCTGGGGTAACTACACTAGGATAGAGAAAGTATTTCTGTTAAAAAAGAGAGTAATAAGGAGTATGTTTCAACTTAACTATATAACTTCCTGCAGGCCCTATTTCAAGCAACATGGAATCCTTACGGTTTACACATAGTAGAGTAAAATCTGCAAGTAAAGTCGCTTAGTTTTCGAGAAAAAAAAAACCGGCGTAGAACCAAACCAGACTTAGTGGGATTCTTTAGTAAGATAATCGTGTACACGAAATCGTTTTTTACGACATTTTTCGGTGGTCGAGAACTTTTTTATTTCGGAAAAACTCAAAAAATAGATTTTTAATGAAATATGTTTTTTAACGTCTCCACCGCTATATCTCTGAAAATATTTGTGCTATCAAGCTATTTTTTGTTTTTAGATTAAAGTAGACACAATAGCGCTTCGAACTACGTCCCACGTGAACTCGATTTATTTTTTTTAAGTTGGTAAAATAATAGGAAACTCAAACTTGTTATTTTCAGTAGCGTAATTTTAGGCAATCGAGAAAAAAGTTTATTTATGAAAATTTGTATATACATACTGCGTACAAATTGAAGCCAATAGCTGAAAAAAGTTTTTAGGATAAAAATTTTTCATGTCCCGTTCATAGTATTGAGTCAGCGATTTTTTTTAACGGGCCAAAGTCATATTCTTGCGCGCTCGGCTGTAGCAAGCCTGCCGACTACAACGATCTAACGATCCCGGTCGGGGTGTATATAGTAGTTTAACTTATATCAATAGGTACAAAACCAGTAGTGATCAAAAGCATCTAGGGGATCAATTTTATTGTTCAATTTTTCATATATTGTACAGTAATATTGATCATATGTTGTTAATATTAAGAAATTGTATAATAAATATTAAATAGTCTCCTTTTAATAATAAAAAGACAGGTGGTAGTAGTACAGTACCTAGAGGTAAAAAATATGCAAAACTTCGAAGTAATGTCATATTGAACGGATTTCGTTCATTTTTGGCAGTATAATAGCAAATGTTTCACAGAAAAGTTTCTATATTGAGCGGGGGCTTGTTAATTTATTTATATTTTTCCCCCTCAAAGGGGGTGGTGGCACTTAAAAAAAATATATAAAGTACAATCATATTTTAAGAAGAAAAGGTTCTATGCAATTTTTCACATAAATTAATAGTTTTTAAGTTATAACGACTTCAAAATTGCGATTTTAGCTTAAAAAAAGGTATTTCTAAACGGCTTTCGTCAAGTATCTCAAAAAGTATTACTTTATCGAAAAAATGTTATAGACCAATTACAGAAAGTATAAACTGGGAATTAATTATATTTTTTGTTTATTGATGTAGGATTAATAATTTCGGAGATATTTAAGTTTACATTTGGCATCCAAGTGTTCGTAAGATAACTATTTAGAGTGAGAGTTAAATATCTCAGAAACTGTGACACCTACGCCAAGGATACTAATAGATACAATAATAGGTTATTAATTAAGCTCTTAACTATTTTTTTATTTGTTTATGTAGTATAAAAAACAAAGAAGTTATGACCGAAGCAATGTCCGTCTACACATTATTTGAATAACAACGTCGCCATTTTGTTACTGTAATTAGCCAGTAATTAAAAAAATAATAATAATTTCAAACACGGTTTCTCATTACTATGACGTAGATGCTCAAATTTTTTGGTTCGTATACAGCACTTGCTTTAGAAAAAATACAGTTTAAACTATAAAGGTATTTTCGACAAAACGTATTTTTTTTTCCTATTCCAAATATCTCAATAAATATTAGTTTTGTTCAAAAATGTGTAGAAATCAAAAATAAGCTCATAAACTAATAATGAATTTCGCTTGTTTATTTATTTACATAGATTTAATAGTTTCGGAGATATGAGTTTACAAATGGCATCCGAACGTTCATAAGACGAAAAATGCAGTTTAAATGTTAAATATCTCAGAAATTGTGACACATGCTAAGAAAGGAAATTAAAGACAATTAATTGCGCTTTCAAATTATTTTTTACTCGTTTTGTTACTCTAATTAGCCAATAATTTAAAAAAATTATCTCAAATACAGTTTTTCGTTAAAATGTAGCATTACCTAAATACTCAAATTCTTTTTTGCTCATTTAAAGCACTTGCTTTAGAAAAAAATGCATTTTAAACTTTAAAGGTAATTTCGAAACCCTTGGATACCAAATATAAACTTAAATATTTCCGAAATTATTAATCCTACATCAATAAACAAAAAATATAATTAATTCCCAGTTTGTAGGGTGCTTTCTGTAATTGGTCCATAACATTTTTTCGATAAAGTAATACTTTTCGAGATACTTGACGAAAGCCGTTTGAAAATACCTTTTTTAAAAGCTTTTATTTTAAGCTAAAATCGCAATTTTGAAGTCGTTATAACTTAAAAACTATCAATTTATGTGAAAAATTGCATGGAGCCTTTTCTTCTTAAAATTTGATTCTATTTCAGCTCCAATAAATATATATATTTTTTAAGTGCCACCCCCTGAGAGGGGATGGCACATTTTTTATGAATGACATCTAATTTTTTAGATGACAGTAAGCAACTCCACCCCAACCTAGAATGCTATATATTAATCTAGATTCAACTAATGCTACTTCTACGCGACTAAACTGAGCAACCCTGCATGCGAGGTGTATTAATTGCGTCCCAATGTCGCGTTTAGCGCTGATAAAAAAAATCGCTGTTGCCAAACGGTACACTTTAGGAAAAAACATATCGCTTCAAAAACTTTTGTGATTATTAGGCTTTATTTTCTTCGCTGCATGTATGCAAATATTTTCAAAAATAAAAAAGTTTATCGATTGGTGAAGATTTCAATACACAAAATATGTATTTTTGGTTTATTTGATTTTTAGAGAAATGAAAGTGCGAATTGTGCCCAAACCGTTTATATTGGTAAAAGCGCTACAGTGTGTGCTTTAATTTGACACAAAACAAATTTCGGTACCTTTAATAGTTTTAAAGATATGGCGGTGGAAACAAAAGAAAACAATTTTCTTTAAAAATACATTTTTGTCACTTTTTATTGATTTAAAAAGTTCGAGACCACAAAAAAATGTCGTAAAATATGATTTCATATGCCCGGTGACATACTCAAAAGAACCGAATATGTTTGACCTGGTTCTACGCCAAAAAAAAAAACGACACGCTAGACTTAAAAAATCGCTGCTCTAACATTATATATTTTAGAATGTGTGTGTCATGTCAGAAAAAATCTTGATCAAATACATAAATGTAGTGACATAAACAGATACACTATGCGTGCCGCAAATGACATATGTTCCACCGAGTAGGTTGGCTCAGGTGGGCAGGGGACCATATGCAACTGCTTTACAATCACTTACCTCAGAGTCTGAAGGATTTAAGAAGCTTCAAACAATAATTTAGAAACCATATTAAAAACCTATTAAAAAATCAATGTTCTTTTTCCCTATCCGAATTCTTTCGATTTCGAAATAGCCATTAATTAATGATCTGAACAATCTGATTTTACTGACTGTTTCATTGTTGAATATTTTAAGTGTCTTGGGACAAGTTTGTGAAATAGTCTAGGTTGTTTTATACTTTTTATTATTTTTTTAGTTTTTGTATTGATTACATATATTTAAAATGTGTATTTATATATATTTTAAAAATATGTTGTATAGTATATAATATTGACAATGCCAATACTGTTATTGCAGTCTAATTGGAAATAAAGTATATTATTATTATTATTATGTTTAAACTTCCATATCTTCGACACCATTAATTTTACAGAAATTAGAAAAATAAGAAATGCATCTCCGATTTAGTAGCTCTCTTATTTGTGTGTAGCATGTTTTCGCTCAATGTAATACTTTTCGAGTTATTTGACAAAAATCGTGTTGAAGTACCTCATTTTTCAAGCTAATGTCCCAATTTTCAAGACGTTATAAATTAAAGACTATCAGTTTAAATGAAAAGTTGCATAGAGCTTTTTCTTATCAAAATTTGATTCTCTTTTTATATATTTTTGTTTTTCTTTAAGTGCGTCCACCCCCTAAAAATTAGTCCCAGCTGGAATGTTTCTGATTTTGAATAATTACTTATGACAAACATTAAAAAAAATCATCAAAATCCGACCTGTTCTTGAGGATTCCGAAGCCAAAATCTTCATTGACTCGCTATGAGTCAACCAAAACTGTCGCCAGCTCCCAGACTATCACGAACTCGCATTTAATGTGTTGTGCTGTAGAAATCCTAGCTTCAAAATAAAATCATTTTAAAAATTTAAATTCATTTCAGCATTTCGCATACCTCTCACAATGTATGCGAAGCTTAAATTCACGGTCTGCATTCATAAAGTTCATTGTTTAGTACAGCTTGGGGAATTTCTTAATTACTCGCCTTTAAAACATACGTATAATTAATTCAATTTTCTTTTTTAAATTTGAAAAACTTACTATGGTACGAAACAAACTTGTGTAATAATGAAAATTGGCTTACAGTGTGGTACAGGGTGTAGCAGAGAAACTGGCGATTATAAAAGCTCATAAATCATTGAAATGCTTTATTTAAGAAATTATGAATACACTATCTTAAAATACAGAAAATAGCTATTTGTATATCGTGGGAGAAAATTGTAACATTTCATCCTGCGGATGTATTTTAGCGAAGCGGAGGGCAGTAATCATCCAAGGGATGAAATACCACTTTCCTCCCGAGGTATACATATGATTTTTTCTACTACCTACCTCTAATAAAAAACAGGTAAAAGAAAAAACAATTTTTTATTCACAATCATACAGAAATAATCAAATTGTCTTACAGTCAAAAGTTGGAAAGTATGACATTTCTACTTCATTCGATATTTCAGGTTGGAAAGCAGCCACTTTCTTACCAGTTTTTGGGTTGGAAAGTGAGCATTTGTATGTGTTTTTTACTGGTATTCTTTTAGTTGTAGGAAATATAAATTATAAGAAAGACATAGAGAGAATGTTTATTTATTTTAACAGAAACCCCGATACAGAGCAATTAATTCTACAAATAACTGAAAAGTAAATTGAATAAATAATTATATTTTACAAATTTCACTTTGACATTTGTCATCTGACAAGAATTTTTTGTTCATTGCCTGCTTAATAAAAATATAAAATGTTATTTAAAAATTTAGTATACGATTTTTTTGGCTATTTCCTTGCCTTCTCTAAGTCATCAGTTTCTTCCTGGGCCCATATTTTGCCACACTAGTATTTGGGGCGTCCTGCTCCTCACGGGTTTTCTTACAAATCCGATGCACCATCCGCAATCAAATATACTCATTATACTGCACTTGAAGCACGCTAAAAGAAAATTTACTTTATAGAACACTGCTTTTCCCACCATATGTTAAGGAATGAATATCTCAAAGAAGAAAGTTATATAAAGTCTCCGATTAAAGAACTTATATCTAGATACATAACAGGCTATCTTTTCACTATATACCTTGTTTGCTCCTAACATAGTCACATTATATGTCCATTAAAATGGGTTGATGAACATCACATCCCATAGGCAACAGTGGCGTTGTGTGTGTAGAAAATGTGTAGAATGGTAAATATTTTCATTAAAATGAATTATTGCAATTCCTGCATTACCGGCTCTTTATATAAGGTGATGTAGGCATACGATATTACAGTAAGATAAAACAGTAAGATAAATATGTATTGAAAGGATATTAAAATTTAATTGCTATTTACTTTATAACTGTAAACTGAACTTCATCATGTTACGACTATGGAACGATCGATTTTCTTCTTTTCTAAACTGCTTTCTGCAAATGGCACAGCACTTCACTATTTATTTGCACAAAATATATTGTCACTAAACTGTGTAAATATGAATAGAGAATATTATTTAGGTATTAAGCAAATCACAACTTAAAATAAAATTACTTTTTCACCAGTTTTTGGTCGGAGAACACGAAAAACATTTATTGACATTAATGGCCGAACTGTCAACTGAGATTATGATAATCGAACTGAAGCCGATCGTGTACGAGCGGCCGCGAATACGCCGATGGGCCAATCAGCAACTTATGGGAAGAAGTGCCTTAGAATGGGAGTCTTTCGGGATCATAAAATTCATGCCATTATGTATCTAGATATAAGTTCTTTAATCGGAGTATAAAGTCGAAGAAAGTTATATAAACGTAATATGGTGTTATTTTTACCTACGTTATTTTTACCTAAAATTTAAGCTCCCGTGAGATTGCCCTAGCACCTAGCACCTAGCACACCCTGTATATGCAACTACTGAATCTCTTGTGTAAAATTTATTTCTCTAAAATCTTGCTTACATAATTTTTCCACATCTCTATGCCACCATATTTTTACTTTTTTTTATGCTGTGTACAGATTGTTTGATACATCGATATTAAATTTTAAAGACGTGATAGAGGATAGAAGGGAGCATTTAGAATATATATGACCATGTTTTGTCAAACCTAATTCCTGATTTAATTTATTAGTATAGAATCGTAAAAATAGAAATAATTCATAACTAGTTTGCATAATATTATTTTAAATTATTGTTTTGGTTCAATACCATTTAAATGCACGACGTATAAGCGTACTGCTGAGTCAACAAGGTTTTATTTAATAAATAAAGTCAACATTGAACTGTAAATGCGGATGCATCATTTATCCGAGGTATTTAAACGGGAAAATAAACAATGATCAGGGAGTATCTACGCGGGCATCAGGGATGCGTGATGCGTCTAGGTAGGGCACCTTGACACCGGGGTGTCTAGGCACAGGCCGCTGCCCATTGAAAACGTAGTGGGTTTGTATCCCAGATCGTGATTGTGATATCTGTAAAGTGTATTGTTATTGTTCAATTGTTGCTATCAAATAAATTTTGTTTTGTTGAAGTGCAGTGGAGTTAATTCACCGTTTTTGTCCAGGTATTCCTAATTTTCAGCTTGAGCAGGTTTTGGGCGTGACACATGGTGGAGGCGTCGTTCGCTGCCCGGAGAGTGTCATCGATTGTTACTGATTGTTTATACAGGTATACTGACAGGGGTACTTTTTGAATTACTTATTAATAAGTAGTCTTGTTTGGGATATAATCTACTAGCACTTAATTATTTTTTTCATAAACATGTGTTATTTTCTTATTATGGTTTTTTTCTTATTACGCAGGTTTCTCATTAGCCGCCTAGATGCGTCTAGTGGTGAGAGATCCCAGAGGTGGTAGAGAGAGATAATAACCAAAGGATTTGAAAAATTATAAGTGCAGCGTATCGTTCTGGGTGTTTGGAGAGGATAGTGGTAAATGATTTTTTATCAGTTTGTTTAGAAATGTTCTTTTTGGACAGCACCATAAATGGGGATCTCTTGTAGCGTTATTAAAAGTTGAAAACCAAAGAGTCTCGCCGGTTAAGTATATGGAAATGGGCCCAGCGGCTTATCGGGCTATTCATTCACATGAATGTTGCTTATGACTAGGAATATTCAATAATAGTATATTACGTAATGAGTGTTGTAAGACGCATATTACGCACGAATGGAAAAGTTGCGCACGATTCCGCGTAGCGGCGAGTGCGTATTTCCATGAGTGCGTAATTGCTTTACAACTCGAATTATGTACTATACTTTACCTACGATCATATTTATTTATTTATTTAGTAAAATCTGAATTTAGTTTACTAGTCAACAATATTATTCAACAAATATTATGTCAGTTTTGACAGCGTTTGAACATTACGTAGGCGTATTTGTTTTTTAAACCCCGCGTCAGCGCACTAAGCCACCTATATTTGCGTGTCCCGTGCGTTTTGTTTACCGTGCGATTTATTTACAGTGCGTTCTGTTTACAATATGTAAAACTCAACTTACATAGATGGCAGGTAGTGTGTTTTTTACTATTTACAGTGGTGATCGTAGGTAAAATATATAATAAATCTCTATCCTCTCTATTACCAGAGTTATGGCAACTTTAAAATTATTTTTTCTCAAAACTATTGAAGATAATTAAATGAAATGAATAGGGGACGTTGATATAAAATAGCTTTATATTTTACATCTTTTTACATTCGTATTACGTCATTTAGTATATTAAAAAAATAATTTAATTTTGGGATGCTGTTTTTATATCAACCTCTTCCAAAAAAATCTATATTATTTAACACTGACATAATATTATCGTGTGTAAAAATTACTGCAAGGTTAGATTGGTGGAAGGTGCTTAAAAAAATATAAACCTAGGTAATGAGCAACAACACAAGCACACAAAAAAATGTGCGAAGACTTAGACCATTGAATTCCTACTCATTTGGATGTTAATAATCAAAAAAATATACTACTACTTTTAGCTTGGCTCTCAATTTTCTTTTTTTTCTGTTGATTTTATTAGACAATGTGGTTAGGCCGTTTTAGTCAATCCACAATAATATATCCTCAGGAAGGAACATTAACGAAAAATATTTCATACAAAAGTTGTTCCGTTCTGAGGGAGACATCTTTTCGGTAGAACAGTTTTCCCTGATGAACGGGGTGGGGTGTGGGTGGTGCTAGCTTTTAAATTTTTAATGGCACCCTATGTTTTTATCGCATATTCTGATTCTACGGAATTTTGTATCAAACATTTTTTTCTCCCCCCTACCCTGATGACTGGGAATGGGAATAACTTTTGAATTTTCAAAAATCTGCAGGGGAACGTCCCAGAAGTAGGACATTTTTAGGAAGAGTGTTTCAAACAAAAGTTGTTTAGTTCAGAGAGGGACATCTTTTGTTCTGTCTGCCTTACAAATTGGGCCCGAGTAAGGCCCACTGGAAAAAATATTTGAATATCATATTTGAACGTATTTTTTTTTTCGTAGAATGCAAATGTGCAATAAAAAATTGATATTTCCATTAAAAAAAAAGTTGGGGGCCCCAGGGTCGTATCAAGGACCCGGACCGGATACTGAACCATAGTACTAGATGACCCCCATTGAATCCTACAACTTGTATTTAAATCAAATTTCAATTGTAACTAAACCGGCGAGATAATTGCGTTCTTGTAATTTCAATTGTTGGTATTGGGCCCGAGTAAGGCCCACTGGAAAAAATTTTTGAAGATCATATTTAAACGTATTTTTTCCGTAGAATTATATTCTGCAATAAAAAATAGGGGTTCCCATTTAAAAAAACAAAGTTGGGTATCACAGAGCCTCACCAAGGTCACGGACCCGGTGCCCGACCACAGAGTCAGATAGCCCCCTTGGAACCCGACAACTTTTGTAGAGGTCATTTCTTAATTGGTGGCTTACACGACGAGATATTTGCAATAATAGATTAAAATGGTCCACCCTGTATATTTTATTGAGCATTCTTAGTAATAAGCAACATTCATGTGAATGAATAGCCCAATAAGCCGCTGGGCCCAATTCCATATTCTTAACCGGCGAGACCTTTGTAAGGTCCTTGGGAGAGAGAGTTGGTTTGTTGTTTTTTTCTGTAATCAGAGTTTACTTTGAATTATTTCAATATAATGTCGATTGTATTATAATGCAGCGGCCGCCCATTCAAATTGTATCATCAACCTATCAATGGAGTAGAACAAAGCAAACTATATATCAAAATATTAGTAATAACTTATTACATCACAAAATGCATGTTATCCAATTTATAAGTTGGTATAAGGGGTAGTTACAGCCCAAAAAGTAATTTTTTTAAAAACATGTGTTTTTACTCACCATTTTTACTCTAATTCGATGAAACTACATGATAGGGGATATTTTTTTATGCCAAAATGTTCACAATTATTTGCTGAATTCGTCCATACATACCAACTATTTAAAAATCGCAAAACTAATCATTCACGGTAAATCAAACGGGGAGTAACAGTGTGCGTGCCACGGTAAGTCCAAACTTCTATTGGCAATAACTTTTGATTTCACGCTTACCAAAATTCTGATACATATATAGAAAACTTTGTTATTCTCTTAGCTTTAATTTAAGTACAATTACATGGAGCTACGTATTCATTTTGTGATAATAATAGTATAAATTGTAACCCAATGTCACGAATTTCTGCGTACCAAAGCTAAGTGTCGGTCTTATGAATGCGTGGCCATGCGCGCTCGAAAAATCGACCTTATTGCTGATTTGCATAAGGGCATGGAACGGAAAATATGCCGTTAACTCATGTTATAAGGTTTTGAGCTGTAATAATGAACAATTAAAATGAAGTATGTGAAGTAAAATATTTTATCTCATGATTTTTAAACATATACACTTTTATTAATAAATTGACAGTTACAAACTAAACAAAAAGTTCTTGTTAAAAGTGCAAGTTATTGTATGTATATGGAACAAAACTTAAAAGCGAGTTTACATTGTTAGAATTATTATTTCGTATATATAGTGTGTAATGAAAATTCTCGAATAGTAAAAGCATCAAACAGCAAAAGATGTACAGACAGCCATTATTGCTCTATTTTGTCCATTCAAGTTGAATAATATTTGAATGTGAAATAATATCAAACAGTCACATGACAAGGAAAGCCATCACTAAATCTTTTGCAATATACACATACATAAAAAAACAAAAAGTGTCAACAAATATTAGGTTGCAAGCATGAGCGTCCACAAAAATATTCTTAAGGGGAGCAAATATGTATATTCACCTACGACATTAGAGTAAAATATATCATCTGCTGAAAAATTTAACAGTATCGCAAATAACTAGATTTGCTCTGTGTAACCATGTCTACAGATGTAACATACAGTTTAAAATTCATCTTCGCTGCTAGATGCGTATAAAACCTCCAATTCCATATTGTTCCAAAATAAGGGACATTTGCATATATCACTACATTTTAAACCAGCCTTAAAACACTCACATTTTAAAATATCACATGCATCCTTGTCCTTATAATATAGGTAAGTTCGCGTACTTCCTTATGCGCTGTTTCCAAATAGACATCACTGGTAAAATGTAATTTCCATCATAGGACCATCCCATTCCAACAGGATTTGCCCTATACGATGAGTCATGACTATTACACCAAATTTTTGCTTGTAACAAGAAACGTCTTACGTGATGTATAAAGGAATCCTCAATTGGTGGAAAATTAGCAATGGTCGAATTGTGAAGAAGATTGTACCTTAAATCATCTACATCTTTACAAGTTTTTGATTTGTATAGCAACGGAACATATCTACGAGCAATTTTGACGGCATCGTTTATAAAGGCTGTCGCTTTATCAAGTTCAAGCGTGCTCTTATTTTGTTTGAAAAAGGTATATGCAATTTTTTTTTCCAATCCCGTATAAAGCACTAGTCGTGTTGCATCCAGTTAAAGCATGTATGGTGGGCAGTGACAAGCAAATACCAATCCGTACATTATTACGAATTGGTATATATTTTATATGCCGTAGGTGAATATGTATTTAGAATAGAACAGAATAAAGTTTTTTTAGCATAAGCTATCTTCAAAAGTAACATATATTTGTACATAGTCATTTATTATTTTGTGCTCTGTCGTCTATATATAATTTAGTAACATTTTAGTAAACAATTTTAAATTACTAAATATTTGATTTCCGTGGGCAAAGCATTGAATACGCGTAGGCCATCGCTAACAGTTGATTTTTTTAAGAATGATATTTTTCATTATTATTATTATTATTCATTTTGCAGTTTTCAGCAGACCTTACTAAATAATTGTTTCGATCTTTTAACTAAGAAGGGTTTAAGGTGGGTAGGTATTAGATTTTTCTCGATTTTATATATTAAAGTTGTTTCAATACTTTGTTCCACTGAAATCCAACCCAATTGGTTGGTTTTGCCAATGTTCTTACATAGATAATCAATATATTTTAAAAACGTCAACTATCGATCTAAAATAATTCCTAAATATTTAATTTAACTTACAAATTCAACTTTCGCATTATTAATGTACAGAAACAGTTGATCATTTAAATATTTTCGGCAATTAGCTTCAAGAACCATACATTTAGTTTTGTCATTATAGAGTTTCAATTTTTTTTGTACATAACTATATATATAACATACAAAGCTCTTTATTCATTATATCTGTGATTTCAATTTGATTTTTTTCAGATACATATATTCCTCATCCTTAAAAAGGCTTATATATGAACTTCTTAGGACATGATTTATATCATTCACGTATATAATGAATAAAAGAGACCCTAGCACACTGCCCTGCGGTCTGTGGTACCTCATACGAAGTAGTAATTTTAGTAAATGTCTTATTGTTTACTTTAGTTTTATTTTTATTTAGTTTTTTCACTTTAGTTTTATGCTCCCCCTGAAAATATTTCTGTGGACGCTCATGCTTGTAGCCTGATATTTTTTGACACCTCTGTTCTTTTATACATGTGTATATTGCATGAAATGAGGTTTAGTGATGGTTTTCCTTGTCATTTGACTGTTTGATAAGTTTTATTAGAAATAAACATTTTCATTTTGAATGAACAAATTAAAGCAATGCTATTTTTGTTCATAAAATCTGTCTATACAGCTTTTGCTGTATAGACTTATATGTACGGATTAATAATAAAAATGTAAAATCGCCTTTAAGTTTTGTTTCCTACAATAACTTTTTATTTATTTTGTAACTGTCAATTTATTATTAAGTAAAAGTGTTTATATGTTTAAAAAGTCATGAGATAAACATTTTACTTTACATACTTAATTACTTCCACGTCCAGTGGAAGTATAGTAACGACAAAAAAATTTTTAAAAATTTTTATTGTCCAAATAGGCTTAAAATGCCATGAAACGTCGAGATTTTAAGTTTGAGCGAAAAAAAAATTTCTGTCTGTCTGTCGGTCTGTCTGTCTGTCTGTAACTTTTTTTTGTGCGCACGTTTACTCTGAAACCGTTTAAGATATTGACTTGAAATTTGGTACACATATGTACTTTAACGAGATCTAGAACTAGATTATATTTTCATCTTGTTCCGTCGAAAGGTTGGGGGGTAAATTGGGGTAAATTTGGGGTAAATGGGTAAATGAAGCAGGTAAGAGTCCATGAAATTGGTATTTAGTATATACAAGAGAAGCTGAGGTCTCAAAAATATTTTGGCATTAGCCACCATTACCACCCCCACCTCCTTACTAAAGGGGATGAAAAAAAAAATGATTTAGTGCATGTACAGGAACCAGAAACCTCAAAATATTTTTTACTTCATCCACCCCCCCCACTACCACCCCCCCATCACCACCCCCACCCCACTACCTATGTGGGGTGTCGTTTTATGGGTTTTTGGGGTAGAGGATTTCAAATATTATATTATTAAAGTTCCATAAATAATTATTTTCACATACAAAGTTTTTTCGTTGTGAGTGACTTGGACAGAGAATCTGGATGTGGAAGTAGTGATTCCTTGGGCAGCGGTTTTTTAATTGTTCATTATTACAGCTCAAAACCCTATAACATGAGTTAACGGCATAATTTCCCTTCCATGCCCTTTGCAAATCAGCAATAAGGTCGATTTTTCGAGCGCGCATGGCCATGCATTCATAAGACCGACTTAGCTTTGGTGCGCAGAAATTCGTGACATTGCGATATAATTTATACTATTATTATCACAAAATGAAATACGTAGCTCCATGTATTTGTACTTAAATTAAAGCTAAGAGAATAACGAAGTTTTCTATGTATGTATCATGATTTTGGTAAGCGTGAAATCAAAAGTTATGGCCAATAGAAGTTTAGACTTACCGTAGCACACACACTGTTACTCCCCCTTTGATTTACCGTGAATGATTAGTTTTGCGATTTTTATATAGTTGGTATATATGGACGAATTCAGCAAATCATTGTGAACATTTTGGCATAAAGAAATATCCTCTGTCATGAATTTTTATCGAATTACAGTAAAAATGGTAAGTAAAAACACATGTTTTTTAAAAAATTACTTTCTGGGCTGTAACTACCCCTTATACCAACTTATAGATTGGATAACATGCATTTCCTGATGTGATAAGTTATGACCTACATTTTCATATATAGTTTCTTTTGTTCTACCCCATTGATAGGTTGCTCGTTAAATATGCATCTTTGGGGGGTCACGCCGCTACACTATTAATATCTTCTCGATTTTTCTATATTTGCTTTCCTATTTATAAAGGAAAGTATAATACCGTGCGTGTAATTTCCCATTAGGCATGTACATTCACGTAGCGCGAGAGATATGACAACACAGCTTACACAGCGCAGTAAATTCGCCCGTCGTCGGCGAAGCATCCCAGCTCTCAGTTATTTCATTTCAGCCAGCTGGCACACGCGATGTTGTAATTCTTACTCCATATGCCTAGCCCGCGACTACACGCACTGTATTAATTTGGAATTGTTATCAGTTTATGTTTCACAGAGGGCACCTTTATCTTCAGAAATAAAATTTCTAACAAATATTGGTTAATTACAGCCCTAATCTTGTTTAAAATATTTTTAAGCATCATTCGTCTTTTTTTATTTTTGAATCACTTCATTCAAAAGTTCATTTATTTTCAATCAATTTTACAAATGTGGGCGGAAAAGTTCAATGATTTGAAGAAAAAGTAATAAAGTAAAACGTTTAAATAATTACATAGGCATACCTACATTATTTATAAATATATCTGTTTGGGTCAGCATTTTCTTTTAACGCAAGCAAATTTAATGTTGACTGACACTGACCTTGACTACTTTGTGTTGATAAATATAAGAGTGCATACAAATATTAATAATTCAAAATAATAATTTCTAATATTGAATAAAAAAATTGGTATGAATTGAAGACCTAAGTGGATAAAGGTGTTATGTCACACTTTTAAAGTTTTGAGTAAATTAAACAAAACGATTTTGAGTTGGAACTTATTTATTTTGTCTTCGATTCAAATGAATAATACCTCATAAAATAAATTTGGGTTACGTTCTTTTGTTTACACTAATATTAAAGAACAATATCAAGCTGTTATGAAACTAGATTTTTCTGCCCAAAACTGTGTACATCCATTAAAATTACTGGTTGCATGTATGACATGGCGCCTTTATAATTAAAAAGTTTCTATAAAATATTACAAATTTAGAATTCACCGTTTATTGGGTGTTAAATCTATATCGAGGGTGTTCAAAAATTGCATAAAGTAATTTTTTTTAAAAATGCGACACTTTTATCCACTTAGGTCTTCAATTATGATCTGATTTCAATTTTGCGATAACACGGTAATGAAATAAGTGAAGCCTCAGGTGATACAATCATATAATAAGAAGTAGTAGGCAACATTAAAACATATAAGTTAAATATACTCAAACTAGTACAGTTTTCATACACCGAATAGAAATATTATCGAATATCTTCTAAGGTTTAAATAAAAAAGAATACTACTAGGTAATTATCATGGGTTCTATCTCTATTAAAAAATAAAATAACAGTAGTTAATTTTATAAATTTTATTGGTATTAAGACAAATTACAGCAGTAAATCCCTTGATTTTTTAAATTTCACCTGGGGAAAGTAATATATGTGTATACATTTTTTTTGTACTATTCAATGAGCAAGTCCTGAATCTGACTGTTCTCAGAAACTACTAGGTAATTGGTCGAGATTTTGGCCAGCATCGACTACTTTTGTGAATTGCCCTGTGGACAATGCTGCAGCATAGATGATAGCTTGATACGATATTAGGAAAAACAAAATAATTAAAATGTTGTAAGACAAATGCACCTAGACAGGGTTATTAATAAGAGATATATAACAATTTTGAATGAGAATAAGAAGAGATACACGAGTTATACGTTATCACTTGTTTACTCGTTATTTTTATTTTGATAACGATACTAGTAAATGTCATAATAAATATAGTTATAAATAATATTGATAGTTTTACGCTATCACTTGTTTACCCATTATTTTATTTTGATTATTAAACGTCTAATAAATATAGTTATAAATATTATCAAATGGCCACAAGTTTGATAAACCGGACATATAAATATCCGTACCAAACTCGCAGCCATCAGAAAGTGTTGTAAGCTGTTCTAATAAAGAAGTTAGTCCAATATTGCAGTTTTCTTCTACCGAGAAATCCTCGTAAACTTATTTGGCGCAGTCGGTAGGATAGTGCCCTTTTGGCAAGTTGTTCAGTGCATCGAGTCACCCCCTGAGAAAAATCCTGCATCGAGCAAGAAGTCCCAGAGGTACGACGCCAGAAGTCAATCTTTATTGTTGAGGCCTATCTAAACAACCTACGTGGAGGAGAAGAAAAACGTAAGTCAATACTCAGCTCCTTAGAACGCTCTCCTTTCTCAAATTCAAATTGAAAGTCACTTAATTGTTTAATTTTCAAACTCTTGTGATCCTTTCGGTCTTGAAATTAAATTTTTCTAAATTCACTTACTATCTCTTAATAGAATTTGTGTGATATTTGGAAAAAATATTAGTTGCTAAGTCAGTCTATCGTAGACAACTATAGAATTAAGTTGATGTTTATTACATTCGGTAATTTACAAACAGGGAAGAGTCAGATCCTCGACCCTATAATTAAGTAAACCACTCATATTTCATTCACTGATTTACTCGAAAGCCTAGAGGAAGCTATTGCATCTCCTGGCACAAGTAACGAACCACAAAATAATACTTATACACCTATCCATGCAAGATTAAGACCCAGTAAATTAAATCCTATTCTTTCTGTTAGTACTCAAAATACAGAGATGGCTCAGGTTAATTATCAATTATTACGAATGTATGTTGATACCATAAGACCATTTGACGGCAATGTTTTCGCCCTCAATGACTTTGTCACAGCCTGTAACGCCCTCGAAGCTAACTACGCGAAACCAAACGATACCCCTGATAATATAAATTTAAACAATTTTCTACTTCAATCAATTAAATCAAAATTACACGGGCAAGCTCTCACCATAGTCGGTTGCCGCTTTGACCTAAATTCCTGGGCAGACATCCGCAAAACGTTAATAGACCATCTCTCAGACCCAAGATCAATTGCAAATCTTGAACACGACCTAAGACAAACGACCCGACACAATAATGAATCACTACACGACTTTGAGTTAAGATTGCAAAACTTACAAAGTTTACTATTAGCAAAACTTTCCCAATCAAACGACGGAGCTGCAGAAAAAAACAGCTTATACCAAAATATACGAAAAACTAACGCTCGATACATACACCCATTCCTTACCACAAAACTACCAGGTTATGATACGTTTAAGCCCCGTCACAAAACTAGAGGAAGCTATAAATTTGATAGCCCGAGAAGAACAATTTAACAAAACATCAAGACAGACATCGTCGCAAAATTTCATAAAAAATAACTTCCATATCAACCAAAATCATAGCTTTAAACCCCAATTTCCATCTCAACCAATGAATTTACCCCCACGTCAAACTATTCAAACACATTTCCCTACTAACCAACAAGTATTCGGAAGACAGAATACAAATCAAAATCAAAACGTCTTTAAACCAAGACCCCAAAACACTCAGTCATATAAGCCCACTCCAATGTCTGGTGTTTCTGTCCAGCCTAGACAAAATTTTGCCAACCCTTCAACGAGCAAACAGAATTTTTCGCCCCAATTTCGACCACACACGAACTCCCAAATTAAACGACAATTCCCATGGTTCAAACAATCGAGTCCCCAAAACTTCGTAGCCCAAGAACTACACATAGCTGAACTTGATCCAACAGTAGGATACTACTATTATCCAGAAGAATATTCTGAGATTCCTAACCCTCGATTTGCAGACTTAAATATTTCCGAAAACATTAATCTCATTCCAGAAGAACCCGACGAGTTCCAAAATCAAAATGAAAAATACAGTGAGAACGTAAATTTTCTCAAAGAGCCTCGGAACGATCAATCGTCGAATTGAACTCAGTACTCGCCCCTTGTAGCTTACCATATATACAAATTCGAAACCCAACAATGAAACTTCTTATAGATACAGGTTGCTCCAAAACTATCATTAAACCCCATATAATTGAAAACTTCTATCCCGATTGTATGTACACTAGCTCTACAAAAATTAAAACATGTCACGGAGAGACAGACATACAATTTCATACCGAAATCTCCGCCTTTGACGAATTTAACTCAGAAGACACACTTGACGTATTAGTATATAACTTCCACGAATTTTACGACGGTCTAATAGGATTTGAAGACTTATCTAAATTTAAATTTCTGTTAGATTTCAAGAATAACGCCCTCTTTAACCACGATGTTTGCATACCCCTATTATTGAGAACTCCTAACGACACATCACATCACAATTTAAATTCACATGACGTGCTTGTAAAACAGATACCTGTAGATATTTACAGTGGAGAAATTCTAGTTCCATCATTCTCAAACGGCACAGTTATTATCCCTGAAACCTTAACCACTGCAAAAAATGGGTTAGCTACAGTAGAACTTCATAACATGAAGGAATTCTCTACACAAGCTACCTTCGACCAGCCTTTCGATGTTCCACCATATCCAGATTTCGAAACTTTCATACGTCCCCTAGAAAACTCTAAACAAAAAATCGATCTAAATAAAAACTATCCGCACAGATCATTTAAATTTCGAAGAAAAATGCACTCGTTTCAGAAAAATTCCAACCTAGAGAAACATCCCAACATACTTTACTTTCCTGACGACAAACCTTCTTTCGCTAACCAGGCAAAACTCAACGTAAACGCAGATTGTCTCTCACGACCCCCTATACAAGAACTTAATGCCATCAACAATGATGACACTAATTCGATGATTGTAAATTCTCCAGATCTACAATCAATTCTAGATGAATTACCCGAAGTAGACCCAGAAATCGCAGACAATTTAATAAAAGACATTGACGAACATACTTTCGACAACAACACTGTACATACAGCTCTTTCAAGTTCCACATTCACAATGCCTTACTCAAAATCAGCCATCAATATTTATAAAAACCAGATTTTTATAAAAGAAAGCGACAATGCAGTCACTAACACCCATATCTTAGAAACACCTTTCCCCGGATACAAGAGACACAGAATTGTACTAAAATCACGGACATCCGATGAGGAGGTATTTAAATTTGTAAAACAGTTCTTACGTTCCACTCAAAATACTCAAAATTGTTTTAATTTCAACGACGAATCTATCAAACACAAAATAATTAGAATATTTCAAAGGTTCTTAAACTCCAACGACTCAATGAGTTGTATAATTTCAAATAAAGTCCTTGAAGATATTTCTCAAGAAGATAAACAGAATCAAATAATAAAATATATGCATGAAGGAAAAACTGTACACCGCGGAACCAAAATCACAACTAGTTTAATAATGAGAAAATACTATTGGCCTAATATCAACTATCAAGTTGCCCAATATATAAAAAATTGTCACACGTGTAACACTTGTAAATACGACAGGCACCCACAGAAAATTAAATTCCAAAATACACCAACCTCTAGATGTTATTCACATAGACCTTTTTCACTTTTCAAATGAATGTTACCTTACTATCTTCGACCCTTTCTCGAAAATCGGACAAAGCTATCCCTTAAAGTCTAAAACAGGAATGGAAGTACAACAAAACCTCTTAACCTTTATTCAACACTACGGAAAACCTTACAAAATAATTTGTGACAAAGGAAAAGAATTCAATAACACCATGATCATTGACTACTGTGACCTGCATAAAATATCTTTACATTTTACCAGTACCGACAGTCATACATCCAACAGTCCTGTTGAACGCTTCCATAGTTCATTAATAGATAGCATGCGATGCCTAACCTCAGAAAATCCTAATTTCCCCAACTACTACCTAATGAAATTGGCTACTATCGGATACAACGAGTCGATACACTCCCTTACTAAACACACCCCTTTCGAAGTTCTTTTTGGACATTTAGACAAACCCTCTCCGTTTGAAATATCAGACGAAATTATCACCTCAGACTATATACAGGAACACAAAAACCTTACTCAAGAGCGATACGAACAGCTCAGAATAAACCAAGTTCTAGACAAAGAAAACATAATAGCAAAAATCAATAAAAAACGCAAAGAACCAAAAATTTATAATCCGAACGATATAGTTTATATTAGAAATTCCCAAGCTACACGGGCAAAGAATCTCCCTAAATTTATATCAGCAACAGTAATAAAAGACGAAGGACCCGTTATCATTACTAATAGAGGACGATTTACAAAAAATCAAGTACGTGACAATACACTCGAACAAACCCCAGACAATGATTCTGACGATGAACCCTCGTTTCAGGTGAAACAGAGACTAATCCAGGACAAGATCAACAAACATGTCACCACTCCTATTAGTACTACTGTTGATTTTGAGGACATATTGCCTAAAAATCAAGTCCATTCATAACCCCATCTACCTAATGACTTACCAACCAACCCGACTTATTAATAACTATCACTCATTCTCTTACATCATCGACTTAAACATAGTCGAAAATCAAATCCAACAGACTACCGAAAATATGTTAGATTTCCCGAATATATGTACTAATTATTCAAACACGCGTTTAACCCAACTCTCGAAACTAGTATATTCAAAATTCCTAAACTTTCAACTCATGAATCGAAAAAAACGAGGACTAGTTAATGCTATTGGAAAAATTAATAAATTCTTATACGGTACTCCTGACGCAGATGACTTAGAAGACATAAATTCAAAGTTAAATACTCTTATGAGGAATCAACATTCTTCAACGGCTCAACTAAACCTAAGAACCTCTCTGTATACGCAACTAATGGATAGAATAAACAAAACTTTAGGGGTCATTGAAACAAATGAAAAATCAATCATGTTTCACTTGAACACGACAATAAACCAACTTAATAATTTAGGAAAAAACGTATATTGCCAAAGCTTAGCAAACCAAATATTACAGAACTTTCTACTCATTTTAAATCACTTAGAAACTTTAGAAAATGCACTAGTAAACTCCTATTCAGGAATTATACATCATTTCTTCATGTCTCACTCAGACTTAATACATATTTTGAAGACTTTAGTAACTCTTTATAACTCTAGAAACCTCTTAAAAATAGACACTGATGAATATTACAGATTATTTCACATTCAGACTCGCATTCAGACTAAAATTAACAAGAATTTGATTTATGTTCAATTAACTATCCCACTCTTTGACATTAGAGACTTTTAACTAGTCCAGTTAATTCCTATTCCCTTAAATAACACTATCCTCATACCACCAAAACCCTACCTAGTACTGAGTATTGATCATTCTGCCCATTTATGGAAAGACACTGCCTGCCAAACGATCAACAAATACCATATTTGTGATGGAGAACCTCTACCTTGGACTTCCAATTGCTTCCTTAACTTAGAAGGAAAGCAACCTAACGACTGTGTCCTACAAAAGATCAAAGTAAATACCGATCTTCTATTAAGGATTTCCAAAGATAAAATTATTTGCTTCCCTCGAGTAGAAGTTGTTATTAAAAGCTCATGCCCAGAACAAGAAATAATTCAACTAAATACTCTCAGCGAAGTTACACTCGAACACAATTGTAGCATTATTATTAAAAACACTACCTACTCGATAGATAGTACTAGACTTGAAGGACGTCCATTCTATCTACCGAAAATTGAAAGATATACTACGTCCCAACTACCAGACCCTTTTTTTGATTATCTTTGTAATTTTAATTTACGTTTTCTTTAAATATTTCAAGACAAAGCCATTTAACATAAAAATTATAAATAAAGGCAAACCGCCCAATGAACCTATTGAACTCCAAGATTCAAACCTTCATGTAAAGGATATGAATCCATTTTAAGAAGGGAGGAGTTATACGTTATCACTTGTTTACTCGTTATTTTTATTTTGATAACAATACTAGTAAATGTCATAATAAATATAGTTATAAATAATATTGATAGTTTTACGCTATCACTTGTTTACCCATTATTTTATTTTGATTATTAAACGTCTAATAAATATAGTTATAAATATTATCAAATGGCCACAAGTTTGATAAACCGGACATATAAATATCCGTACCAAACTCGCAGCAATCAGAAAGTGTTGTAAGCTGTTCTAATAAAGAAGTTAGTCCAATATTGCAGTTTTCTTCTACCGAGAAATCCTCGTAAACTTATTTCACGAAACAAGTAAATAGTTGTACCAAGAATTTTTTGTTATGGAAAACAAAATACATATTTTTTTTGCACAACTATGTGCAAGATTAATATGATTATATGATGATAGTCTAAGCTCCCATGGCCCAAAAAGGCACCCCATCGAACACCTCGAATTTAAAAGGTGAAAATGATTGGAAAACATGTAATAAACAAGATACGCCCGCCAGACTAGTAAAAATGTGTTAATTGCTATTTTTAATTAACTTTTAAAATTAGCTAAAAAAAATGAATTTACTTTTCAAAACAACTGCTTGAAATTTACACAATTTGTGGTAAATATATCATTTTAGAAAAAAATGTGTCTGTCTGACAATTTTTGTTAATTAACATCTGACAGACCTTTTGTCATAAATAATTTTTTTCATGAAAGTACACTTCAGAACACCACCTCCTTGCTTTTTGTTTAAAAGTTTGAGATTTCCCCTATCTATTAAAACCTTCTGACTTGAAATTTCTGTTAAAATTTAAAGCAAATTTATAGTAAAAGAAAATAAAGCGGTGTAATGAACGAGTTGATGAATTAAGTATTGAAATTAAATAAATCGCTATTAATTTAATTACTACAGTGGTTAAAGAATTTTCTAATAGACACAGTAAATCACAATTTTTTTTTCACCACTTTTAATAATGTGGCCTTATATACAGTGTGACCCACTTAAGATCGCAACACTCCTGTATACCCGTTAATTGATGCTTGATTAAGTTCAAACTTTGGTGGTAAGGAAAGATCGATAAGGTGATTATTTGACCAGAAAAATATTCGCCTCCTATAAATACAAAGCCACCTGCAGTGAAAAAATATACGGAAAAGATCAAAAAATCATATTAGGCATTTTTTAATCGGAAAATTGTCCAAAAACCTTAAATCCAAAATGTCATCAAAATAAAAAATATTGAAATTTTTATTAAAATAATGTCTAAGTCCGAAAATATAATTTTAAGGTTTTTTCTTGTTTAGAAAACTGTACTATGACAATTTTGTGTGAAATTAATCCCAAGCTGCAATTTGCAGTTTTTTTTAAATAATTAATTTTAAAATTTTTTAAATTTTAATTTTTCAATTTTTTTATTTCGGTTAAATTTTGGACTCGTTTTTGGACAATTTTGAACAAGTTTCATTAACATTTTCCGAGAAAAAAATGCCTAATATGGTTTTTTGATTTTTTCCGCATATTTTGGTACCGCAGACAGCTTTACATTTGTAGGATGCGAATGCTTTTCTGGCCAAAGAATCCCTTATCGACCTTTTCTTACCACCAAAGTTTGAAGTTAATCAAGCATCAACTAACGGGTATACAGAGGTGTTGCGATTTTAAATGGGTCACACTTTATACTAAATACCAATTTTATGGACTCTGATTGCTTGATTTATCCTTTACCTTTCAACGGAATAAGATCAAAATATAATCTAGTTCCAGATCTCATTAACCCTTTCCAGCCCAGTGATGCCATATGGCGTCGTTGTGGTACCAATGTATTAAATCTACAAACAGAAATAATTATTGCTGTAGATTTTGTTGAAATTAATTTCCTCTATAATCTTATAGATGGCGTACGCTAAAAACTATAGTTCTGTTACGAGATTCTGTATGAAATGGCGTATTTCTGTCTGCTGTGAATTGATAGTATTGTCAGTGGTGTAACAATAGTTTGTAAAAAGTTTCGATTCTTCGTGTTTTATCACTATATTATTAAAGTTTTTGCATAAAAGGTAAGTTAAAGTAGCAGCTTATAAATATTTTATAACAGCAAGCTAAGTTTTTACCATATTTCGACCTTTATAATAGGTCAAAATTGTGTGACTCCATATGGAGTCAGTAGTCATTTAGAAGGAATATGTATTCAACCATAAATTGTGATTTTGAATAAAATCGCCATGAGTTTTTTGTCAGCTTTGGTTTTTCTTATTTTTTTTTAACTTTTTTTATCATATTTTATATCAACGTCTTGGCGAAATTTAGCTAATAGTTATTCCACCACCCATGTTGAATTACTTTCAACATTTCATTGGCGACAATTTATAATTCGAAGCAGATGTATCTGATTTGGATATTGAAGAATCAGTTGACGATGGTGAGATAGAAATTACTGAAGTACAAAACTATTCAGCATCTACTGTAATACAACGTGGAATGAACTATGAAGAAAGAAATGAAGAAGAATATGACTCTGAGGACGAAATACCATTGGCTGTCCTTTTTGATATTCAAGCGTCTAATAAATCAAATCATGCTCCTAATTCAAGAAAGAAAAAAAGGAGGAATATCACTGGAGACAGAAAGATTTGGATGAAGTAGCTTCAGATCCACCTGAACCAGAACTAACACCGATGACTTATTTCAAGTATTTATTTGATGACAACATAATACAGAATATTGAACATCAAACAAATTTATATTCTGTAGAGAAAACTGGCTCATCTATCAACACAATATGCAGAGAAATACAGCCGTTCCTAGGTATTCATATTTTGAGCAGCATTGTGAAAATGTCAAGTTACCGAATGTATTGGGCGGAATCTACGAGGTATTCACCTATCGCAGATATCATGTCTTGAAATAGATTCGATAAACTAAGAAACTACATTCATCTAAACGACAATAGTAGTATGAAACCACGCGATCATGCGGAGTATGACAAATTATTCAAAGTTTGACCGATCATTGATGCAGTACGTTCAAATTTTTCAACAATTGAATCAGAAGAGCACATGTCAGTGGATGAAATAATCATTCCATTCAAAGGCAGAAGAAGCTTGAAACAATACATCAAGAATAAACCTCACAAGTGGGGGATAAAGCTGTTTGCCAGAGCTGGTGTGAGCGGAATAGTGTATGATATTGAGGTATATATTGGCAAAGGTACAGTCAAAAATACTTCTGAACTTGGAATAAGTGGTGACATAGTCATGAGGATGGTAGATAATATGCCAAAACATAAAAATTATAAATTGTATTGTGATAATTGGTTTACATCTGTTGAGCTCTTCTGCAATCTCAAGAGTTTAGTCATCCTTGCTACAGGAACTGTCAAGAGCAACCGAATTCCTGGTTGTAGTATGAAAACGGATGATACATTGAAAAAATCTGGTAGAGGATCTTGCGATAACTATACATATCAAGATATGATAATAGATGTAAAGTGGTCTGATAACAAAGCCGTGCATTTACTTTCCACATATAAAGGAATTCACCCTGTTGAATCTGTTGAACGTTGGAGTCTTGCCGAGAAAAAGTACATTCAGGAACCACGACCAAATATAGTGAAGGAGTATAATATGTATATGGGCGGTATCGATCTTCACGATATGCTGGTATCACTGCATAGCATAAATATTTGTGTGAGAAGGTTTTACTTGCGTATTTTCTGGAATATGATAGACATGTGTATTGTAAATTCATGGCTGCTATACCGAAGACATATGAGTCAAAGAAAAAAAAAGTACAAGCCATTGATTGTTTTTCGTTCAGAAATAGCCCACGGTCTTATGAGTGCGTAAAAAATTAGTACGAAAAATTACTTTTATTTACTCTTATTAGGTTATATACTAGTTAATGAACTGCTTTTGATCAATTAATAGTATCCATAAACAAACAGCGTGAGTTATTATAACTCACTAGGTAGATAGCCAATCACCTTTATCTTCATGCCTAACCGGTCCAATCGACGTAACGCGCAATACACGAAGTTAGAGCCAGGGAGGTAGTGACAGATTATTCGCGTTAATATCTATAAAGATTTTCTGAAATGTCACAAAATGCTACTTTTGATTCGTTCGTGCCGAGCCGAATTTTCGAACTTCGCCGTGCAATTTACGATCAGGTTTACCTGGAAGACTTCCCCTTTACGTCGCGACATCGTACGGCCGTCTCAATGGTGTTTTTCGAAAAATATGAACGTGTCAAGATTACATGTTTTTGCAATTTTTTCGATTCCGAAATGTAAGCTGTTTTTTGTTATTTTTCGCAGATATCTCCGAAAGGATGGGAGTTAGCTTGAAATAATAAACAAGGTCAAACGAGTATTTTCCATTACGAATCCTTTGCTACTATCAGAATTTTTTTTTTTTTTCGTTTCGGAGATAACTACTGAAATGTTGGCCATGTACGGCAAAAAATCGCAAATTTTGAGCTTCTACAGTTGGCAACTTTTTAATATTGGCTCCTACGCCAAAAGACTACTCTAGTTAACTTAAATAGAATTAAATTTGCTAAAACTCTTTTTTTTTTATTTTTTGAATTCCGACAAAAATGACGGAATTACCGATTAATTACGGTGACAAAATGGAGAAATTTTACCGAAAAAAAAGTCCCAAATCCCGCCTCCTGGATTTGGGACTTCTTTTTTCGGTAAAATTTCTCCATTTTGTCACCTTAATTAATCGGTAATTAACTGAAATCCATCTCATATACGATGTTCACTTAATATCATGTACTACTTTGACGCCCTTCGAAACAAAGGTTTCTGAGGAAAATTATTTTTTTAAGATTTACATACTCTATAAGAAAACGTGTAATTTCTTACATTTCCTCGAATCTCTCAATAATTATCGTTTTTTTCGAAAAATTTGTAGACAGCTTATGTAATGAGAATTAATTGAGCTTTCCGACGATTTTTTAATTTTTTCTCTAACATAAAAAACAATATTTTGACCGAATATGCGTTCCGGGCTATTGCAGTTCGCAGAGAAGTTTTGCATTTTCCACCGGCTAAATCTTTGAAGACAACAAATATAAAAAGGTGAACAAAAATTAAGTTTTACAGTTAATTACTTCCACATCCAGTGGAAGTATAGTAACGACAAAAAAATTTAAAAAATTTGTATTGTTCAAATAGGCTTAAAATGTCATGAAACGTCGAGATTTTAAGTTTGAGCGAAAAAAAAATTTTCTGTCTGTCGGTCTGTCTGTAACTTTTTTTGTGCGAACGTTTACTCTGAAACCGTTTAACATATTGACTTGAAATTTGGTACACGTATGTACTTTAACGAGGTCTGGAACTAGATTATATTTTCATGTTGTTCCGACGAAGGGCTGGGGGTAAATTGGGGTAAATTTGGGGTAAATGGGTAAATCAAGTAGGTAAGAGTCGATAAAATTGGTATTTAGTATATACAAGAGAAGCTAGGGTCTCAAAAAAATTTTTGGCATTAGCTACCCCCATTACCAAAGGGGATGAAAAAAAATTGTGATTTAGTGTATGTACAAGAACCAGAAACCTCAAAATATTTTTTTACTTCATCCACCCCCACTACCACCCCTTCATCACCACCCCCACCCCACTACCACTAGGATTTCAAATATTATATTATTAAAGTTCCATAAACAATTATTTCCACATACAAAGTTTTTTCGTTGTGAGTGACTTGGATAGAGAATCTGGATGTGGAAGTAGTGATTCCTTGGGCAGCGGTTGTTTATTAATAAACAAACTGAGTAATTTAAACAAAATTTTCTCAATTTAATATTTATTGTTATAATCGTAGATAAAGTATAGTATTCAACTTGCGGTAATGGTAATAACTCACTTGATGAATTACAGCACTCGCCTACGGCTCGTGCTGTAAACTTTCATCTACGTGAGTTATTACCTACATTACCGCTCGTTGGATAATATACTATTACCTCCGTTGTTAATTGCAATGTACACTCGTCTAAAAAGTCAAACTTCAATGTTATGGAATGGGTCAAGAAATGTCATGCTTTTCTGACATTTGAAGTAAAAATTTATTTTCGTATATTAAACATTCAGCATTCAAAGAGTGTTGCCTTTAATAAATCGCATTCGTTCATATTGATGTGATTTAACTGAAAAAGTAACCTCTACTGCGTCTCGGGCACTTTTCGTCATATCTCGTCAAAATGAATTCAAGCAGTTTCTAGTTTCTAGGCAATGCGTTTTCATGCGCTGAATTTTCGATAATTTTTAATGCATTTAATATATTACTACGGATTTTTTTTCCCACTTGTTATTTTTATGTAGAGTTCCCGGCGCCTTCGCCAACATTTTTCAAACTTTAATTTTTTTCTACGCTATTTTTATTAAAACAACAAATCTTTTTCGTGCAAAATATTATAAAGGGCTATTAAAACGTATCACAAAAAATGTATGAAAAGTATTTGTCATTAACTTTATACCGTGAAACGAAGCAAAGCAAGAAGAAATAAATACTCATTAATGCATTCATTTTTGGATATCCTTGCAACTAGGTTGAGTGTGACGTTTACCTGAGTCACGTAAATTCCACAAAATCATTAAAGTTTCACAGGTTTCACGCTGCACGCTGTAGGCTGTAGTATTTGTTCGACGCAAACAGTTCCCGTTCTCCTGTTGATTTATTATTACAAAAACTGGTCAGATAAGTTCCGTCCTAACCATAGTGTCCTCAGTTTGTTTTTAGAATTAAATGTGGAAGGTGACAAGTGGCGATAATGAAATGCGAATGAGTCGTAATAAAATAATTAAATTCTAGTTTATATTCATTAGACCGTAATTAATAGAAATGTTTAAGGTTAGTGCTGTTGTGATATTACTATTATTTCTGAAGGATCATACGACAGAGTGTAGGAGATATACAGGGGGAGGTGGACGAAGTAAGTATTATTGTTATGCCATAAAGTACGAAGAAATATTATTTAAACGTTAGAAATAATCACCTTATTTACACTTTAATATCGTATGTTGTTTTGGCTACATTTAACAAGAATTGCTATTCGTTAACATTTAATCAGTAAGTACCTACTGAGGTAGTATTCGTATTGATAAACTACCCAGAGGACAATATATTAATAATATATCTACGTAGGTAATATAAGAAATAATGTTTGTATTATTTGTAGAAAGTTCCATAAAGTATAAGGCAATGTAATAATCTGTGGTTTGAGTTAGAGAAAGCGTGCAATTCCATTGACATTGGTCGAATTTACAACTGATAGTCGAACCTTAACTAGCAGGTTATCAAATTATCATTGAAATTGTGTTTTGCAATTGCTGGTCATTTTCAAGGTCATAGTTATCTGCTACTTAAGGATGGAATTTTGCAGAGTGAGAGGGGAATATGCGTTTATTTTCGGTTTATTATAAATATTTAAAAAATCGTAAATTTTATTATCTTTAAAATAATTTCAAATATTTCTCATTGCTCTAAGGAATACAACCGTATACAGTTTTTATCACGAATTTTGTATATAGTTAAATGTCATGCTCTAATAATGAAATTAGGACCTATTTTCATTGACAAACTACAACATTCAAGTACAACAATAAAAAAAAAATATAGTTGTAATCGTTAAAACAACGGCAAGTAACTAAAACAGTTTTAAAGATTATAATACTATGTTTGGTTTCGTACAGGGGCCACTCAAGGTAAATGTTCCACCCGGGCGCCAGCACTTTTTGGCGCCCCTCCCGGAGATAATCACAGAAATTTCAGGGACGTACTACGAACTAAAACGCAAGTATATCCTTTCGGACCCCGCGAGAGTTTACTGACCGTGCCCCGCGATCACTCTACTTTTTAACTTAACGCATGGAGTAACATAGTCGTGTACACATGGTGGTCCAAAATTGTCTCTGTATATATTTATGTGGATGATAGTACATCCAATAATGGAGGTAATCTAAATAGATAATAAAGAAATTATACCCCTTTAAAGGGGGATTATAAATATCAATTTTTCTGCAATCTTCCGACCGCTTTAAAATATATAATTCATATTTTAAATTTAGATATGGGCATCAATTTACATAGTACCAGTCAAACTCTCTGTTCTGATTAAGGGATAGTTTTAGGGGGTAGCTACCAATATTTTACCCTTAACTTTTTTATTTTTACGTATTTATAAAAATTCTTATAAAACAAATATTTTCATATCACTAGAAATAAAAAGATGTTCTTGTTGCATTTCGATAAACCAGTCTCAAGTACAGGCCTTTCGAGAGGGGGGGGGGGTGATTCCCCCGTGCCTGGGTTTGTTTGGAAGGCCCGGTTTTGAAATGTTGAAATTTTTTTTCGGATTTTTCCTCTCTGCTCATTAAAAAAAAATTTCCCAGCGGGCCCGTATTTTCTCTCCACGGCCCTGCTCCAGAAATTTATGTTTACACATCAATGTGCATTTACAACATATTATTAATAATAATTAATTTGTAACATAAATATAAATTTGTTTGTCTATTCCATTTGAACGCTATTATAATGAAAGGGGATTCCGACACAAATTTAGAGGAAGGTTCTTCTTTATTGTTTTAATATTTCATACAAAACAAATTGCCATTTATTTATTTATAAACAGTAAATTAAATGTAAGATATGAAATACATACAGGTATTGTTGGTATAACAATTTTCTGAATATTCTGAATTTTTCTGAATGAAAAGGGCACGACATGTTTTCATTTATGCAAAATCGACTCTGTGTCAGTTAATAATAGGACAGTAGGTATGAGGTATGAGTAGTAAGCTGTCTCATAGCTAAACAAACATATTTGCGTTACACTTTTGAATTATTTAGACGGCTTTAATGTTATTCTACTGTTCTGCATTATTACAATTATGATATTGATTCTGATTTTATTTGATATTATTTTCCAACGAAAACTATTATTAAATTAAAAAAGGTATATTAAAAAAAAATTAACAATGTTTGCCCTCAGTTTGGCGCCCCTCCCACCCGGCTCCCCGGGCAGCCACCCGAGTTGCCCGGCCCTTAAGCCGCCCCTGGTTTCGTAAATATTTGTAATAAATCGAAAATAAACGCATTCTGCAAAATCCCATACTTAACTTTACTGGTAGATCAGGTATGTAAACTAGAAGCAGCGATATTTAAACTTTGTTGCCTACAATAGAAGTTGATTGTTTATTAGCCGTTTTATAACCTGTAATAAATGTTAAAATAGCTTTGATGCAACAAGATGTTAGTCCAGTGTTTGACGGTTTTTCGCTCAGAATTCTTTCGTACAAAACCGATTGACGTGAAATTTGGACGGTAATTACGGAATGGCTCAAGGAACAAAAGTTATATAGTGCCGATGTGTGCTTTTACCCTGGGGGTGGATGCTACCCCTTCTCGGGGGTGGAAATTATTACATTCAAAATAACCACAGAAATCGATAGGGGAATAAATTATAAGCAAAAAACGTTCTATAAAGTTTTTTTGATGAGTCAACACATTTTGAGTTACTCGTGATTGAAGATCAATTAAAAAATGTATGTTTTAAAATGATTTTTCACGAATAACTCGAAAACCTTACGTTTTATAAAAAAAATATCATAAGCAGAAGTGAAGCTTATAAAACAATAAATCGATTGGCTTTTATGTTTATTTCTGTAGATGCAATACGAACCGAGTTATGGCACATTGGTGACTTTTTGTTCGCCGAAAACTGAATTCGACGTTAAATGACGGAAAAACGGGAAATTTTTGGAAGAAAACATATAAAATATTCTTAAAAGTACTTAAAAAGACCTTTAAAATGAGCTTTAATAAAAGTCGTTGGCATCAAAACTAACGGAGTTATGATGAAAATAAAATGGTTGTCTCGTTTTTTCGGAGAAAAAATCACCAGATTTTATGAGACCAATGGCTTCACCGCAAGAATTGTAATTGAACGTAATCCATTTAAAATTTACTTTATTTAAGTACAAACAATATGTTCTAGAAGTTTGACTGGTTTGGGATGCCTAGATGTGAAAAAAAGTATGATTGAAATTTGAAATGATTTTTGAAATTTCTTAAAAAATTTTCATTTTTTCACAATAATTCAAAAACCAAAGAAGATACTTAAAAAATGCAAGAGTACAAAAATTTAGGTTTTTTTTTAATGAAAATTTTGTTTTTTTTTATTTCTTTAGGATAAAAATTAATCGAGATGTCACCATTATAAGTTTGTATTTGAGTGTGAGGACCACCTTCCCCGAGCCTTTCAAACTCAAAAATATCAAAAACGAAGGATTCAAGGAAGTTCAACTTTGCATGCCTAGTAGTTCTTAAAATTTCCTGCAAAATGGTTTTTGGATCGATTGGATACCTTAAAAATTAAGTTATTGTTGAAAAATCATTCGCATTTTTTCGTTGAAATTTTCGGAGCATGTAAATTGTTTTATTTTCGACAATTTTAAAGCATTTATAAATATATGTCAATATATAATAGTACTTCAGAGCTTGAAGAAAGGAGGGGGTACACTTTCTATAGAAGAACGGCCCAATTATGAGAAAAAGCTAGAAGCAATTTAGTTTTGCGATATTTTGTGAATTTTACTTTCAAATACAATAATAACATAATAAAAAAGTGCTACTATCCTTCGCCGTATATAAAAATCATAAAATTTGTATATACTATTTTATATTTTTAGAGAAACACTGTTGACTTTGACATTGACAACTAACAAAAAATCGATGACATGACATTTTAATAATTTTATTGTTTGTCACTGAAAAGGCATTTATAAAAGTGCTGGACAAAATGTTGTATTAGACACGTGAGTTATTACATATAAGTCACTTAAGAAAATTAGCCCACTCGCCCTTCGGGCTCGCTGGCTAAACTTTTCTTGCGTGTCATATATATATCATAACTCACTAGTCTAATAAATAACTATTTTTAGTTTACGCACTAAAGTACTTACTTTACACACGCTGTGTAGTACGTCAAATTAAATTTTATGCACCCAGCATGTGTAAAGCAAGTACTTTATTCACGGTAGTAGAATAGTTACGTATAAAACAATTGGATACAGTGCAGTAGCGGGTTGCTTTTGTTCGTGTTGTTTACAAGATATTCTTTTAGCAATAATAATAATTCTGAAATCGTGATTTATATTTTGTTGAATATTTATGGTTGTTGTGTAACCGTAGTTGCATGAAACTAATATTATGTATTTTTATCTGACTCATATAAAACCACAAATTATTATTTCATTACTTAAATTTAAATTTAAAAAAAGCAATTAGTGAATTATTAGTCTAGTAGGGTACTAATTATATTTACATTACCTAAAACATATTAATTTTTTACAGAAACTGATGATTTCTGCACAAAAATTTGTAAACGCACACATTAACCAATTAGCCAAATTTTAGTTATTTTAAGTACAGCAAGCATAAGTAACATTTCTTTATTAGAATTAGTGAACATTTATTTATAATAAACCAAAAAATTAAGAAAAGATTATACATATATTATGTAATAGTATATTACGTAATGAGTGATGTAAGAAGCATATTACGCACGAATGGAAAAGTATTTCCATGAGTGCGTAATTGCCTTACAACTCGAATTATGTACTATTCTTTACCTACGATCATATTTATTTAGTTATTTAGTAAAATCTGGATTTAGTTTACTAGTCAACAATATTATTCAACAAATATTAAGTCAATTTTGACAGCATTTCAAAATTAAGTAGGCGCATTTGTTTTTTAAACCCCGCGTTAGCGATATAAGCCACCTAAAATTGCGTGTCCCGTGCGTTTTGTTTACCGTGCGATTTGTTTACAGTGCGTTTTATTTACAATATGTAAAATTCAACTTACATAGATGGCAGGTAGTGTGCTTTTTACTATTTACAGTAGTGATCGTAGGTAAAAAATTATACAGAATCAGAAAGTCTTGCGTTTGGCATTGCGCTATTAACCGACCACCCACAATAAAGACGTCTACCAGTGCTCTAGCAGAGGCAAAGTGTGACACTCCCTTCAAGTGAATTATGTAGATCATTGCTTGCTTCGCTCCCGCTTGCTCTTATTGCCGTACCAAAACAAACACTTTCCTATAGGTACAGTCCATGATGCTAAGAAAGAGATATACGTATACCTCCGCTGCAGTCTCCGCTGTTATGACACGTCACGAAAAGTCAACTAGTTCAGCGGTCAATTTTTATTACCTTAACCAAAGTGTTTAGAAGATTATCCTTCGATGAAATAAGATATTACGACTCTTTTGGTTGATTGAGACAAAAGATACAAAATGTAAGAAAATCGTAAAATAATAGATACAATTTTTTTTCCGTTTACTCGCTTTCTTCTAGTGACCCAGATGTTAAATTATTTAAACGTTTTAAACAGGCTTGGAATTGATCATCATACCAAATTTAAATCTGCAATGGAGGATGAAAATATTAATCAAATATTTCAAAATGATGGTCTTGGTATTCTTGATTTTGTAGAGAAAGCTTTAAAGACGAAACAAACTCGCGATGACTGTAAAGAATTTTTAAATCTAATTTTGTTATTTCTAGGCAAAGCAGATAATCAAATAAATATTCGCGTTCCTGGGGGTTACCACCACGCACGCTGAATGGCAAGAGCAATCTACTGCTTAAAGATATATTTGTTTAGAGATGAATTTAAATTAGCAGCAAAAGAAACAGAAATCATTATTGAAATATGTATTTTTATTCTTAAAATATACATTATCCTCCATATCATGATCTGCAATATGAACTATAGAAAGAATCATTGATCCTGCTCTATCTCAAAGTGTAATTTCAAAAATTCAAAACCATTTGTGGTATTTAACTCCTGAAGCTTCTGCTCTATCTTTCCTTGATGATGATATTTCAATAGATCCTAAAAGGGGCGTGGTTAAGGTTTTAGCCAAAAGACTTATTTGAAGAATGCAACAAACGATTCAAATTTAGTAGTATTAATGAGAAAAAAAGTAAGAAAATATGTCATTTTATTTTCCCGGGAACAAAAAAATTTTTTTGAACGATTTAACATCTCTACCGAATTTCTTAATGACAATCTTCAAACCTGGGAGACTAATCAGCAGTACAAAACTTGTTTTGAAGTTATTAAAAAGTTAAAAGTTGTAACCAATACTGCTGAAAGAGGTATTAAATTAATAAACGAATATAACAGCAGATCAACTACAGATGAGGAGCAGCGCCAATTTATAATTCAGATTATTAGCGAATATCGTAAGCATTTTACCGACATAAAGAAGGAACCAATTACCAAAATGTATTAATATAAGTTATTATTATGTAAAATTAATTTACTAAGTGTAAAATACTACTTTCGTAAGTAATATTTATATAAATGTAATCTTGGCATATGATTTCTGATCCAAATAAAAGCTGATGTTATTATAAATACTTTTCATTTTCATTCTCGTTATCCAAATTTGACAAAATTTTGTAGTGTAGTATTTTTTTCATCAAATAAAACCACTTAAAGGGGTTTAAGGAGCAAAAAAAAATCGAGAGCCGCAAAATTTGGGCCATCCTAGGGTGTCTATAGCTCATAAATTATAATAGATATGCTCTCGTGCACTTATTTGTAGAAAATTCAATGCTCTACAAAAAAAGTTCAGTGCATTTTTGTGGTAACTACTGCCGTTCTTGCTACGTAAGTGGTAAAAGGCCATCCTAGAAATAATTTCAACATTTTTTTTCTAATTGAATCTAGTAGCTCCAAGAAACAAATTTTTTGAGTAGCGGTAAATTACATCAAGTGATTTTACCAATTTCACTGCTCTACTTCTGATCATTGACTGAGGTTTTAATAATTGACATTTAGTGTTCATGAAGATGTATGCTTTCGCGGTTGAGTCCACTCAAGTATATCCACTCGGAAACACTGCACCGATAACCTCTCTTTTTGTCACTTAGATTACGAACACTCTGTATATGATGATTTGTAAATGGAACGAGAGAAAGTCTGTACAGTTAAACACGTTGATTTTTGTTTTAAAATTTACATTGTCCGTTTCACGTTCTCACAATACTTTATATCGCAATGTTTGTTAACTACTAGCACTAGTTAGTCGATCAGATAACGTTTAGAAGTATAAATTTGCCTTGTCGTTTGGTTTCGCGCATGATTGAGAGTTAACTGCCTGTGGCCGCGAAGTGCCTTTGCTTATATATGAAATTTTGAGAGGTCTCGATTTGATCTAGCAATTTTCCAAAATCGAAGTTTCCAGTATTGTCGATTTTTCGAATTTGCCTCCATGCAGTCGGTAGACCTTCAGATGGTGTGGCTTTTTAACTAGAGTTAGTTTTACATTGAATAATATCTAGTATAAAATTTGGGTGGCCAAGAATTTATGTCGGACGGGAGACTAAAGGGTTAATATTAGAAATGCTGAAATGTATTAAAGTTTAGATATTAAATATTTGCGATTCTATTGTTTTTCCTAAAGTCTTTCTGCACGGAGCGACTTAAGGATTTTTTTACAACTAACTTATTCTTAACCATTTTCATTTTCAGGACTTCCTTCACACAATCCGTCACATACTTCACATACACATAATAGCCCTCCAGCGTACCAACACCATCCCCCTTCACATGGCTCCGGAAGTGGTACTGTAAGACCACTAGGTTTTGACCCTCCAGTAGCACCGCCGAAGTATAATGCCCCAGTTCAGCATGCTCCTCCACAAGGAACAGGTGTGTATAATTAAATCTCAACCCCTCTCTACTTCAACATTCTCAAAATTAAGACATGGGAAATATATCAAACATAAGCGATATATTGGAAAATTTAAAAGGGACCATTCAACAAATAGTACAGTAACTAGAGGTTTTAACTTCGTTCATTTTTGGCAGAATTATAGTAAATTCTTCACAGAAAAGTTTCTATATTGTATGGAGGCTTGCTAATTTATAGGGGGTGGCACTTAAAAAAAATATATATTTATTGGAGCTGAAAAAGAATAAAGTTTTAAGAAGAAAATGTTCTAAGCAATTTTTCACATAAATTGATAGTTTTTAAGTTATAACGACTTCAAAATTGCGATTTTAGCTTAAAAAAAAGGTATTTCCAAACGGTTTCGTCAAGTATCTCGAAAAGTATTACTTTATCGAAAAAGTGTTACAGACCAATTACAGAAAGTACAAACTGAAAATTAATTATATTTTTTGTTTATTGATGTGGGATTAATAATTTCGGAGATATATATAGTTTATATTTTGCATCCAAGTGTTTCGAAATTGCGTTTATAGTTTAAAATGCATTTTTATACTCTTCGCAAATACGAAGAGTATATTGTATTTGATCGGCCCATTTCTAAATCAGTAAAAAATGTTTATATCGTTATGTTAGTGAACGAATTCTGAACAACTTTCAAAATGTCCGTCTGTCCGTCTGTCCGTCCGTCTTGTTTCTTGTAAGCACGATAACTCAAGAAAGAAAAATACGATTGTATTGGAAGAGTAACTTAGTGTTAGGTAGAGGAAGAACCCTATTGTTTTTTAACAAAATAGATTGGTAAATAAAAAAGTTATTAGTAATTTAAAATTTAAAAAAATATTTTTTACATTGTTTTATGGTTTGTAATAAATAGAAACGTTGCGAAATGTTATTTCCTATCACTATTTTTTTTTTTTAATACATTTTACTAATGTGTGTTTCCTAATAATCACAATAAATTATCTAATGGTATATATTACACTCATTAACAATTTTAGTAATAAGAAATGGTGGTGTAGCGGCAAGAGTTTCGTCTCACAATCCTCATTTTCAAATATATTATTAATTTTAAATCCACGCTAGGTGGGTAGGAATTTTAATTGTTCCTTTTTTTGTCATTGTCGCCAAGCCGATCCGAACCTACCCCGCTCAGCTCTACAATCACCACGGCGTTGCGCACCGTGGTTGTCTGGCTGGCTCCGAAGCAGGTTTCGGGGAGGCGCATATGTATATATGAATGTTAATAAATTTTATTTGCTTTGTTTGCTTGCTCTCACAATCTAAGGGTCCCGGGTTCGATCCCTCGCATCGTGATTTTTTTTTCATATATTTTTTTTTCACAACAAAGTTGGTATCACAAAATGCTACATTTTAAGTAACGAAAAACTGTATTTGAGATTACTTTTTTTTAATTATTAGCTAACTAGAGTAACAAAATGGCGACCTTTTTATAAAAAAATATAAATACGCACATTTTTCCGTCATAACTTCTTTATGTCTTATGCTACAGAAACGAGTAAAAAATAATTTGAAAGAGCAATTAATTGTCTTTAATTTCATTTCTTAGCATGCGTGACGTAGGTGTCACAATTTCTGAGATATTTAACATTTAAACTGCATTTTTCGGCTCATAAACGTTCGGACGCCATTTGTAAACTTTCATCTCCTAAACTATCAAATCTATGTAAATAAATAAAAAATCGAAATTCATTATCAGTTTATGAGCTTTATTTTTCGTCTCTACTCATTTTACAACAAAACTAATATTTATTGAGATATTTGGAAAAGGAAAAAAAAAATACGTTTTATCGAAAATACCTTTATAGTTTAAACTGTAATTTTTTATAAAGTAAGTGCTGTATACAAACGAAAAAATTTGAGCATCTACGTCATGCTATATATTAATGAGAAACAATCTTCGAAATTCCTTTTTTTTATTTATTGGCTAATTACAGTAACAAAATGGCAACTTTGTTACAGTAATGTGAAGACGCGCATTGCTTCGGTCATAACGTCTTTGTTTTTTATGCTACAGAAACAAATTAAAAACAGTTGAAAGCTCAAGTAATAATTATCTTATGAACACTTGGAGGCCAAATATAAACTTAAATATATCCGAAATTATTAATGCTACATCAATAAAAAAATATATAATTAATTCCCAGTTTGTACTTTCCGTAATTGGCCTGTAATATTTTTTCGATAAAGCAATAATTTTCGAGATACTTGACGAAAGCCGTTTGGAAATACCTTTTCTTTAAGCTAAAATCGCAATTTTGAAGTCGTTATAACTTAAAAACTATCAATTTAAGTGAAAAATTGCATAGAACGTTTTCTTCTTAAAATCCGATTATTTTTCAGCTCCAATAAATATATACATTTTTTAAGTGCCACCCCCTGAGAAGGGGTGGCATCCACTCCCTATTAATTAGCATACCCCCGCACAATATAGAAACTTTTCTGTGAAGGATTTACTATTATACTGCCAAAAATGAACGAAATCCGTTCAATATGACATTATTCCGAAGTTTTGCATATTTTTTACCTCTAGGTAGTGTACTAAAATACGTTCTCTTTTAGTGGGAAGGGGGTTAAAGAAAATATGACAAAATGAAAGATGAGGGGGGAGAGGGTGTCATAAAAAGTGAACGTTCTGACAATGTTTTTTGGACAATAACTGCGTTTTACATTTCATGTTCGTTCTCTCGTGGCAAACTAACCAACAGAATAATTAAATAATTATAATGATGAGGAGAACTTAGAAACGAAGTTTCATCTAAGGAGGGAGTCACAAATATTATAAGATGTTACGAAGTTGGAGGTTTAAAAATAACCAATTTTTGAAAACGTATCTGTTGACTGGCTTAAAAATGTTATTTTGGGTATTTAGCAGACAACATTCACACACTCAATATGTAATATTTAATTTGAAAAAACGAGAAATTAACTATTTCTTTTATATATACTAGTAATCTAATTCAGACCACGCTAATAATGAAGCCAATCAATGACTTCACTCTTCATCATTGTCTAGAAAAGATTTTCAAGTATAGTAGTATCTGTAGCCCTAGCTAGAGAATACTTCATTGTATAATAAAACACATAATAAATAAAAAGTTTGGTACATACTTCATCATTCAGAGTTATTAAAAAGTAAAAGTAAAAGAATATAATACAACGTATACAACTTTTCACTAGCTTGGAATTCTTCGACAGTAAAAGGGAATATTTTTTTATTAGGACATGTGGTGAGCGAGATTCTAAATTCTTGTATCTGCTAAATATCCAAAATAATATATTTCTATAATTATGAAAATATAAATGAAACATATTAAGTATTTTTAAATATTGGAAATTTATTTTGCATCAAAATTTAACAATTTTAGCAACAAATTAATGAATTAAAAACATTTTTATAGGATTTAGTAAACACAAGGAAGGACACAAAATGTAAACATGTAATTTTCGCCGGTTTGTTGAAATTTTTGTTGGACTTATATATGAAATAATGTTCACTATTTTTTGAAAATAAGTAACTTATTATTTTCTCAATTAGGTGGATCGGGCAGTGGAAACAGACCCATTGGATTTGTTGATCCTTCTGGCCATCAGTCGCCTTCAGGACATCCTGCAGGACCACCTCACAATCAAGGTGTGCAAATGTTTTCTTATTTATTTGTTGTGAAAGGTATATTGAAGACACACTAAATTGAAATAACCACAAGATGATAAGTGTCTCAGCTTAGCCAACCTATCAAATATCAGAGAAAACAAATGAGTCAACAACAAATAACATTTAATATGGAAATGTAAGCGAGAAAATGCGAAAATGGACATTGAGTCAATATTGTCAACAACGTCGATTATATTTTTATCTTAGAGACTTTTAGTACAGTAAACCTGACTGGTTACAGGGGAATGAGATGGAAGAAATTGTAATGCTTTCCCCTGAGATGGCCTTTCTTCACTTTGACCTAAAAGGTCTTTTGGATCTACAATTAGTTGTTGCTTGGGATTCAAAGACTTTTTGCAAAGCTTGTGATTTTCCTGGGAGCTAATTTCCCTATGCCCTCAGGCATTAATTTCGCCTGTTCTAGGTACTTTAGCCTAATGCGGATTAGTACCTTGCATTCACAAAGTATATGTTCCCCAGTCTCAGTTGCAGCTTCACAGTATCTACATTTGTCATCTTCTGCCATGCCTATGTTTTTGAGATGATATCTCAAGGGGCAATGGCCAGTTAGAAGGCCTTTCAAGGTCGAGATGCCTTGTGGCATTCTTTATTGAATAGGTTATAAACCTGCTTGCTTGTCTTTGGCCTGGAGTATTCCTTCAGTAGGACTTCTTTTGTTCCTTTTCCCATTTTTGGACCTCCTCCGTTATGTGACCCTTAAATAAGCCACAGAACGGTTCGGGTCCAAAAAATGGAGCCTTAGTCCCTTTTCTTGCGAGGCTATCAGCCAATTCGTTGCCTTCTATTCCCTCATGCCTTGGTACCCACATCAAGGTAACCTTGTTGTTTTTTTCAAGTTGCTTCAGGGACAAGGGTGCTGCCTGGCTATCTGACTTTGCTCTTCGAGTGCCTCTATTTAGGCATTCCTGGGCACACTGATCTATAGCACAGATTTCTGCCTGGAAGATGGTTGGGGTGTTACCAAGGACTTTAGGTAGCCTGTATTTAGGCCCTGCTACGCTCACACTAACTCCTTCGTCAGCACATCAAACGGGCAGTCAAAGTCAGTAGAAGAAATTAGTAACAAGCTGATATCAGTGGCAATATTTAGACAATAACGTTCTTTTTAACCTGCCAAAGCCGAATTCAGATCCAGTGGGGAAAATAAAAAAATGTACTCCATCTTGGTATTTGTCTGTTTTTTTTTTGAGATATCTTAGTAACTATGGATTTTTAAAAAAAAATTCAAGAGATCCCTTTTGTGGAGAATTGAAAAACAAATGTTTTTTTCCTAAAATGAAAAATTAAAAAAATATGGTATGAAAAATATGACCGTCATCATTTTTTTTTCAAATATTTCGGTAAATATTATTTTTAAGAAAAAAAAAATCAAATATATCTTTATTATTCTGAGTACAAGATTCTATGTTTTGATGCAAAATTCATATTTGTAGCTTTAAAACTAAAGGAGATATAAATGTTTACATATTTGTTTCAATAAACACAGCATTTAATAAAAAAATAATATATATTTTATGTACATTCGTTGACCTTTTAACATTCGATTAAGGAGTGTGTAATAAAGCTTGCCTAATAATATTTTATTCTTATTAAAACAGAGTACATTATTAAAAAAAAGATAAGTGTCTGCTATAAGAATTATAAATAGCTTGTACTACAATTTTTCTTAGTTGTCTTTGTCTGCGGAACGAAAACTGATGCCATAACATTGGTCACATTTCGGAGAATATTTCAATCCGGTTTTCATTTATGAACAATTATTGTAAATACAAAAAATTAATTTTAATAGGTCTAAAAGCCTTTAGTAGATTGAATAGTAGCAAGATGACGTGATCCTTTAAGAGATTGAGATGGTTGCCAATCCACTTCTAAACCCAAAATTACAGGAAAATTACCTCATCTACCACTATAATACCTGATAATATACTCTGAGAATATGTTGCTCCATGCTCCACAGAATTTTAAGTAGAAGGCAACGTCGCCAAATCGAATGCCGATTTTAGTCCTTGTCATCACGCAGTTTTATTGTACAAAACATATCTTAGCTAGTGTTTAATATTTCATGGGACCGATATAATTTAAACAGTAAACTGAAACCAAGATGGCCGTTATTATTTTTTAACTTCCCCTACTGGGAGCGAAAGACACTTTTGACAGGTTGAAAAAAGGTTATTGCCTAAATATTCTCCCTGAGATGTACTTGTTACTTTTTTCTACCTCGCTACCCTGTATCCAATCAGATTTACTATACTATAAATGATAAAATAGTTCCTTTATTCAGAGTTGAGGGTCAGTTCTTATCGTAAATTTTATGTGAGCTGATTGTAGACAAGAGCATTATTTTTATATACTTCATCTTTAGCTGTTGCGAATTCTAAGTTTATGTCGATTCTGGAATGGGCTTAACCCGATTACATTTGCAAGATATACATACAGGGTATTGAGGAACTAAAAATAGTAAGAAATATCATTAAAAACCTGCTACCAAATGGACTAACGTCACTTTGAGGATGGCTTAGATGGTGTATTGATGCATTAATAGCATTAAGGGCGGATCTTTACAAACTCAACTATTTCGAATAATTTGTGAAGTGCACTTCATCAAAATCTTGAACGGGCTCATTTAGCACTTTTTTTTATTTGATTATCGGAAAGATCTTATAATTTTAAGACCCTGTGCAAAAAACTAGAATTTTGTGAAACCTATAAATCGTCTAAAAATGGACCGCGAGTATCGGCCGTGGCGTCACTTGATAGGAACCCGCTAGCCGAAGTAGATCCTAATTTGTTCTATACTTGAGTAAAATTTGATTCAAATCGGAAACAAAATGAAAAAGTTATAAGGGTATCTTCATTTTAAGTGAGTCACACTGTATATTTAAGGAAATGTCTAGACTTCGACAAAATATTACGTTAGTAAATACGTCGAGTGTTGTAAAATAAAGATTGTTTTGTGACTGTCATTTATTAGCAGACCACGGTAAACCGCTTTGATAGAAATATTCAAGGTACACAATTGATTTTTTTTTATTAATTATCAATTTTCGCTGGCGAATATCTCGTAAAATATAACACATAGGAAGAAAATGAATATAAACATTCTTGTGGGAAATTTAATTATGTTTAATTTTGCATAGATTACCTTTTCCCATACGACGCATCGTTTTCGAGTTATAAGCGAAGAATCGAAAAAAGGAACCTTTCCACCCCCCTCCCCCCTGAAGCGGTGGGGCTAGGGGCGGGGACTTTTAGTATGTTTACCTCCTGAATACCCCCAACACATCCCTGAAGAGAAAAATTCTACCCTCCAGAATGTTCTCTACAATCCTCTTTTGGGCATTCATTGATTGGACTATATTGAAACTTATGCTTGTTTATGAAGAATTTCAGTTTATCAACAATTTTCACTGATTTATATTAGTATTCTCTAACGTCACCACGCTTCCAATTCCCTCTTTAAGAGTCGTATATTTCGAAAACCACATATCGAATTCATCTGAAATTTTCAATATCGTCTAATTTTAAGTAATACTTTATCCACAAGAAGTAACAACTATACTAAATGAAATTCATTAAATGAGCCCACTAAAGCAGAATTGTTGATGTTGTTGCAAGATGAAACAAATGACTATACACATTTTTTTTGCGATCCTGTTTGGCTGCTGAAGCTGGCATATCTTGCAGATAGCTTTGACCACTTAAATATGCTGAGCAAGAATTTACCAGGAAGAGATGAAAACATCGTATCAGCTAAAGAGAAAATCAAGAGATACTAAAAATCAGTTCTAGTCAACATTTCCAGAAGAGACTTAAGCTGACAACAGCAAAAGCTTTTTCTTTTCTTGATATCTCAGTGGAATTGGCTGATCTTAACACGTCTATAAAAGAAAAGTTTTGGAGCTTACGGCTAACAGGATGCTCAAATGGGATTTCTGTAACAGAAAGTTGACACATTCTGGATTCAAAGAAATATGGAATATCCTGACCTTGCAAGAGAAGCTTTGAAATTGTACAACATTCTATTTGTGTAAGCTAACGTTCTCTAAAAACGAAAAAGAAAAATAGACTACAATTAGAAAACGATCTGATTGTTTGCGTCTCACATCTAGAACGACGATTTGAAAAACTAATACAGACAAAACGGGCACACCTTTCACACCGATTTAAACTTATTAAGATTGAAATTATATTTTTTATTTAAATAAATGTCTAACTAATCCCTTCACGATTTTTGTAGTCATCAATCAAAAGGCTTTGTTCCTTTAGTTAGCTAGTAGCACCTAAAACCGATGCAATCGGAACTGCTTCACGACCGGAGGATAGCGATCCACATTTTAAGAAACAATGCTTTAATTAGAGTTTAGTTAGTCTGAAGATGTTTGCCTCCAATTCTAATTGTCGGCATCATATTCTCCCGAAATCACTCATTTTTTGGTCACATCGACCAAAAAGAGGGCAATATAGAACGACTGATACTTCAGGAAAAACCAAATGGCAAGAGCAGAAGAGGACGTTCTCCAAAGCATTGAACTAATGTCACCAAAATGCTGATAGGAGAAAGTTGTGGTGAGGCCGTGCGTCTTACAGGCAACGGCTACAGATGGCGTGATGTTGTCATGTGTGCCATACAGCAAAGGAGGACCAACTACTGTCTGCCGAGACATTGCTAATAAGAAGAATATTTAGGCACCGTCCTCAGAGGATCGTAGTCTCCGGCCACTTGTTTATGAACTTTACTTATTATTTTTGCAAGTAGAGTCAGCTCCTAACTAGACGATGTTATTTCCTTAGCACCCTGCGTATTTTCTTTAAATAAAGACCTTGCCAATTTTCAATATTTTTTTGTACTACCAGTGTTTTTCTGCACTGTGTTTAGACATTTTCATGATAAACTTCTAACTGTAGCGCAGTTATACAGAAATAACATGAACACCATATAAATAAGCTCTAAAATATTCTTCACTAACCTCAAAGTGCTACTCTCTAAGCTTGTTTCGCCAACAAGGTTGGCAACATTTATAGCCGATTAAACGTATTTTATCTTTTTCAGTTGACGCAAATATAGTTGGCTAAACGCGCGTTCAGTTTAATATTGAGTTAATGAGCCAATTCAAATTGGCATAAACTGAATGCAATTATAAACTAAATTAAACTAAGAACTTATCTTTCCTTAAGCTATTGTTGCAGTTCGAGGATTGAAACAAACCTCGTTTGCTCAGTAATTCAAGGATAGCAGTTAATCAGTTATTATAAAACCGATTTTGTTTGTTTTAGGTACTGGTACAGTAAGACCCTTGGGTTTTGATACATCCGGACATTCACCTGGTTCTAGTCAAACAGGACATCATGTAGAATCACCAAAACAAAATTCTCATCTAGGCAACCCGCCACCATATGCTCCAAGTATGTTCCTCTTGTTATACTTATTTACTTATCATCCAGAATTATCGCTAGAGGCGTGTAAACTGTCATGTTTTATTTAAATTAGGTCTTGTTATAATTTTAAAGCAATATGTCTTTTAATTGAACACACAAATATAGGACGATATAGAAGATATGACTGAAATAAAAGGAGGAGGGCATATAAGGCCGGTTTTCGGCCCTTTTTATTTTTGGTCAAAAAATGTCGAAAAATGTTTTGTTATCATACATATTCAATATCTAATCTATTCCACCTCAAACAAAGCTTCGCCCAACCCTCGCCCCCTCCATGTATCCCCCTTAAATTATTAAATAACCAGTTTACATTAGTACACAAGACATGTTTAAATGTTTTTGAACTTGAAAATCATATTTCCTTTGAACAAACTGCATCCTAAGCTTCCCCTACTACTATACAACACCCCCAATGACAAGTACCCTCTCCCTCCAATAACGTAAACCTGTAGGCTCCTACCAGATATAAAATAGTTTTAAAATGATTTTTTATTTACATTATTAATAAAATATCTATTCCTCTTATACCCCCAACACCACCTCTTCTAAACTATTCCCGCCATCATCATACTGCTACAAGCTTGAAAATGGTATAACAAAGACTTTTCGTATACTTTTTTTTATCGGCAGAAAGATATAACCTTGCGCCCGTTTTACTCCCTCTCCCTACGTCCAAAGCAACAAAAATACGAACAAAGATAGTTAAGCTCTCTCTAAGTTCTGAAAAAATCAGACAAAAGTACATATACTATAAGTTCTAAATCAACAGACAAAGAAACAAAATAAAATCTAAACTAAATCTCTCTACACAGCAGAGTGGTTAGGGAAAGAGGGTGTTGGGGAGGGGGGGGTATAAGAAGAATTGGCATTTTATTAATAATGTAAATAGAAAGTCCTTTTTTTAACTATTTTATATCTGGTAGCAGCATAAAGGTTTATGCTGTGGGAGGAGAGGGTGTTTGTCATTGGTAGTTGGGGGTTTTGGAGGAAGTTGGGGTAGTGTATAGCAGTAGGGGGAGCAGTTTATTCAAAGAAAATATGAAGTTCGGTTTGGGGTGCAATAGATTAGATATTGAATATATACAAGCATACCATCGCAGAATTTAAAACATTATTTAATAAAGAATCTGTTCACCAAGAAATCGATAAAATCTTGATATAGACGTAATATTTCATCGATTTTGAACGGATTTTGACTGGTGCTTAAAGTGTCGCATCCCTTAAAAACATTAAAAACTTACCCTAAAAATATCAAGAAATTTACTTTCAGCAATGAACTCGGGTATGAGTCAAACCAATTAAGAGAACTTAACTGGTACAGAAAATTGTCTACTGATAATGTAATGCATAACAACTATAAAACCCTAAAAATACAACAAAAAATCGAAACAGAAAAGAAACTTTATTATAATTCGGTAATAGAAAACGCAGAAAATAACCCAAAAAACTGTGTAAACATTAAATTAAATCGAAAAAAAGTTCAAACTATCCGAATTAACCTAAAAATAAATAACAACAAACTGAGAGATAAAGAAATAGCAAATGAGTTTGGCAAACATTTTGCAAACTCTGTCGCAGAACAAATACACATACTATTTTCCCAAAACATTACAAACTGTACTTTACAAGATAAAAATAAGTTTACAATGTTTTTAAACCTTTCACCGACGAGGACATCCGAAAACTTATTGCACAATTAAAAAATAAACCCTCCGTATGTCTCGACGAAGTACTCTCATTCGACTAATAAAAGAGTGCAATAAAGAACTATCCACCTAATGAATGAATATTATTATTAATAAATCGGTCACCAGTGGTAAATTTACTAGCAAAAACTACCTATATTCAAAAAGGGTGATCGAGAAATTACAGAGCAATAGTAACACTTTCTCAAAAATAATCGTGGAAGCAGTTTACATTCGCTTAACCGAATTTCTAACTAAACACAAAATAATAAACTGGCAGCATGGCTTCAGAAGTGGACACTCGACGGAGACTGCCACCACTGAATTAATTCAGTATATATTAAGTGGTATAGATAAAGGTGAGACTATAGTTGGTGTCTTCTTCGACTTATCACGAGCTTTCGACACCTTGATTTCAGTATTTCTAGCAGAAAAAATAGATAACATGGGAATAAGAGGAAATGTAAAAGAGTAGATTATATCTTATATAACGCAACGACAGCTTGTAGTAAAAATTGAAAACTCTTTTTCTGACCAATTTGATGTGGATCTTGGCACCTCTCAGGGTAGTGTTTTAGGACCGCTCTTGTTCCTTTTATATATTAAAGATTTACCAAACTACATACATCTAATTTTTGGTCTAACATAAACTGAATCTTGCACAGATACATTCATGAAAAACAAGCTGTTAACACTTACATGTATTTATTTATTACAATTAGTATCATTCATTCACCAAAACAATGACTGTCACAAAAAACATGCAGATGTCCGTACATACTCTGCAAGAAATAAAAATAATATTTACATCGACAAATTTAATCACTTTTTATAAAAAAATCTCCATACTTTGCCAGTTACACGTACTATAATAAGTATCTTCTGAATTAAAAAATATTAAATCATTGCCAATATTTACACAAAAAAGTAAAAAAATTACTATTGGAAAAATGTTTATAAAAGTTAAAAGCATGTGAGGAATATTTCAGAAATGCATAAACTTCGTGAAAATGTATATACAGGGTGTCCGGAAAGTAAAGGGACCCAGCTTAACTGTAGCTTTCTGAGGTCAAATGGAGCCGATTAAACTAAATATACCTTAGTCCAAAAGTGCTTCCTTAAGGAGTTACATGGCCTTAAAGCGATGTTTTAAAAATTTTATAATGGGTATATTTCGGAAAACAAATGACTAATCAAGCTGAAAATTAGTACAGATATAATATAGGGGAGTCCGAATATTGAGAGGGTATAAGTATATCTGCATATCATAGATGGCGCTGTTGGCATAATTTTTTGACACATTTTTTATCATAACTTTTTATTATTATTGTTTTGGGTTCGTATGACTTAATATTATTATATAATAACTAATTTTACAAAAATAAGGTCTACTTGTTTCATGTCGATAAAATGCACCGTTTTCAGTACAATCGCACTTCAGCGCATTCCAAGAGCTACCATGCAATATGATATTCGATGAAGTTAGCGTTTGTCAAATTTATATTATTGAACCAGTTTAGTGACTGAACCAAACGTACCTTATAGTCCTAAAGTACTTCTTTACGAAATTATGCGTTTTTAAATAAAAAAATATTTTGTATTTATACCTAAAACAATACGAAATATTTTTTTATTTAAAAACGCATAATTTCGTAAGGAAGCACTTGAGGACTAAGGTTCGGTTGGTTTAGTCGCTGAAATACATAAGTACGATTGTACTGAAAACGGTGCATTTTATCGACATGAAACAAGTAGACCTTATTTTTGTAAAATTAGTTATTATATCATAATATTAAGTCATACGAACCCAAAATATTAATAATAAAAAGTTATGATAAAAAATGTGTCAAAAAAATACGCCGACAGCGCCATCTATGATATGCAGATATACTTATACCCTCACAATATTCGTACTCCCCTAAGTTATATGTGTACCAATTTTCAGCTTCATTAGTCATTTGTTTTCCAAAATATACCTATTATAAAATTTAAAAAAAAAATGTTTTAAGGCCCCATAACTCCTTAAGGAAGCACTTTTGGACTAAGGTATGTTTAGTTTAATCGGCTCCATTTGACCTCAGAAAGCTACAGTTAAGCTGGGTCCCTTTACTTTCCGGACACCCTGTATATGTACGTACGTCATAATCATAAGTGTTTTACACTCTTTGTAAACGTTTTTTATATTTAACGTAGATGTTTTTATTGTAAAATTTTAATCCTGTATATTTAATTTATTTATTTACAACTTAACGTGTCTTATTTCTTATAACAAAAAATACATTTTTTTTCTGGATCTTACCTTAATCTTGACAAAATAATGTATACATATGTCTCCGTAAGCTCATTTCTGTTCTCTTTTACTGACAAAACTAATCCATAATTGTATGGCTATAAAGTTGAATAAAGAATTTGGATTTACATAATAAAAATTTTTTTTTCGAAATTTGTGACCAGAAATAAAAAGTGCCGACGACCTGCCTTATAGGACCTTCTCATTTGTTTCACTCAAAAAAGATATAGCAAAGGTATCTGACACCGATCCAAATTTGGTTGAAATCGGATAACTAATAACTCTGAGATGTGGTGTTAGGGGGGCATTAAAAGTGGGACATGCTGTATATGTTACATGCTAACGACATTTCTTATATTATGTGATATCAGAAGCACCGGAACACAGCACACTACACACGGCGCGTGTTTCGACAACTCAGTTGACATCAGATGACTAATTTTCTTTTAATTTTAATCAACTCCAATCACCTATCAATATATTTTATATCATTTAGTAAAGATTTTTTTTTAACACAGGTGGCTACCATGGACAAAATCCCCCACCTTACAACCCTCATTACAATCCAGGAGGATATGGACAACCACCGGCCTACAGCCCAGCAGGACATGCTCCACCTCATAATCCGGCAGGGTATGGACAACCTCCAGCATATAATCCGGCTGGATATGGATCATATAATCCAGGCAATTATCATCCTCAAGGCGGCTACCAACCCCAAGGTGGTTATCACCCTCAAGGTGGAGGAGGCGGAGTCACAATAATAAATAATAACATCAATAATCATCATGGTAGTTATGGGGGCTATGGAGGCTACTCCCCTCCTGTATACACCACACACGACACAGGAAGTACCGCCCTGGGATTTTTCCTAGGATACTCATTAGCGAAAATATCTACGCCAAGTTATATTTACCACGGTAATTCCTATGACGGTTCCAGTCCAAGATACGACCACTATAGCGTCCATCATTACTACCACAACAACCAGGATGTACCTAAGGAAGCAACGATTCAACCTAACGCAATTGTTGCCTGCGTCGGAGACACTGGCTCTTTCTGTCCGGCAAATACGACGTCGTTGTGTACAAATAATGGCGCTGTGATGTGTGTAGCAAGTGCCTTATCAACAGTACCTTGCCTAAATGAAAAACAAACAAATTGCGTCAAAAGCACCGTACCTTGTAAAGACAATAATGCACCGGAGTGTAAACAGTCTGCGCAGAATACAACGTCCATCGCTATTCCTTGTATTTCCACTGCTAAGATTTATGGAGACATCAGCTACGTCAACAACAGTATAGTTATTTCTAATCACACGTCACACAACAATACATCCTCCATGTCCAGCAATACCACCGAAGTCTTGACAACAACTGACTCTAATTCAAACTACACTACTACAACTACAAGTACTCTAGTAAATGCATCAACAACCAATGCAACAGATGTCAAACAAGGGCCTGCTCAGATGTTTTGCGTGACGATTTTAGCTTTACCGGCCGAGAGGAAGTTAACGGAAGGAGAAAAATTGTTCCAATATTCTAAAAACGTGTTTTCAAACTTTGCTGTTAAAGTGTTGGGAATTAAGTAGGTTGTGATATAATTTCATCAATTTTAATGTATATAATAAAAATAATATAATATATGTGACATAAATAATATGGTTTATTTAGCCAACAGGGAAGGAACAGGTTACGCCACAAAGATTCAATCAAGTAAGCTACAGAAAACAATGTAATCAGGACAAATATGAGCTACAGATAAACTCGATAAAGAACAATATTTACCTATACATGCAGAAATAAAATTTGTGAGCGAAATATTTTGAATTGGAACTGAATATTTACTTAGTTTAATTTAGCAGGTCATTTTCTAATCAAAAGTTTATACAGAATCGGAATGCTTTTGTTTTGGTATTGGACTAGTTTCAACAATTTAACCGACCGCCCACAATAAAGACATCTACCAGTACTCTAGCAGAGGTATACAGTGACACGCCCATCAAGAGAAGCATGTACATGATTGCATGCTTCGCTCTCGCTTGCTCTTATTGCCATCCCAAAACCAACACTTTCCGATACTATATAGCTTCATTAATATGCAGTTACAGCCCTTTCTGGGCCTAAGTCTCTCCCATTTACCTGATTGACTCCTCTTTATGACCTTAATCCTACATTGTTTAAATTCTAACTACAAGAGCAATACACAACAATATTTAGAAAAATTAATTTATAGTAATTAAGTTGTCAGTCAGAAAAATATTAATATCATATACAGGGTGTTTTTTAATGACGTGCTGATATTTCACTGTGTGATTTCTTAGGTCATTTTATTCAGAAAAGTTCATATGAACATATGTCCGCAACAGCTTAATTTTGTTGCTACAAGGGTGTTGATTTTTTTTTTAAATCGTTATTTTTTAATATCTGAGTTACTTTAGATTATTATTTTCAATTTTGGTATGTATTAATAGGAATAAAACCACAAATTTTAGTTAGAAAAGTTACTTTATCGCTCTACCAATGGCGTCTCTGCAAAAATGTGCTCCGATATTTTTCACCAAAAAAGTGGTACTCCACTGACATTTTTCCATAGAAAAGATACGGCCTTAAAGGCATTTAGGCATAATTCCACGGATAGTAGCTTCGCACCACAGCCCGCTCGAGCGAGTGCGTGAACCAAATGTCCAAATGTCCAAACGTGCGGTTCCTCTCGTACTGAGCACAGGATTATTATAGCAACGACGAGAAGGGCGGATCTAGAAATTTCAATAATTTTTTCTCCTCTGAGGCGCATGGGACCCATACGAAAAATGGGAAATAACATTTAGAGAAGCACTCCTCTAACGACCCCTAAAAAGTTTTGAAAAAGCAGTTTGCGAAAAATTTTTTAAAAATTCGAGTGCCCCTCCCTGGTCTAGAAACTCCCGTTTAAAATTATTCTTTTTTGTCACATACATTTTACTTTTCATCAAAATGCAACAATAGGTTTTGGAGTTTATGAAAATATTTTCATTATTAACCAAAATACAATGAACTGAAATTTTGTAATTTACAATTTAACAAATTACAAAATTTCAATTCGTTGTATCTCAGTTAGTAATGAAAATATTTTCATAAACTCCAAAACCTGTCGTTGCATTTTTATGAAAAGTAAAATGTATTTGACAGAAAAGAATAATTTTAAACGGGAGTCCCTAGACCAGGGGGGAGGGGCACTCGAATTTTGAAAAAAATTTTCGCAAACTGCTTTTTTAAAATTTCTTAGAGGTCGTTAGAGGAGTGCTTCTCTAGATGTTATTTCCCATATTTCGTATGGGTCCCATGCGCCACAGACGAGAAAAAAATTATTAAAATTTCTAGATCCGCCCTTGCGACGAGTCATCACTACGGTGTAAACGCAGCTTGCGTTCTCTATTTTCTTTATTTTCTGATTAGCCTGGTTAATTCTACATGAAAACGTTCTCTTGCGTTTTTCTCGTCAGACCCACAGTTCTTGATTAAAACAATTAAATTCAAATTGCTTCATTTACCAGTATTGACTAATAATTTATGGACAACCTCCACCATATAACCCGGCTGGATAAGCATCATATAATCCAGGCAATTATCATCCACAAGGCGGCTACAATCCTTCAAGGTGGAGGAGGCGGAGTCACAGTAATAAATAATAACATCAATAATCATCACGGTAGTTATGGAGGCTATGGAGGCTACTCCCCTCCTGTATACACCACACACGACACAGAAAGTTTCACTCGTTGGCCAGGAAGGATAAGTCCTTTATCAGACATTACTGCAGAAACTGTTGCTAAAACTTTATTTCGAAATTATATCTGTCGCTTTGGCATTCCGGTTCGTGTCACGACAGATCAAGGAGTTCAGTTTGAATCAAATCTTTTCCGTGCATTTTCAAAATTTTTAGGATTTCACCGAATTCACATAACTTCATTTCACCCATAATCCAATGGCATGATTGAAAGATTTCACAGAACGACTGCATTAGTCGCCAGAGCTAACTCAGTTCATTGGTTTGATGAATTACCAATTATTTTATTAGGTTTACGGGCAATGCCTAAAGATGATTTACTTTGTTCATCTGCAGAACTTGTCTATGGCCGAACTTTACGTCTTCCTAGTTAATATTTTATTAAATCACATTCTGATATTAAATTACCCTTATTTATTAGCAAATTACAAAAATATTTTAATAACTTACAATTCACAAATCTTAAACGGGATCATTTTCGAAATACGTTTGTCAGTCCAGACATTAAATATGGTAAGTTTGTTTTCATTCGGAAAGGTAGACTTAAACCAACCTTGTCTCCTTGGTATGAAGGACCTTTTAAAGTTCTTTCTAGAACACACAAAATTATAACGGTCCTTAAACGTGGAAAAGATTATACTGTATCTTTAAACAGAGTTAAACCTGCATATTTGTTAAATGATGTTGTCGATCTACCCGTCACTTCTGACTGTAAAAAGTCCGTTTTAATATTGATACTTTGGTAGGTTGATTTTTATTTTGCAGGGGGGTGTAATATGTAGCGTAGTTGCCTACATATTAAAAATTCTGTTACTATAGTTTTAAAAAATAACGAAAAATAAGACAATAGAATAACAAAATAATATTTTATCAACTGTTAATTATTTTAATGTCCTACAAGTCTGTTATTTTACAATAACGATCCTGTTTTGAGATACATTAAATGAAAAATAACGCCCTAGGGCGTTATGAATATCTATAACGCCCTAGGGCATTATAAAATTATAATACAACCCAAAACAAGCAAATTATGATAGCGTTATTGACAAACAAAATGCGTTGCTATGCAACGGCGGCGTTTACAAACAATTTTGATTTTTACTCTCTTTTAAATCAAATCGTTCTGAACATAATAGATGTCAAATTAATAAATCGTAAATGTCAAAAAAAAAAAAATTGAATTAAATAACAGACTTGCAGGACATTAAACGTTGAAGGCACCACGGGTGTTATAGGATAATGACGCCCTCGGTCGACGTACACTCCCTCGGGCCAGAGGCCCTCGGGATTGCCGACCTCGGTGCGTTATTATCCGGTGCGTTGGTACCTTAATAACTATAAATATATTTCTTTTACAAGTTGAAATTTAAATTTATTTTATGGAATAATCTCCATAACCGCCCTGGGATTTTTCCTAGGATACTCATTAGAGAAAATATCTACGCCAAGTTATATTTACCATGGTAATTCCTATGGCAGTTCCAGTCCAAGATACGACCACTATAGCGTCCATCATTACTACCACAACAACCAGGATGTACCTAAGGAAGCAACCATTCAGCCTAACGCAATTGTTGCCTGCGTCGGGGACACTGGCTCTTTCTGTCCGGCAAACACAACGTCGTTGTGTACAAATAATGGCGCTGTGATGTGTGTAGCAAGTGCCTTATCAACAGTACCTTGCCTAAATGAAAAACAAACAAATTGTGTCAAAAGTACCGTACCTTGTAAAGACAATAATGCACCGGAGTGTAAACAGTCTATGCAGAATACAACGTCCATCGCTATTCCTTGTATTTCCACTGCTAAGATTTATGGAGACATCAGCTACGTCAACAACAGTATAGTTATTTCTAATCACACGTCACACAACAATACATCCTCCATGTCCAGCAATACCACCGAAGTCTTGACAACAACCGACTCTAATTCAAACTACACTACTACAACTACAAGTACTCTAGTAAATGCATCAACAACCAATGCAACAGATGTCAAACAAGGGCCTGCTCAGATGTTTTGCGTGACGATTTTAGCTTTACCGGCCGAGAGGAAGTTAACGGAAGGAGAAAAATTGTTCCAATATTCTAAAAACGTGTTTTCAAACTTTGCTGTTAAAGTGTTGGGAATTAAGTAGGTTGTGATATAATTTCATCAATTTTAATGTATATAGTAAAAATAATATAATATATGTGACATAAATAATATGCTTTATTTAGCCAACAGGAAGGTGCAGGCCCCCCCTCCGTATGGAGGGGGTCTATTGGGTACTGAGTTTAGAGGCCCGGGCTTTCGAGGGGCCCGCCAGAGATCGTGAAACCATTTTTTTTTCAAATTTCTCCCCCCCGCCCCCGCTCATGAATTATTAGGCGCAGGGGGCCGTTAGCTTTCGAGGGGCCCCGCCAGAAATTTTGGCAACATTTTTTTTTTCAAATTTCTCCCCCCCCCCCGCAAATCAATTATTAAGCGCGGGGGGCCGTTGGTTTCCGAAGGGGCCCGTAGTGAGGGCCCACCAGAGATTTTCACAAATTTTTTCTTTTCCCCTGGGAAGGGGACAGTTTATGCCACAAAGATTAAATCATGTAAGCTACTGAAAACAATGTAATAAGGACAAATATCCCAACTAGCAATTTGGTATTTTATGAAAGCTGCAGTAATGTTTCCGACACAAATTTTATAAAACATTAGTCTCAGAAACACTTTAAAAACGTTATTACACAGCTTTAAATGTAAAATTGGCACCATCTTATAAAATAGTTTACTCATTGTTGATATTTTGTAAAAGCTATTGCAACTGTTACAAAATAACTGTATAAACAATTCCACAGACTCTAAGAAAATTCGGTACCGCCACTATAAAACAGTTTTATTGAAGCTTCATTTAATTGCGTCATAAATCACATACTTCACTGTTATTATTGCTATAGAACACCAATAAAATAAAACAATTTCTTAAATGTATTAAAAAATTTGCATACATATACTTACAAATATATAATATGCTGATCTCTATAATATCAAGCTTTCAGTGATTTTACTGGATAAGAACTTACTTAAAAATTATTTTAGACACATACAGCTTGCAATTTTTGATGCGAAGGAAATTTTACTGAGATTTATGCCATGTGTTTTTGATGAATTTTAAGTGCCCCTCATGTTTACTGAAGGTTTCTAATAATTTTTGGAATTATATAAAAATCGATTTCACATTTAATTTTTTTTTTTAATGCCAATTTCATCATAATTTTATAATTAGCACGTATTAATTGCCATAAATATTAATAAAAATGTGGTTTTTAAAGTTTTTATGTCTTGTTATATTTACGACCTCGAACGCTGGTCTCATGAAATGGCTTCCTTCTAAAAAATACTTTCGTGTTAAATACATTTAAAAATAATTAAACTATAGGCGATTCTTACAAAACATCGGGGTCAATGATTCTATTTTATGTATCAATAAACAATGGGTGAGATGGAACAAAAATGTGGCAAATGTAAAACAAATATAAATGCTAATGAAAATGTAATCATATGTGCTGGAAAATGTGAAAATAATTTTCATCAAAAATGTGCAGGTATGACATCAAAAGACTATGCTTTAATACAAAACTGCAAAGGCCTAAAGTGGTTTTGCGAAAATTGCTTATTACACTTTGATCTTATTATTCAATTTAACGCTGAAATAAATAAATTAAAAACAGAAGTTACTGCAGAGTTAACTGAATTTCGAAATATTATTAATAATCGTCTTAACTGTTCTACTGAAAACATCGTAGAAAACAACAAAAGAAGCTATGCAAAGGTAACAGTAGGAGAAGCAGTTATTATTAAACCAAAAAATAAACAAGTGTGTAAAAAAAACTAAGGAAGCCATACAAAAAAATCTTAAACCAACCACACTTGAAGTTGGCATTACTCAATTGAAAGATATTAAGGAAGGTGGAGTAGTAATTAAATGCAAAACAAAGGAAGAACAGGAAAAAATTAAAAAAGCAGCTAAAAAGAAACTAACAAAAAATTATCAAATAACAGCTCCTGAATTAAAGAACCCTTGCATAAAAATTATAGACATCGAAGAACATTATGAAAAAGACGATTTATTAGACTGTATAAAAAAGCAAAACATGAACATACAGCATGACTTCTTTAAAATGGAAGTAAAAGTGTTTAAAAAAATGAGAACGAAGTATATGGCTATAGTAGAATGCGATCCCTTAACATTTAAAAAGTTATTAGATGAAAAGAACTTATATATTAACTGGTCAAGGTGTAGAATTTTTGAATACGTTGGAGTCTTTAGATGCTTTAAATGTGGAGGTTTCAATCATCATGCGGAAAAATGTGAAGAAGAAGAAAAATGCCTGAAGTGTTGTAGTCCTGATCATAAAACTGACGATTGTGAAAGTGGTACTATGAAATGTGCAAATTGTTTAGAGGTCAATTCTAAGTTTAACCTTAATTTAAATACTGATCATTTTATTTTTAATAAGTCATGTGCAGTATATTTAAAAAAATTAGAATCACAAAAACAGAAAATTAAACAATTGTCTGGTGAATAGCAATCAATAACCGATAAGCTTACAAACAAATCTAATTTTAATGAAACAGAACAAAAAAAGACACTAAAAATATTACATCAAAATATTCAATGTATCAGAAACAAAATTGAGGAACTTGAGTTGTATCTAAAATTACATAATGTAGACATTGTTTGTTTGACAGAACACTGGCTTAAACTACCAGAAATCGATTCGATAAAAATAAATGGTTACACAAGAGCAACAATTTTTTGCAGAACTAAAAGCAACAACGGCGGTGTAGTCATATTTCATAAAAAATACAGTGAATTTAAAATCAAAGAACTTACATATGTACTTGAATCGTCAATTGAAAAGGATATTGAATTAGCTGGCGTTGAGATTAAAATTTGTGATTATTCAGTAAAACTCTTATCAATATATAGATCACCACAGGCTAACTTTCAAATGTTTTTGTCAACATTAGACGATGTATTAAATAAAATTATTAATAATAATGATGTTATAGTATGTGGGGATTTAAATATCGATTACCTCTCAAATTCGACAGAGAAAACTGAGCTATGTGATCTGCTACAAACCTACAATGTAAATATGATGCTAAATGAACCTACAAGAATATCTTATAATTCTGCCACTTGTATTGATTACATTTATACAAATTTTTGTGATACATATTATAAATCAACTTGTCAAGTTATAGAAAATGGTATATCAGATCATACATGTCAAATACTGCAATATGAATTTTTTATACCATCAGATAATAACATAGAATATAAATATACCAGACTCTATAATGAAGAAAATTATAAACAATTTTTTTATAACCTAGGCAATGAGTCGTGGAATGATATATACAACGCAGTAACGTCGGAAGAGGGATTTACTAACTTTATTAATACATTAATTTATTATCATGATATCTGTTTCCCCTCTATCAAAATAAAAAATAAAATAAACATAAAAAATGGATGGGTAACCCGAGGTATTAAGATATCATCACAAAAATTGAAATTATTACATCAAATAAAGACGCAAACAAATGATCCAAGTGATAATACTTTTTATAATAAATATAAAAATATTTACAAAAAAGTAATAGTTGCTGCTAAAAAAATGTACAACGATTCAATTTATTCTAAAGCTAACAATAAATCTAAAGCTGTTTGGTCAATAATAAACAACAACTTGAATAACAGAAAGCCTAAAAATAAAATGAATGAAATAGAAATTAATAATAATTTGGTAACTGATCCCTATCTTATAGCACAACACTTAAATAAGTATTTTATAGATCTGCCAGCTAAACTAAATGATAACCTAGATGAAAATATTACTAAGATCAAATTTGACGTAAAATCAAATTTTCCCACTCTTTTTTTGGAACCAGCTTCTGAATCAGAAATATATAATATTATAATGAAATTAAAGAACAGCGATTCCTCCGGCCTTGATAATTTGAGCACTAATTTGATAAAACAGTCAGTGAACCACTTAGTAGTTCCACTTACATTTTTAATAAATTTATCACTTTCGGAAGGAACGTTTCCATCTGTTCTAAAGTCAGCAAGAGTTTTTCCTTTATATAAAAAAGGAGATAATACATTATCTGAAAATTATAGACCTGTTGCTCTACTGTCAACTATTTCTAAAATATTAGAAAGAGTTATGTTCAACCTTATTGTCGAATTTGCAACACAACATAATATTATTTCTGATTCACAGCATGGTTTCAGAAAGAATCGTTCCACTGAAACCGCAATAATGACATTTTTAAATAATTTATATGAAAATTTAGATCAAAATAAAAAATGTATAGGCCTATTCATGGATTTAAGCAAAGCTTTTGATCTAGTAAATCACAAAATACTAATTGAAAAATTGAACAAATACGGTTTAAGAGGCAAAGTAAATGAATGGGTGATGTCCTACCTCACAAATAGATCTCAAGTAGTAGAAGTTAATGGAATTAAATCTGAAAAACTGAATATTAAGTTTGGAGTTCCCCAAGGATCAGTTCTTGGGCCTTTATTATTTTTACTTTATATTAATGACTTGCCTGGTTTCTTTGACGATTTTTTAATAATGTTTGCGGATGATAATTCTTACTTGTGTTGCAGAAAAACTTTTGAAGCAGCTATATCTAATGTACAAATTTCTTTAACAAAATTTGCCGACCACTTTAAATCAAATAGGCTATTTTTAAACATATCCAAAACTGTTTTTATTATATTCTCTCCTAGGCGTAATGTACATGATAAAAGTCACTTAATAAAAATAGCTGGTAAATCCATAGAACAAGTACACTCTACTAAATTTCTAGGAATTTATATAGATAATGCATTAAGTTGGGGTGAACATATTGACTTTACAGCAAAAAAACTTTCTTCCGTCTGTTATGCGTTGTATAGATTATCAAAAATATCAAACAGATCAACTGTCATGGCATATTATTATACTAATTTTATTTCAAGGGCAACATATGGAATTCTTTTTTTGGGGTACTTCATGCCACTTTGAAAGATTATTTAAATTGCAGAAAAAAGCTGTACGTAACATTGTGGGAGTATCTAAATATACGTCCTGTAGAAATCTGTTTAAAGACCTGAACATTTTGACATTGCCAAGCATTTATATTCTAGAGATACTCTTATATGTTAAAAATAATTTAAATAAGTTTTTACCAAACAATTACAATCATGATTATGGTACCAGGGAATGTAACAAGTTAAGCACACCATTACATAAATTATCAAAATATGAAGAAATCCCAAAATATATTGGAATAAAATTGTACAATAAAATCCCAAATTTCTTAAAAAATATTGAAAATATAAATACATTTAAAAATGAAACAAAAAAATACTTAATAAATAAATGTTTTTATTCAGTGGATGAATATTTGGAAAATCAATAGCTCGCTTCAGTATTTTACCTAAACTATATATATTTGTCATTTTATGTGTTTAAAAAAATATGTGTTTTTATATTTATATCTCTGTTTTTTCCTAGTTTTAAGAATTAATGGTAGCACTGGATTGTAAGGTGCTTAACTCCTCTGTGACTAATCCTATACCAATGTGGTCTTTTGGATAATAAAGATTATTATTATTATTATTATTATCTATAAAATAATGTGTCTTAGAGGTGACGGTCTTGTGACAGGGCCGTATCTTAAATGAAAAATATAACAATTTTTTTTCACAAATGTCTTATTTTGCATTTTTGTTATAACTTATAAGCGAAGAAAAATAACTGTAAAAATAACCGGAACAAACAGTTTGATAAAAACTGTAATTTATTGTAACTATTACCATTAAATTGCGTATTAAGTTTTCATTTTAACAGCCTTGCTCATTTTATGAAAATTTTACTAGTAATCTCCCTAGTGCTTGACAAATTTCTGCGAATTAATTAAAGCACGTGGGGGATTCAGTAAGAAAATTTCACTCTTAAATTAAATGAAAAAATAAATAATATAAGAATGACAGCTAGATTAGGTGAGGTTATGTTAGTTAGTAGGCTGTGTACTACATAGAAAGGTTGGGTTGATCCTTTGAATATAGAGGAAAGGAAGGAGGACAGTTCAAATAAGAGGCGACGGAAATGCATGTAGAATTTTGATTAATGGTTGATCAATATAGCGGATAACCTTGGGATCGCTAACGTTCTTTGTAGTATTGTAATTATTTTTTCTTCTTGCAGAACTTTTTATAAAGGACAAAATTTTCTGATAACTCACTAATAAAAAGAGTTTACCATGTGGTGCACACTTTCTGTCAGGCAGGCGAATATATTTATTGTTAAACATTACAGAGATAAAAACGAAATTTAAAACTAATATGGCTTATTATCATCCAGGTATAAAGCGCGCGTTGGATGTCTAAGGCAATTTACTGTCTAAAAATATCCTTTTTTTCAAAATCAGTTTGAACCAACTCACAAAGACAGCTGTTGAAGATATATGCCTTTTTATTGTAATGTTTCGTATAAAGACTTGGTTTAAGGCATATGCTAGTAAAGTGCTATTTCAAGCTTTACAGTTTTGTAAAGAACTCATTATACATATATTGACAAATAATACATTGACAAAGAACTATTTCAAGCCGCATGTAATAAAACAGTGAACCATTTGTCGTACCTAAAGCCAATTAATGTTGTAGTCTAGATACTGTACTTTTACAAAATGTAGTCGCAAGGAAACTTGATGAAATGCGCGAGAAAAAAATTGTCCGACAAAAATTTTGGAACGTTAAGGGTGTCTACCACCGAAACACATGCCGAAATAACAACTTTAAAAAATGTATTGATAACCAGCTGATGTTTTCAAGATTGCTTAATACAAATATGTAGAATCCAATTTTTGAATTGTCCGACAAAATATATTTTCCGATTTTCCAGTCCGACGCGTGTAAATCGTCGGTTTTATGACGACCAAAAATGTATTAAATTTCGGACAAAAAAATATATAAATCTAAGACCAGTACCTAATGTGTGGTATAAACGGCGAACAAATATATCGCGACGAACCCACAGTCGGACAAAAAAACAGCAATCTTTCACAACATTTATATATAGCCCTGGTAGTTTCGGCGCCCCCGCTAGGAAAAATATTCTGGTTCCGTTTTTTTTTGCATAATGTTGCTTCAAATAGCCCACTTATAAAAAATCTGCATGTTGCCATTCACGGTCATAATAATAATAATACAATATCTTTATTAGCTAAAAGAAAAGCTACAATTGAATCACAACAATATATAGAACATAACTACATTAATTTTTTCTAGTTTAAACAATTGTTATAAAACAAATTTCAAAAATTTTTTTGTACTCCTGAACAAATTTTTTTAGGTTTTTAGGACCACTATAAACAAAAAAAGCTAAATAACATTAATTAATTTTTATTAAAAAAGTTACAAAATTTAGGTTACATTTTTTAAAAAATAATTGCAAGTTTTTCTCTCTTCGGCCTCCTTATCATTCAAAGTTTCTTCATCCGTATCATTTGAAAAATCATCTGCCTTCACTTTGAATGCCTCATATATGAATTTTTTTCTTTTTTTCATCGAATAAGGAAAAATTTTACTCTTGGCCAACTTATTCATTACATGTGTTCTATATTCATTTTAAAAACAAACAATTAAAAAACGTAGTTTATCAACAAATATTGAGTCTTCATGAAACCGATGATTTTCACGCGTCTGACTGGAAAATATATTTTGTCGTACAATTCAAAAATTGGATTCTACATATTTTTATTCAGCGATCTTGAAAAAACCAGCTGGTTATTTAAAAGTGGAATGTACAGGGTTATTCATTATATTTAGGCCACCCTTTATAATCGTTATTATTGGAGATAGAAAAAAAAGTTTCAGACGAAAGTTGTAGGGCTGTAACTGAGTCCCTTTAATAAGTTAATGATAACACAGTGGCGTGCAGAAATTGAGTGGTACAAGAAGCAATAATATTTTTTTAAATGGAACACCCTGTGTATTGTTGAATTTTTGAATTATTCTTTTTTTCTGTCTCTCTTTCTGTCTCTCTTCTGTCCTTCTTTCTATAGTATTATCTTTAACCGTTTTCGAGTTATTGAACATTGAAAATCGTATTTAAGCTATTTATTATACGAAGGGAAATTACAATTATTAAAGTAGTCTATGAAAATGACAAGTATTCTGTTTAGTCCGGGGTCCAAGCACTCCAAAATCAAGATGACCTGTTCCGACATGACGTACAAATGTTGATATAAGTAATGAAGAGAGCATTACCTGGGGCACTAAAAAACACTTGTCGGATTAATTTTTGCTCTTGCGCAACTTCAGAAATCGCAAAAAAAGATGGCGGATTGGTAATTGCAAAATTATGTTTTACAATGGTTATTCTCCGTTAAAACAAAAACTATGTAACCTACCGATCTGATTTTTGGTATGTATACTCAAAAGATATACGTGATTCTAACTAAGCTATTGGTATTTTTTAAAACAATATTTTTTTTTGGAAAGAAATAATTAAAATCAAAAGGTTGATATTTACGTTATAAAAATTTCGATATGTGGACAACTATGTTAAATTTATGAAATTCTTATATACAATTGCTTTCCAAATATAGTCCATATATTGAAAAAGTTTTTTTAAAAAAGATCCTGTCGATAACGTATACAGTTTTTTGTTTATGATTTTTTTATTAGGCGCGTAGTTATGCAGCATTAAAATAAAAATAGTCTACACGATAAGTGGTACAGTGTAACAGTAAAAAGCACTATATTGTTCAGTATAATTGCAAATTTGAATTACTTTATGTTAATAATACAACAAAATGAATGAAAGTAGTAGTCGGGCGTTGCCGATTGCGGCCAGTCATTTAAAAAAATAATAATCGATACAAAGTGAATTGTGTGTTCGAGCAAAATGTTAATCAAATAGGTATTCGCAATTGGCCATGCCCGAGTACAACTTCTACTCGTGTTTATATTGTTTAAGAAATAAAACATTAGTGAGAAATATTATTTTAGGTATTCAGCATATTTAATAGAAAGCAGAAAAGGGAGATATTTTAAATAAAACATGTTGTATATTATGTAATTTTTGTGTATAACTATTCTAACATTTTAGTCAGAATCACTATCATTATAAAATGATGCATATTGCTTTTTCCCTTAAAACAATTTTCATGAAAAGCAGCACACGAGCACGCAACTGAATACCACTCACAAGAACATTTTGTGTCGCATTTTATTTTACAGTTGCACTTTTTAATTTAAGTTCAGATAAACTTTTTTTGTCGACATTATCGGTACCAGCTCCTGATTTCCAATTCTGCATCCAAAATTTTGTGCAAGAGGTAATTTGAATGACGGTTCACAACACTGTTTAAAAAAAAGTAATATTTGCAACATGTTGTTGAAAAGCGTCTTCCGTCGCGTCGGTGGGAGGGAGCTGAAATCACTTTTATTAAATTATTTTACCTTTTAATAATTTTCAAACGTATACATATAATACATTTGTAAAGTTGACGTGTATGTACATTGAAAATATTTGCAAAAAACTGATGTGGGGGATGTAAGATGAGTAATGGAATACATTAAGACAGATTTTGGAATTTTTCTCTGTTTGTCTGCTTGTCTGTTTGAACGCGCATTACGCAGATACTACTGAACCAATGAGGTTCATCTAAGCTTGGAGTAACATTCAGTTCTTGTTTCATCGAAATCGGCCTAGACTAAGCCAAGTTTTATGAAATTCGGTCTAGTAGAACAGGAGATACAGCTTGATCTCTACAATAAGCGTATTTGCACGGCATAAACTTTTAAGATTAAACTTCTGTAATATTCCAGAAAATTCTAGAGTACTCTGGAATATTCCAGAAAATTTGTGAGTTTTCTGAAATATTCCAGAATGGTGATTCTACCAACGTCGTTTATAAAGAAGCTTTTTAGTCAATTTCAAAATTCCACGCGAACGTAACCGCGGGCATAGCAAGTAAATAATAAATATGAACCACAAACAATAATCAATCGATTTAAACACTCAAACACAAATAGTTTTTATAATGTTAAAATGTTAAGACAAATAACTTCACACTATATACATAAGTACATACGCCTAGTAAACATAAACACACCAGCTAATTCCACTGTAAACTGTTTTCATGCGCTTTATGAATTTTAGGAGAGCTGTCGCCTTTATTACATGCGCCGCATCATGCACCCATTTATAAAAATTCACAACTCGAATACTATATGCAATATCAACTTAGTTCTTGTCTTAAAAACATTTTCAATATATTGGGTATGTTTGTTAGCATAGTTTATACACAAAAAATTTAAAATTGAAGTACTTGCTCGTATGTTGAAATTCTTACTACAATATTTTATAGTTACAGATTTCATATTTTTTTCCCAAAAAACTAAACGTATTTAAACAGTGCCATCAAGCCTCATCCAAGCGCTTATGTCTTTAGTGTATACTATAAAAAAATTAGATGGATAGCACTCATAGTTTCTTTTACAGGACGTGTCATGTATTAAAAAACATTTTTTTAGGAACTATCATTTCGTCTCTTTTCTTATCATTTAAGAAGTTATGCAAGAGCTGATAAGAATCCGACAAGTCATTTCTGGTGTCCTATTTAACCCTTTTTGCAAATCTGAAGTTGAAAAATGTACGTCATGTCGGAACAGGTTACTTGGAATTTAAAGCGATTTCGTACTGTTGGACCCCAGACTAGTTATTATATGAAACGCTGACAGATTTAATAACAGAATACTTGTCATTTTCATAGACTACTTTAATTTGTAATTTCCGTTTGTATAATAAATAGCTTAAATACGATTTTCAATGTTGAATAGCTCGAAAACGGTTAAAGATAGAACTATCATATATCATATTTTTGAAATTAGAAAAAAAAAAAGAATAATTAAAAAATTCAACAATATACAGGGTGTTTCATTTAAAAAAATATTATTGCTTTTTGTACGCCTTAATTTCTGCACGCCACTGTGCTTCCATTAACTTATTTAAGAGGTTCAGTTACAGCCCTACAACTTTCGTCCGAAACTTTTTTTCTATCTCCAATAATAACGATAATAAAGGTTGGCCTAAATATAATGAATAACCCTGTACATACATTTACAAACGCACACACTCCAAGTATTCCTAGATAGTTAAATACAAAGACTGTTTTTTTTATTTTTTATGTAAAAGGCAATATTTTACTGTTGGCCAACTTATTTATTATGTTATATACTTCATTTAAAAACAAAAAATTTAAAAAAGAAAATGTTATTAATAAATTTTTGGTCGTCATGAAACTGACGATTTCCACGCGTCGGACTGGAAAATCGGAAAATGTATTTTGTCGAACAATTCGAAAATTGGATTATAGGTACATATTATTATTAAGCAATCTTGAAAAATTCAGCTGGTTATCAATAAATTTTTTAAAGTCGTTATTTCGGCATGTTGAAGGTGATAGACACCTTTACGTTCCAAAATTTTTGTCGAACAATTTTTTTCTTGCGTTTCATCAAGTTTTTTCGCGACTACATTTTGTAAAAGTACAGTATCTATAAATTTTTCATACAACTAAACAGGCAATGCACGTCTTTCCGAAAAATGGGAGGGGGAAAGCCGCATTTATGAAAATTTTCGAAAAGGAAAAAAGTGGTAGCCTAGGCGTAATTATGCCATACAAGAAGTTATAAGAAGATATGTATAAATTGAACTTTATGTTGGCGGGCACCTAAACTATAGGTTTATCTTTCTTTGATGACGGTATTTCGGTTATCACCAAGAGAACTATGAGTCACCTTTGAATAAAAAAACATCAAATGAAGAAGGTATTATGATTTATGTCATTAACGAAATTTAAAACAAGGAAGTTCAGGACTTCATAAGAGAGAACAGTAATCAGTTTCTTGAAAAATGAAGCTTGTCTATAGAACTCTTAGAAAATGATTCAACAAATGATTATTTACACATATCCTCTTATAACTTCTTGTATGGCATAATTGCGCCTAGTCTACAACTTTTTTCCTCTGCGTTAAAATGAGCCTTATAAACATTGTCTCAATATTGTAAATAAACTTAAAGTTGTAAATGATGCAATTGAAAGAGGTATCAAGCTTATTGGTGCTTACAATGGAATTTTAACAAAAAATGGAGACCAAAAACAATGTTTACTTTAAGTTGTAAAGGATTATAAATTACACTTCCCAAATGTCCAAAGAGAAACGGTGGCAGAAGCTTTAGAATAATGTAAAAATATTATTACTTCCACATCCAGTGGAAGTATAGTAACGACAAAAAAATTTTAAAAAATTTTTATTGTTCAAATAGGCTTAAAATGTCATGAAACGTCGAGATTTTAAGTTTGAGCGAAAAAAAAATTTCTGTCTGTCTGTCGGTCTGTCTATCTGTAACTTTTTTTTGTGCGCACGTTTACTCTGGAACCGTTTGAGATATTGACTTGAAATTTGGTACACATATGTACTTTATCGAGATCTAGAACTAGATTATATTTTCATCTTGTTCCGTCGAAGGGTTGGGGGGTAAATTGGGGTAAATTTGGGGTAAATGGGTAAATCAAGCAGGTAAGAGTCCATAAAATTGGTATTTAGTATATACAAGAAAAGCTAAAATTTTTGGCATTAGCCACCCCCCATTACCAACCCCCACCCCCTTATTAAAGGGGATGAAACAATTATGATTTAGTGTATGTACAAGAACCAGAAACCTCAAAACATTTTTTTACTTCATCCACCCCCACTACCACCCCCCTATCACAACCCTTACCCCACTACCGATATGGGGTATCGTTTTATGGGTTTTTGGGGTAGAGGATTTCAAATACTATATTATTAAAGTTCCATAAACAATTATTTCCACATACAAAGTTTTTTCGTTGTGAGTGACTTGGATAGAGAATTGGATGTGGAAGTAGTGATTCCTTGGGCAGCGGTTTTTTTGTTACCAGTAGATTTAGGATAGTATTTAGTACTTAGTGGAAGACCAGACCCTCTGAATTCGACACCCTCTATACAACTCGCGAACACCCACCTAAAAAATAGGTAATCTGATGTAAAATAACCCGCTAAACTTGATTTTTGAATTCGCCCATTGATCTGAGATTGCCAAAATGACCAAATTGGCAATTTTCTAAAAAAAATAAAAATTATGTGTTATTTTTTGTTTTTCATATAACACGTCATATATTTTTTATTTTACTTCAGAATTTTTTAATTTTTTTACATAATATTCTCTAACTATTCTTTGATATGTTGAAAGTAAAAAACTTTACCTAAAAAATAATTAGTTGGCAAAAAAAAAATAACAACTTTTCTTTGACGCAAAATCTTTAAAATTTGCAGAGTAAAATGTCCGATCGAGGTATCTTTTTTATTTTTAAAGTTAGGTTCCTACTATAATCGAAGAAAATGTTCCGAATGAACTAAATAAAATCTTTTATAAGAAGTTTTTTTTGAAATTTTGCTCCCTTATCGAAATATTCATTAATTGTTTCAGCGTCCGAACGAATGCGCGCTACTATGAATCGGCCGCAATCGCATCTAGAGCTAGACGCAGACACGTGCCGGGTGATTATTATTTTCCAGTATCCATTTATGTTAAGTTGAAAGTGCTGTTTGTCTCAGTCCTTATATTTAGTGTGTTATAAACACATAGTTTGGCATAATAAATTATAATTACTCGGATAGGAAATCAAAGGAAACAAGCTAAAAACGTACTCTTCGCCTGTTAACTGGATTTTTATATAATTGTTATACATTCAATAGGATACTTTTCGCAGTTTTTTGTAAATAATGTTACTTTTAGACATTTTTAATTTTATAGTACGATCTCAGTTGGTAAAAGACTTGGTAAAAAAACTATACCAAACCCCATTTGGGTTTCGATTCCGAGTCAAAAGAACTATACCACCACCTTACACGTAGAAGAATGTAAATTTTTACATTATAAGACACGAGCTATAAAATCATATTTTCACGGTTGTATATTACATTATGAAATGTATATTTGTAAAATATATAAATAATTAGAAATATTACAATGAAATATTTCAACCGGATTTCTATTCAATTACAAAAACATAAAAATTAAAAAAAAATTTTTTCAACAGTAAAATCACAAGAGCTTTTTTTTATCGGATAAATTTCTCTTTGTAACGAAATAATTTTGCCAATCAGTGCTTTTATGAGAAAAACTGACATGAAAAAATCGCGAGACCGGAGATCGAGCGATTTTGTCAAATGTCAGTTTTTCGAGCAAAATTACTGATTGACAAAATATTGAGTTAAAAAGAAATTTATCCATAAAAGAAAAGCTCGAGTGATTTTTGGCAAGATAAATTAACGACAGAATATGTGAACGAACAACAATTAAAAATAATTATAATTTTCTCAAAACGACTCATATCGTACAGTATAATTTCCACAAGACTTAAAAATTATAGCCGACAGTACAGATTTTAAAATGACGTGCGACTACTAGATATACTCTGCTTTTGAGGAACAGGTATTTTTATCGTGATAAGAAACGATGCACCTTTTTTTATCGCCGTCAAAGTGACAAAATGTGACTGTCAAATAGACTTTTTTATATAGGAGTTAATTTATCAAATTTAAATCATTAAGTAATAACATTTTTATTTGTCGATCGATTTTGTTCAAGCTAACACTAATTTACTGTCCAAATTTCAGTACAATCGGAATTTTCTTTCTTCAGTTATCGTGCTTACAAGAAACGTGACGGACGGACAGACAGACGGACATTTTGAAAGTTGTTCAGAATTCGTTCACTAACACAATGGTATGAAAATTTTTTGTCTGCGAGCGATATTTACGGCTTTAGAAATGTACCGATCAAATGCAAAATCCGATGACATTTCTGTGGCTCTAAAACAATATTTAGAACAGAAAAATTTATTTTTATCACTAAATCCAGTTTACCATGCACAATGTAGAAGATCGTATACCCGAACTGCTTATAAAAGAAAATCAGAAATTGTAAATCCTAGTACAGAGAATACAAGTAAAAAGGGCATTTCTGCAATGTGCTATTTACAAGACAGCCTACCAAATTAAGCCCAGAATTCCAAATGTTTTAGATTTTGGATGGTACCTAAAGGAGGAAATCTTATTTCCAAAGATGATTTCAAAAAGCCCAAAACCCAATTTTATTGAGTTAACTCCATTTTGTGAATGTAAATTATATAGCTGTACTACAAACTGCAAGTGTAGCAAAGCAAACGCGCAATGTAACATAAGTTGTTTATGCGAAGGAAAATGTAATCTTTAGTACCCACTTGCTGTTATAATTAATGAAAATATATTTTTTAATGTGTATGTTTCGAGATTATCTACATAATTTTATAACATTTAATTGCAAATAGAAACTAAATAATCCGTAGACTCACTTGATCGCTTAAACGACACCACAGATGGGCGACGTTAACAGAAGTTATGCTTTAAATTAATGCGGACGAGTTGCGCGGCCGCTTCCAACAGCGTCATCTCGTTACATGAGCCGAATTTCCAAAAAATATCTTTATAAAAAAGTTTGTTTAAAGTATATGGAACATTTTTCTCGTTTATACTATAACTCTCTCTTTAAAAATAAAAAAGTTACCTCGATCGGGTATTTTTCAACGCAAATTTTAAAAAACCGCGACAATAGAGGGTAATTATATATTTTTTAGGCACTATATTATTAGTTACACTATATTCTTTGCCGTCAGCCTGTCCAAGATTATTGGAGGGATAATGTGTAAAATATTGGTCAAAATCGGAATTAAAATAAAAAAGATATGATGTGTTATGTGCAAAACAAAAATTAACACATAATTTTAAAATTTTTCAAAAAATTTGCGAATTGACCGATTTGGCAATCTCAAATTAATGGGCGAACTCAAAAATCAAATCCAGAAGGTCATTTTACATAATATCATCTGTTTTTTAGGTGGGTGTTCGCGAGTTGTATAGACTACTTTTAAAATGCTTCCTACAGATTGGCTGCTCTCCGACTAACTATTTATGAGAAAAAGTCGTGTAAATTTTTTAATAAAATAAATCAAGATTGAAAAGGAAGTTTTATTTTACAATTTTTTTCCTAGATTACGAATTTGCAGTGGTATAAGAAATATTTTATACTCATAACGTAGATAAAATTTTCAATATTATGGATAATGAGGCATTAGCCATTTTAGAGATAAATGTTATTAAAAATATAAATTAAATAAAGTATGTAAACAATTCCATTTATCTCCATTATTGTAAATATGATATATCCTGCGGCACCTCTTCCCTTTCACTTGCTTCAATAATATTTTATAGGGATTATTTCCTCATCAAATGGATCTATTTGCAGAGATGGGAAATCAAAAATTCCGAATTCGGAAAAGATGGGCTTCATGTGCATTGCACGCGACTCAAGAGAATCGCCTTAGTTTGAAGAATAAAAATACATATATGGTTAGCAACACGACAAAATTGTCGGGTCCTAGAAGAAAGTCATTAACCGTTTGTTTGATAATTGTGATATCCTCATAATTATGTTTGCATTGTGGCTTATGTAACATAATGTATTCGGTCCAAATCCAGGTCTAGGAAATGTTTTTTAATTATTAATAATCAATAAATAAACAATTTTTATCCATAGTTATATAACTCATAGAATTAAAATTGTGAAAACTTCTTGGATAATCTGGGTAAGTTTTTATGATTTCCTATCACCATAAGCGTTCAACGTGTCAAAATATACGTTTTTTCTGATCGCTAGGTCCAAATGTCGGACAGAAATGAATATTTTCCGAAAAATTTTGGAAAATTCTAAAAGTAGACAATATTAGTTCTTAGTATTTATTTATTTTCCACAAACTACTCGATTAAATGTTAAACGGTGGTATTCCGAGGAATTCTGAAACATAAATTTTCTGTCTGAAATTAAAAAAACTATCGCGGATGCTGGAAAATCCTGAACATCTGAACATAGTGAGGGTATCAGTAAACTACGATACTGGACTATGTAGAGATTGATTACAAATTCGAACTTATGCTAGAAGAGTACAAATTATGTAAAATATTTCACCTATAGTATACGTTCCCGTTACACCCAGGGCTGTAGCCAAGGAGGGATATGGGGGGTACGTTGACCCCCAACTCTGTGAGACTTGGAAAAAGTTGGATAAAAGTTGGAAATAAGGCAAGGAATATTTTTTTATTTCTCCTCCTTCCGCTCATTCATTTTTATTTTGGTGGAAACATTTTTTTTTAGACTTTCTCCCTCCCGCTCATCAATTTTTATTTTGGTGGAATTTTTTTTTTTTAGATTTTCTTCCACCCCGCTTATCAATTTTTTGGAATTATCGTTCAATTATTTATTTACAGAGTTAGCTTCTTAAGTTTATGAAGCTGGAAAATTTGAAAAATAACCCCCCCAAAAAAAGTTGGCTCGTTACGGCTCTGGTTACACCATAGATATTAATTCGTTTCACTTTGAAAATGATACAATTATTTCGACAAATGAAATGTTCCACGTATAATATTAAATACGTGTCGTTCTCATAAATATTACTAGATAGTTTTTTAGTAACGTTAATTAGACTAGACATTAATTTAACAAATTTACGGGAATTGTTTTATTGGTCAATTGAAAAAAACGACCAAAACAACATGCATTTGAAGATAATTTAATTAAGCATTTATCCCAAGTATCATATAAAATATTTGCGCATTCAACAAACAATCTTAATCAATTTAAAAAATTAAGAGTATATAAAATTATCTAGAAATACTTTTAATATTTTAATAATACTTGTGTACCGGGTGCCACAGGTTAGTGGCTCTCCCCTATATTTCCTTTATTTTTTAACTTTGAAATTTGGGATGCCTAAACTACTTATAAAAATGGATTTTTGGACATAAAAACGATAAACCATTTCCGGTTTACCCGTTTACCCCAACTTTCGATTTTTAAATGGAACACCCTGTATATTTTTACATATTTGGATTCAAGACAACATTCTAAGTATACCATGAGATGTTCGCGAATTTTTGAGTCGATGTTCAATTTTTTAAAGCATTTTAAGACATTCGTCTAGAGTGCTTTGAATTACCAAAAGGGCATAGCAGGATAAGCATGTGTTAGGTGCCCCCGCACCAATCGGGTCGAAATTTTTAGCACAAGTTGATAGTGGTGTTAGATGAAATTTCCCAAAATATTATTTTTGGAAAACCATTTGTACGAGAGTTATGGGGGTAAAAAGAAAAATGGAAAAAAAAATTTTTCTCGAGAACGGATAAACCGATTTTCATGAAAAAAATATATGTTATGGCTTTTGATGGTGCAAATGTGGAAAAAAATTATTGAGTCCATTTGTCGAAAAAAAGTGGTGAAACAATTTTTTCAAAATAAAATTTTTTTTTTTTAGGTGATGTTCTAGAGGCACACCCACCATTTTCTTCCATATAAATGCTTATATGCCTCTTTAAAACATATCCAATTTTCATAGCGATCGGAAGGGTACAACATACTCAAAATTGATAATCATGGCAGACTGCGAGCGGCGCGTAGTCTATGTAATGAAGCATTATAAGAAGACTTTTTTGTAAATATTTCGTGCAAAGACGAGATTACCTTCTCCCCCTCGTTTTCGAGGGTGCTGAACACGATGCAAGTGGTGGGAGAAGTTTTTGACCGCCGCAACCCCCTGCAACTTTTTTGAAAAATTTTTTCAAAATAATTTTTTTTTATGGGATGTTCTCGAAGAATGAAGACTAAGAGAAGTCTCATCAATATAGAGTAACCTGATTCGTCAGAGGCAAGAGGACTCACGCAAAAAAGTCAGCCCGAATTGTGAGAGGCAAGGGGACTCATAATAACCAAGCACCTCGACTAATGAGAGGCAAGGGAACTTAAAATAAACAAGCGCCCCGACTAGTTAGAGGCAAGGAGACTCACGATAAATAAACACCCCGACTCGTGAGAGGCAAGGGGACTCACAAAAAACAGGCACCTTCAGTAGTGAAAGGCACTGTAACCTCCTCGTAGTGGACTTTGAAAACTAGTTCTTTCGTAGGCTGACTGCAGATGTCATCACTGCAAAATCTTCAGATTTTTAAACTAGATTTTGTTTGACCCCACAGTTGACGTCAGAGAATTTTTGCGCCACATTTCTTGAAGTTTGATACTGATTTAAATGCTAGGGTTGTAATGGCCGCCAGTGACCGTGGTAGTAAGATGTAGTAATGAACCGCTAGTCTATGTAATAAAGGCAGAAATAGTGTAAATATTTCTTGCAAAGACGAGAATACCGTCCTCCGTCCGTTTTCGAAGGTGTTGAACACGATGCAAGTGCAGGGAGAAGTTTTTGATCGCCGCAACCTCCTAAAACGGCCACCCCTCTTATGGATCCCTTTATGTTTTCTATACGAGTTTGGGGAGTGATTTATCAACGGGTTATACTTGAAATAACATGGAAGATAGTTATAGAGTAAGTTGAGTCCAGACAGCAGGCCAGAGGGTTAATTAAACCCTTCCGAGGAGTGGAAAATCATTTTTTATCAAATAATTCGGGTTCAAACGCGTTTCCCCCGTTTTTGGGGTCGCTGATCATGGGAAAAATATTCATTTTTAGCTCCTCTTCATCTCTCAAACGGTGAGTGAGGGGTGATTTCTGCCCGTTTGAGGGGGTTGAAGCTAAAAATGAATATTTTTCCCGTGACCAGCGACCCTGAAAATGGTATACGCATTTGAACCGAATCATTTGAAAAAAAAAACTACACCCCTCGGGAGGGTTTAATCAACTCCCTAGGCCTGCTGTCTGGACTCCACTTACTTTATAACCCCCTTCCATATTATTTCAAGTATAACCCGTCGATAAATCACTCCCCAAACCCGTTTATATATGAAAACATAAAGGGATCCATAAGAGGGATGGCCATTTCAGGAGGTTGCGGCGGTCAAAAACTTCTCCCACCACTTGCATCGTGTTCAGCACCCTAGAAAACGAGAGGGAGAAGGTAATCTCGTCTTTGCACGAAATATTTAGATTTACATTTACATATTTAAAAGTCGTCTTATAATGCTTCATTACATAGACTACGCGCCGCCCGCAGTCTGCCAATGATTATCAATTTTGAGTATGTTGTACCCTTCCGATCGCTATGAAAATTGGATATGTTTTAAAGGGGCATATATGCATTTATTTGGAAGAAAATGGTGGGTGTGCCTCTAGAACATCCCCTATAAAAAAAATTTTTTTATTTTAAACAAATTTTTTCACCACTTTTTTTCGACAAATGGACTCAATAATTGTTTCCCACATTTGCACCATCAGAAGCCATAACATATATTTTTTTCATGAAAATCGGTTTATCCGTTCTCGAGAAAAAATTTTTTTTTCCATTCTTCTTTTCACCTCCATAACTCCCGTAAAAATGGTTTTCCAAAAATAATATTTTGGGAAATTTCATTTAACACTACTATCAACTTGTGCTAAAAATTTCGACCCGATTGGTGAGGGGGCACCTAACACATGCTTATCCTGCTATGCCCTTTGTTCTACGGCAGGTAAAGTTCAAGGGAAAAATATAATTTTTCGTTTAATTTCATTAATAGCTCCAAGCCTCCAAAATTGAACAAATCACTTTTTTATCGAAAACTTTTTCTTTTCAAATGGGAAGGTGGTAGCTCTTGGTGTTCAATAAATTATAGATTTTTTCTGAATTCATTGATATCTATTTCAAATCTATGCTATTTGTTTTTCTATTTTATTAAATTTATTTAAAAATTAACAACCACTTTCAAAACAATTTTTATTGATCCTTATACTTTGCACTAGTACTTATACCTATTAAGAAGCAAAAGAGAGAACCAAAAGGCTATTATTCACAAAAAGGTAGTTATTCACATTTCATTATTAGACATATGATTTTTGCAATGGCAACTACATTAAAGTTTAATTATATTGAAAGTGATTTTTTATTTATAAATAAATTTAATAAAATAGAAAACAAACAGCATAGATTTGAAATGGAATATCAATGAATTCAGAAAAAAATCCATAATTTATTGAACACTAGGAGCCACCACCTTCCCATTTGAAAAAGAAAGTTTTCGATAAAAAGCGATTTGTTCTATTTTGGAGGCTTCGTAAGTTATTAATGAAATTAAACGAAAAATTATATTTTTCTCTTGGACTTTACCTGCCGTAGAACAAATTTTGGTATTCCAAAGCACTCTAGACGAATGTCTTAAAAACTGAACATCGACTCAAAAATACGTGAAAATCTCGTGGTATACTCAAGATACGGGTGTCTTATTAGATAATATAGGACACAGAATATTATTATTTTCTTTTCACTCAAATTCTGTCACTTTTTTCATTTTTGAGAGTATTCTACTCCTCTCTTTAATAATACTTTTTCACCTCATACAGAAAATGCTATTAAAAATGTAAAAAAAAATTTTCGCTCGCCTCGGAATCTGAAAAAATTTTATCGCCTCATGGGGAGGGGTGCAAATGAAAATCCAAAAAAAAATTTTTCCGCCTCATACAGAGAATACTATTAAAAATGTAAAAAAAAATTTTTCACTCGCCTCGGAATCTGAAAAAATTTTATCGCCTCATGGGGAGGGGTGCAAATGAAACTCCAAAAAAAATTTTTTTCGAAAATTTCGACTCATGGAGGGGGGTACAAATTAAAATCCAGACAAAAATTTTTTCGCCTCATACACTAGAATACTATTAGAAATCCAAAAAAATTTTTTCCCCCGCCTCATACGGAAAAAAATTTATCGCCTTGAAACCGTAACGAATACTTTTCTCGGGGGGGGGGGGATTGCCCCTACTGCCCCCCCCCCTGGATCCGCCCTTGCTAATGAGTGATATTTTAAACTGGAATCTGTGGGAGGCAATGAATTTAAATTGAAATATGCGTAAATTTTTTCCTTTGCCTTAAAATTTTTGTACAGAAGATACCGAAGTTAGTTTATAGATTTTACATTTATTTTGAGCTCTTTACTATATATCTAAATAAAGAACTCTTTTCCTACTTCAGATCAAATCACTATTACTTCCACATCCAGTGGAAGTGTATAACGACAAAAAAATTTTTTAAAATTTTTATTGTTCAAATAGGCTTAGAATGTCATGAAACGTTGAGATTTTAAGTTTGAGAGAAAAAAAATTCTGTCTGTCGGTCTGTCGGTCTGTAACTTTTTTTGTGCGTACGTTTACTCTGGAACCGTCTGCGATATTGACTTGAAATTTGGGACACATATGTACTTTAACGAGATCTAGAACTAGATTATATTTTCATTTTGTTCCGTCGAAGGGTTGGGGGGTAAATTGGGGTAAATTTGGGGTAAATCAAGCAGGTAAGAGTTCATAAATTGGTATTTAGTATATACAAGAGAAGCTAAGCTTCAAAAAAAAATTAGGCATTAGCCACCCCCATTATTAAAGGGGATGAAAGAAAAATGTGATTTAGTGTATGTACAAGAACCAGAAACCTTAAAATATTTTTTTACTTTATCACCCCCTTCACCACCCCCCACCCACTACCGATGTGGGGTATCGTTTTATGGGTTTTTGGGGTAGAGGATTTCAAATATTATATTATTAAAGTTCCATAAACAATTATTTCCACATACAAAATTTTTTCGTTGTGAGTGACTTGGATAGAAAATCTGGATGTGTAAGTAGTGATTCCTTGGGCAGCGGTTTTTACTTCCACATCCAGTGGAAGTATAGTAACGACAAAAAAATGTTTAAAAATTTTTATTGTTCAAATAGGCTTAGAATGTCATGAAACGTCGAGATTTTAAGTCTGAGTGAAAAAAAAATTTTTGTCTGTCGCTCTGTAACTTTTTTTTGTGCGCACGTTTACTCTTGAACCGTTTGAGATGATTGAATTTGATACATATATGTACTTTAACAAGATCTAGAACTAGATTATATTTTCATCTTTTTCCGTCGAAGGGTTGGGGGGTAAATTGGGGTAAATTTGGGGTAAATTTGGGGTAAATAGGTAAATCAAGCAGGTAAGAGTTCATAAAATTAGTATTTAGTATATACAAGAGAAACTAAGGTCTCAAAAAAAAATTTGGCATTAGCCACCCCCATTACCACGACCACCCCATTATTAAAGGGGATGAAAATATTATATTATTAAAGTTCCATAAACAATTATTTCCACATACAAAATTTTTTCGTTGTGAGTGACTTGGATAGAAAATCCGGATGTGGAAGTAGTGATTCCTTGGGTAGCGGGTTTTATTTAGAGTCATTAAAGATATTGACCATTTTCTGGTGGAAGCAGCATTACCACATTTGGTAGATTTCTACTTTTTTTAGTACAATTTTAAAGATTTTTTTGTAAAGTTTGGTAGGTAAAATTTGCTGGTAGATTTCTGATAGATTTTTGGTATATTATTATGGTTAAAAGGTTTTCGGATTTCTCTCCCCTCAAAAAAATTAGTAGATTGGCACGAAGAAATGTGGTAACGCTAGGTGGAAGCCTCACTTTTGAGCAGGATATTAAAACATTTCTTTTTTCTCAATCTATAAGGCGCAGGATGTTTTATATCTTCAGGATTTAACTAAAATTATATTCATTTACAAAACGCGCCAGTAGATATAAACAAACTTTCCCGTTTCTTGCTATGCCAATAGCAATGTAATTAAGTTACGTGCGCTCTCCCACAACATGACTTTACATCGAAACACAATATGCTACTGTTTTTAAGTTTTTTTTTATTAAGAAGTTTTCAATAATGTTTTTACAAAAATAAGACTTCTCAGCGGCGGACTTAGAATAAATTAAAGGAGAGGGGGGTCAAAATGCGCCGCAAACGAAAATTTGGTATTTTCAAAGGTTAAACGCTCTAAAATGAAAAGTCAGAAGAACAATGTTAAAAAAGGGGCTTTTTTGACCCATTCGTGGTAAAGTGTGGAAGCCATTTTTATTCTACTAAATTTGGTGTGCTGAAAACGAATCCGTCATTCGTTTTGGCGAAAAATCTAGAGAACACATTAAAAAACAACCCTTATTTGGGGGTGCCATTGAAATTGATATTAGTCTAAATACTAATATAACTAAGTAGAAAAATAAGTGAAAAAAAAAACAAATTCATCGCTTCAACCCTTCTGGCCATTCCCTCACCACCCCCCAAGAAGAAGGTTGTAAGCTACTATAACTACTATATAGTTATTTACATTTAAAAAACCACCTTATTAAGTGGTTGCTATCAGAATATAATAATCTGATTATTTCTGAGAACACTCATATGCCTCCTCACCTCTAAAATGGGTGGGTCTCACCTTCTAAGGGATATTGATCGGTTTTAATTACAAAACAAATCCTAATATTCAGTTGGATGTTTTTTTAACATATTAAGGTGACTTGGCCAATTCAGGGGTTGGGGGAGGGGGTGAATTTAGAATTTTTTCTTAGAATAACTTTTTGGTGCAAGTTCTAATATCAATTTCAATGCCACCCCCCAAAGGGTTGTTTTTTACTGCCTTCCCGATGTTTTTAGCCAATTTTGATGACATAGTCGTATTCAGCACCCAAAAATGAGTAAAAAAAGATGGTTTCCACACTTTACCACGGATGGGCCAAAAAAGCCCAAAATGTTTGTAAATAACTATATAGTAGTTATAGTAGCTTCTATAGGATCTTCTTGGGGGTGGTGAGGGAATGACGAGGGGGGCTGAAGGGGTAAATTTGTTTTTTTACTTCTGTTTCTACTTAGTTATCGAAACTTAGTATTTAGACTAATATCAATTCCAATGTCGCCCCCAAATACGGTTTTTTTTAATGTGTTCCCAAGATTTTTCGCCAAACGGATGACCTATTCGTTTTCAGCACCCCAAAATTAGTAAAAAAAGATGGCTTCCACACTTTACGACGGATGAATAAAAAAAGCCCCTTTTTTAACATTGTTCTTTACTTGCAAAAACAGTTTATTCGAAAAATAGGTTTCGTCGAAGGAATTTTCGTTTTTTGTTTATGCAATTTCAACAAATATTTAAACATTCAAAGTACTAATAATAAGTAGAAATAATTTTGTATAAGTATGTGTATATATAGTACAGTAATAGTTAATATTGTTATTCATTAATCATATTATTATTTAATAAAAAACGAATGCAAAAACTAGATATTAACAAAAAATAAACAAAAGTAAGACAAACTAATTGAAGACCTAAGTGGATAAAGGTGTTATGTCACACTTTTAAAGTTTTGAGTAAATTAAACAAAACGGTTTTGAGTTGGAACTTATTTATTTTGTTTTCGATTCAAATAAATAATACCTCATAAAATAGATAATTTTGGGTTATGTTCTTTTGTTTACACTAATATTAAAGAAAATTTCACACCTCTACTTTTTAACCAATAAGATACCTTAATTTTGACTAGTTACCATGGCAATTATAAAAATTTCCAGAAATTTTTTCGAGGCGCCACGATATTTAAGTGAAAATTTCACACCACATTTTTTAACCAATCAGAGGCTTGTTTTTTGTTAAGTTACCATGGCAACCCAAAAAATTTCCGGAAATTTTTTACATTCTGTCAAATTAATAAGTGGAAATTTTTCTGTCAATTAAAATGTCAAAGTAAAGACGCGGGAGTTGGAGTGCTTTTAGAATTAAATTTATTTGGCGATGCAAAAGAGGATATTCACGAGTATATTATAAGTACACAAATTAATATGTTAATGTTTTAGGAGCCATTTTTGTGCTATATGCCCATGCATCTTTTGGCTGATAATCAAATTTTGTTATGATTAGAATGTAAATATTAATTTAATTGACGTCTGTAAGTGCAGCAGCCATTACTATCTTGTTACCTTTTATTATTCCACGGCCGCCTAGAAGTTGTTAATTATTGTCTTGGCGACAAGAATGAATACATTCCCTGTGCTCGCATTTAAGTAATATCAGAAATAAATGATGTTCCACCAATTTTAGTAGATCAAAGTTAATAAAAAACGGAAATATAATATGTTTTTAAGTTATTTATAAAAAGTTCATTAACTAAACTTGGAGAATGGTATGTTATTTCACTAAGAAATTTCGTATTTTATTAAACATATAAATCTTGAAGTAGGTGGGTACTTCAGAATAATTATCAAAAATAAATGATGTTCCACCAATTTCAGTAGACCGAAGTTAATAAAAAACAGAAATATAATATGTTTTTAAGTAATTTATAAAAAGTTCATGTAACTAAACTTGGAGAATGGTATGTTATTTCACTAAGAAATTTCGTATTTTATTAACCACCAGTTGTTATTCCATGGCTCACTATAATGAATGAATTTTTATCATTCGTAATAAAAATGTTCAATTTTGGCATAATATTCATAAAATAATGGTGTGAAATTTTCTTACCGAATATCCCACGAGCTTAAATTAATGTCCGGAAATTTTTCCTCGTTCATGAATATTTTAAGAAAATTATCCCTCGCCTGCGGCTCGGGATAATTTTCAAAATATTCATGACCTCGAAAAAATTTCCGGAAATAATTTAAGCTCTAGGGATATTATAAGTGAAAATTTTTTGACAGTTGAAAAGGTAAACATATGATCTACAACCATTAAATAATGTAGATATACGTGTGAATAATGCAAAATTTCTGAATTAACATTATTATTTATTATTCGCTATAAAGTTTCATTAAACAGAAAACACAAATTTGTTAAATTATTATGCATTAACAATTTATAATTCAAAAAACGTAGGATGTACAAACATAGTAAGATTTAAATGTTGCTTGAATTATAACCCATCCTCTCTTCTGGTGGTGAATAGGAAGGTGACGAATTAATTAGATGTCTGTGTTTTAAGACATATATGTAATATTTTGAAACAATTTTGTTCAAATCTCTTTTACGAAAAAGGCCATATTTACTTGACATCTGCAGCAGACTTTCTTGAATTTTCGTAAACAAACCATTCGACTCTAACGCTTCCTGATCGCAATCTTCCATTAAATTCGTTAAATATGTTAATCTTGGATGACATATTTGCGCTTGACTCAACTCTTTGCAGTATTTACATAAATTGTACTTTTCAAAGCATTCCATTTTTCTCAAATTGTTTAACGCAAATGCTTACAAGAAATGTTTTACTTAAAAACATCGTTTGCTGATTTACTATACAGTAACTTAATGTAATTTACCAATATAAACCTCATCTGTCAAAAGCATGACCACCTATATCACGGCTACCTACTGCAACAAACCATGTTAATATTATATTTTTTAAATTAGAAGTGTTATGGATTACTTTAACAAAAAATACATTTCTACCACCTTTAGTAACCTAAAATTATGAAAGGGCGATAGACTGAACTAATACCCATCTGAGTGTTAGCATTTGGTGTAACTAAAGTTGGTAATTTTTTTTTATTTAACGAAATATGGTGGATATACCTATATGATTTTTTTAGAATTTATTTCATGTTGAACTAATATCTTCATTGGCAAATCTCTAATGATATCGACTAATAAGCAAAATAATAATGAAATAAATTTAATTATTATAGGTTTTATTAATATTAAAAACACAATTATTATAAATGTTTGTGGGCTGGCTTGGAATTGGTGGGTTGAATCTGGGTACTTTCTGTTTTATTTTGCATTGTGCTCTGATCATGATTAAACTTGCTAGTACTTGATGAAATTCTCCTCATGGATTCAATCATCTGATGATGATGTTCAACGTCCAATTGTAAGTAAGGTTTGATTGACTGACTATTACTGTGTCCAGTAATTTTAATGAGCTGTTGTTCACCAACTCCTTCCTTGGCCAATTTCGAAACAGCTGTTGCTCTTGCAGAATGATTAGTTATTTTTACTTTTTTAGTGTCAATTCCTATATCAGAGGCTGCTGATTTAAACCATGAAGATACAATGTTCTTACCAACTGGGCTATTCTTGTACCATCCTTTCGAATTGGGTTAACTCCAGTATGGGTTTGGTGTTAAGAATAATCTGTCGGTCTGAATAAGATTTCCCCTTTCCATCAACTTCTTAAACAAACGAACCGGACACATTTGTGGATTATCGAAATTTGTAATCAATCATTTACTATCCGACAGTTTTTTAGAACCACCTTGTGTGGTTTTGGAGAATATTGGATTATATTCTATCCGACCTTTTGGGTTTCCGAAATTATCAGTTTCTTCTTTGAAGTATTGGATACACGCAGAATATCCTTCCCCTCCTCTCCATGCCAGTTCATGTGAAACTGTGTGAAAAAATTTACGCTGCAATCCATCTGGAGTATTTTCATCCCACATTTCAATTATTTTTTTGTATTCGTCGCTGGTTAAGGCTGAAGCACTCACTTTTCTTTTTAATGGGTCTCTCTGTAATTTTTTGCGCTTAGCATCGCGTACAGCTCTGGCGGTCGCAAATTCCACATCAGAAAACGGATTAAATTTTATTTTATATTTTTCGTAATAAATTTCTTGTAACTGCTTAGCAGTAGAGTTCCACATCACTTTGACCACACTTTCCTTATAATCTTCAAAATTTTTCTTTTTCATATTAAATGCGTAGTCCTCCAGTATAGTAGCCACCTGTACTACACTCATACACTCATGAATATTATACAACTTTTCGTCACAAAATTCAACAAACCGTTTCCATACACTTGATTTTGATTTTCGGGTGTTATCTGGTGTTATATTTTGAATTTCTTGTCTAATTACTTGTTGATTTTCTTTACCAAATCGCGACATTTCGCTATACACTTATTAAACCCAACGACAGACCTTTTAAACTAGTAATTATTAAGCTTTGTGACAGAACCGGTTAAACAAAAATGACAAATCAACATAATATGTCAAAAACAACAATACCCTGGCCAACTTGACAAGCAGTGAAATTAATTTAAAATGTCAGGTTGGATTAATAATTTTTTTCCAAATTATGGTGTTAAGTGGTGTGAAATTTTCTTACCGAATACCACGCAAGCTTAAATTATTCCGGGAAATTTTCTTTCGGGCACGAATATTTTTAAAAAATTATCCCTCGTCGCTTCGCGACTCGGGATAATTTTCAAAATATTCGTGCCCTCAAGAAAATGTTCGGAAATAATTTAAGCTCTTGTGATATTATAAGTGAAAAATATCAAGCTGTTATGAAACTAGATTTTTCTGTCCAAAACTGTGTACATCCACTAAAATTACTGGTTGTATGTATGACATGGCGCCTTTATAATTAAAAAGTTTCTATAAAATATTACAAATTTAGAATTCACCGTTCATTGGGTGTTAAATCTATATCAGGGGTGTTCAAAAATTACATAAAGTAATTTTTTTTCAAAATGTGACATAACACCTTTATCCACTTGGGTCTTCAATTTATATAAATTCCAACTGGAGTTTTCTCGCATGTTTCTTTGAAAATACATCTCAGACTGAACCTTTCTAAATTATTTCTTTTTGCCAAAATAAATGACAAGATCCGTTACTGACTGTTCCGATGGGATATTTATACCGAAAAAGTACTATTATACCCTACAACTTATTCATTATCTTGATGTAATTAAACATATCAAATATATCTAATGATTAGTAGAATCGAATTGTACACTCAAGGATGCTGAAATGTTAATGCTAACAAACATGTATTCAAGGCCGGGCCTAAGGGGGGGGGCAGGGGCGGGAGCGTCCCCCCAAAAAGTTCGGACAGTTGGTTCCAAATGCGGTTGGCAAAATCTACCTAACCATCACATACCAATATATAATTTGAATTTTCCACTGTAACTTCCACAATTGCAAAATTAACACAATAATTATTATTAAGCGATTGGCAACTCTGTAAATATTTTATTTTATCAGTGGCGTGTTTTTCATGGAAGCTAGGGAAGCGCAGCCTCCCTCATATGACACAGAATCCCCATTTTTAATATTAATTTTACATAAATTCATTTGCTAGAAATACTAGAACTAGCAATGATTTTTAAATAGAATCTATATGATTCTTACTGATCTAATATTTTGCCATTTTCGTTTGTTCCATTGTTCCGTAGTTTTGTTTGGTAGTGTTTTGATATTGTGATATTAGACAACAAAGTTTAACTTGGTATTTGAGGAACTTTTTCCTGTTTCCACCTATTCATTTTCTTTACTTTATTTAGGACAAAGGTTCTTTTATTTTTAATGTGATCAAAGACCTATTTTTGTTTAAGAGTTCCTATTTTTTTATTTTATTAAACCAAGGACTTTTTCATTTTTTTTTAAGTAGTATTAGGTTTATGTACATGATGATCCAACAAATATTGAACAAGGCCATTTTTCAAACGTTACAAATGTTTGTCAAAAACCAAAAAAGCCATTCGATGTATTTTTCCGCAGAACCAAAAATTATCATAAATGAAAACATATAAAGTCATGAAAAGAAAAGAGTTGTGGCACAAAAACAGCATGTTTTATTTTATATTCGTTTCTTTATTATAACTTTTGGATTCGGCGGAAAAAATACATCAAATGGTTAATTTAGTTTTTGTTACAAACGTTTCTATAGCGGGAAAAATTTGTTCCGTCTTGGTTAGAGCACCCTGTACATTGTACATAATTGAATTCGATTTAATTTTTTTAGTTTTAGTAGCTTTTCCCATAAAAAGTTTTTATTTTATTAAAATGATGCACTGTAAAGGTATGAGTTGTTTTTTTTTATCTTCTCAAAAGTTGTAAAATTTTGGTAACTAAGTTAGATATTTTTCATTAAGTGCAAAAATCATAGATTTCCAGCCATTTTTTGAAAATGGAGACAAAAGCTTTTAGCAGATTCATAGGTACTCGATGGGTTATCATTCCTGGGCCCATTAGAAATATTTGTACCAAAAATCAGCTTTATATCATTCTTGTCCCAGATCAGTCATTTTAGAATCTCTATTTACTATACTATATGTAAACAAATCTCCTATAAGAACTGTTTTTATGCGCTTGGTGACCTCAGCTCGTTTTCAGAATTAAATGTCCACCAGACGACAAATGATAAGTGATTAGTTTAAATATGACTGCAGCTACATACACAATTAATCAGTAATTATACTAGTACATTAGACATGTGTCGGGTTGGTGTGTTTGTAACATTGCTCTCAGTATTACTATTATTTCTGAACATTAACACAATAGAATGTAAGAGAGGAAGAGGTGGAGGAGGAAGAAGTAGCGGAAGAGGAATAGGTGAGTATTTTATACCGGGGACTATAGAAAACCGGAATATTTGAAGTTGCTGATATCAAAGTTATGCGAAAAAACAAAGAGTTTAAAATGAATATATTAGAAAAATATGTACATAAAAGTAATTTCAAGGTTCTGAAATTTAAAACAACTAAAACGGACTTTGATTTTCAGGTAAGTGTTTTTTCTTCCAAATTTTTTTGAACTAAATTAATTTTCCAGTATAATCATATTTTATAATATTCTTAATTTTATTCGCCTCCCGATGATATTAACTTGGTTGGCGAAATGCTCATTCGTATACTATGCGGTATTTTCGTTTTGGTAAAATCTCGTCTCAAAGATGTCAACCGCCTTCATGTATATTTTTTTACCAAAATATTTAACAACTAGGTATTATATTTACTGATCGATTTTTTCAGAGACAATAGGACTCTTTCCCTTGTTAATACTTAAAAAAAAACAAATGGAGACTTGCTCAACTTCACCCGTTTTGTGTTTTTTTACTCACTATACGCAAATTCTATGAAATTATTTTTTAAACTTCAGGGTTCTCGAACCATTTCATTCAGTTATATCCAGTGTAAGATGAGCATAAACCGAAAATTTTTTTCGGTTTGTGTACTAGTTTTTTCTTATTCCGATGCAACTTTCTGTAGTAATTTTTCTGTCAGGGTCACTTTAAAATTCAGATAATGAACCAAATAATCACCGTAACATCTTGTATTATAATGCTAACTGTCGTGTTATTTGCTGTAGAAGAAACTATTAAACTAATAACACTATGCTACTAACTTATTGCTATTTATTTTACCATATTTTAACAAATCACCTTTAAGACGGCTCTAGCATTAGCGCCTGGATTCTTATACTAACTAAATCGCTGTTGTGCGTACCTACATCAGCTGGGTTATTCTCTACAAAAATAGTACAGTAAGTGAAGCTTTTAAATCCCAGCCCGAAAACGATGTAATGAATTTCCAAATTTCTTTGCAAATTTGTAAATCAGTTTTCGTATTCTTCCATTTAAGTATTCGATATGATTTCCCCATTTCAAGTGAGGGTTTAGTACCAGTCCTAAATATTTTATGGTAGTGGCATTATGTACACAACTGTTAACCGATTCATTTATGAGTATAGGCTCTAGCCCATGGGGCATTCCAAATTTTGTTGGGGAAAAGGACATAAACTTAGTTTTTGTAATATTTAGTTTAAGGAGATTGTTATCTAGCCAAGTTTTTATTTTGCTAATTGCAGTGGTAGCTTTTTGCCTTGTGGATTCCCAGGTTTCCTCCGCACAAATTAGTACCAAATCGTCTGCATATGAAATAATATTACATCCGTAGTTTTTCTGTAATAGTTCATTTATGTATATAAGGAATAAGCTGAGACCTGAGATAGTTCCTTGAGGAACACCAGTTTTTATTATTTTTGTTGCACTATAGGCGGTAGCTATTTTAACTTGCTGTGGTCTATTGGACAGATATTCTTTGAATAAGTCATATACTTTTCCTCTGATGCCTATTTTGTAGAATTTGTTTAGTAGATGTAAGTCTAAAAATATGGCCAAAACTTTTTTGTTCGATTCGAAATTAGTTAGTATAGTATCTGTTAACAATTGAAGAGGTTCTTCAGTACCAATATGTTTTTGAAAAAAATATTGATTTTTTGATATTATCTTATTTTGGTGTAGGAACGACCGAAGTCTATTATTTAGACACTTTTCAAAAATTTTCTCCATATTATTTATTAGCGATATTGGACGATAGTTTGTCATATCATTTTTATTGCCGCTTTTATACATTGGTACAACAAAGCTTTCTTTAAAACTTTCAGGAACGATAGAGTCTTTAAATATAAGATTAATAACGTAAGCAATGGGCTTACTAATGTGTTTAGTTATAAGTTTTAAGATTTTCGTTGTTATATCATCTTTCCCTGATGAGGCGTTGTTTTTCAAGTTGGATATTATTTCCTCTATTTCATGGTCGTGTACGTCTTCCAAAATTAAGGTTTTCGTTTAGGGTGTCGTTGACTGTCAGATTTTGTATTTGGCCATGGATTTCTCTACCAATTTGTTCACAGATTTCAATAAAAAAATTGTTAAAAGTGTTAGCTATCTCTTTTTTATCGGTTATTTCCTTATCGTTATCAATGATATTGTCAATACTATCATTGCATTTCATCTTATGATCTGTAACTTCGTTTATGCAGTCCCAAATTTTTTTGTGATTATTCCCAGCGGATTGGATTTTTTCTTTATAATAATTATTTTTCGTCGCTCGAATTAACGTTGTTACAGTATTTCTGTAATTACTATAGTATTCTTTTAGTTGTCTATTTCCCGTATCTTTCATAAGTTTTCGTTTAAGTTTATCACGTTTTAAAATGGAATTTAGTATCCCTTGGGTCATCCTTGGTTTAAGCTTATTGTTTCTGTTTGTTATTTTAACTATTATTGTTGCTTCATTTATTTTTAAATTTATGTTATTATAGAAGATATTGGTTGCATTGTTGACATTACTCTCTCTGTACAATTCATCCCAGTTTATATTCTCAACTCCTTTCAATAGTTTTTTTTTCGTCCAATTTTTTTATTTCTTTTATCTTAATTGGTTTTAGTTTTTGATTATTTTCAAATTCCAAATTAAACATGATTGGGTAGTGGTCAGTTATGTTACTATGTAGTACCGCTGGTAAACAGTTTATTTGTGTTCTTGTATTTATTTTAGTAAAAATGTGGTCTATTATCGAAACACCGATAACGTTTTCCCTAGTAGGTACATTAATTTGTGAGCAAAAACCGTTCTGTTCCAACATATTTGCATATCTTAGAGCGGAAAGGTCTGTCAAATCCTTAATATATTTATGACGCCAACCAGGATTATAATATCATTATCATTCACGGATTTTATATAATCCTCAATGTCCTCAATAAATATGTTTATATTTGTCGGAGGAGGTCTGTATATAGTAGATATGCTTCTAGAGGGCAGAATATTTACTAGTGAAATATTTTGTCGAACTCCTCTATATGTTTCCTTAAATATATAAGGAATAAGAAACCAGACTGCAACCAACAGCTATTCTCCGGACTAATGCCCCACCGAGCGCTGAATTACGAGTTACAAGCCTGGCCGCGTTAAGTACAATAACTATGTATTGCCACAAAACGCTAAGTTTCGATTGTAATAGACACCAGCCGAAAGACTTATTCCCATTCAAAGGAGCTCTCATGCCAGCCACCCCATACCACTTGCAGACTGCAGTTTCGAGCTATTGGCTCTCGTCAGTGCAAGGTAGGTCTGAGACGGCTGTAACGAGGCATTTGTTCACTCTTGGTACATGACGAGATTTATAAAACCACGACATGCAACAAAAATGACAGGCTCCATCTAGCGGCTGATATCCATTACAATCGAAACAGCAGTAGCCCTGACATGGGCACAGTTAGTAGATATGCTTCTAGAGGGCAGAATATTTACTAGTGAAATATTTTGTCGAACTCCTCTATATGTTTCCTTAAATATATAAGGAATAAGAAACCAGACTGCAACCAACAGCTATTCTCCGGACTAATGCCCCGCCGAGCGCTGAATTACGAGTTACAAGCCTGGCCGCGTTAAGTACAATAACTATGTATTGCCACAAAACGCTAAGTTTCGATTGTAATAGACACCAGCCGAAAGACTTATTCCCATTCAAAGGAGCTCTCGTGCCAGCCACCCCATACCACTTGCAGACTGCAGTTTCGAGCTATTGGCTCTCGTCAGTGCAAGGTAGGTCTGAGACGGCTGTAACGAGGCATTTGTTCACTCTTGGTACATGACGAGATTTATAAAACCACGACATGCAACAAAAATGACAGGCTCCATCTAGCGGCTGATATCCATTACAATCGAAACAGCAGTAGCCCTGACATGGGCACAGTTAGTAGATATGCTTCTAGAGGGCAGAATATTTACTAGTGAAATATTTTGTCGAACTCCTCTATATGTTTCCTTAAATATATAAGGAATAAGAAACCAGACTGCAACCAACAGCTATTCTCCGGACTAATGCCCCGCCGAGCGCTGAATTACGAGTTACAAGCCTGGCCGCGTTAAGTACAATAACTATGTATTGCCACAAAACGCTAAGTTTCGATTGTAATAGACACCAGCCGAAAGACTTATTCCCATTCAAAGGAGCTCTCGTGCCAGCCACCCCATACCACTTGCAGACTGCAGTTTCGAGCTATTGGCTCTCGTCAGTGCAAGGTAGGTCTGAGACGGCTGTAACGAGGCATTTGTTCACTCTTGGTACATGACGAGATTTATAAAACCACGACATGCAACAAAAATGACTTATTCCTTATATATTTAAGGAAACATATAGAGGAGTTCGACAAAATATTTCACTAGTAAATATTCTGCCCTCTAGAAGCATATCTACTAACTGTGCCCATGTCAGGGCTACTGCTGTTTCGATTGTAATGGATATCAGCCGCTAGATGGAGCCTGTCATTTTTGTTGCATGTCGTGGTTTTATAAATCTCGTCATGTACCAAGAGTGAACAAATGCCTCGTTACAGCCGTCTCAGACCTACCTTGCACTGACGAGAGCCAATAGCTCGAAACTGCAGTCTGCAAGTGGTATGGGGTGGCTGGCACGAGAGCTCCTTTGAATGGGAATAAGTCTTTCGGCTGGTGTCTATTACAATCGAAACTTAGCGTTTTGTGGCAATACATAGTTATTGTACTTAACGCGGCCAGGCTTGTAACTCGTAATTCAGCGCTCGGCGGGGCATTAGTCCGGAGAATAGCTGTTGGTTGCAGTCTGGTTTCTTATTCCTTATATATTTAAGGAAACATATAGAGGAGTTCGACAAAATATTTCACTAGTAAATATTCTGCCCTCTAGAAGCATATCTACTAACTGTGCCCATGTCAGGGCTACTGCTGTTTCGATTGTAATGGATATCAGCCGCTAGATGGAGCCTGTCATTTTTGTTGCATGTCGTGGTTTTATAAATCTCGTCATGTACCAAGAGTGAACAAATGCCTCGTTACAGCCGTCTCAGACCTACCTTGCACTGACGAGAGCCAATAGCTCGAAACTGCAGTCTGCAAGTGGTATGGGGTGGCTGGCACGAGAGCTCCTTTGAATGGGAATAAGTCTTTCGGCTGGTGTCTATTACAATCGAAACTTAGCGTTTTGTGGCAATACATAGTTATTGTACTTAACGCGGCCAGGCTTGTAACTCGTAATTCAGCGCTCGGCGGGGCATTAGTCCGGAGAATAGCTGTTGGTTGCAGTCTGGTTTCTTATTCCTTATATATTTAAGGAAACATATAGAGGAGTTCGACAAAATATTTCACTAGTAGAGGTCTGTATATGCCTGTAACTGTAGTATTTATTTTATTATAAGTAAATTTGCATTCTAGAATTGTTACCTCGCTTAGCTTTACTACCCTCACATCTGCACACAGGTCATTTCGTATAAGAATAAAGACTCCGTCGTTCTTATTATAGGTTGCTTCGTTGTAATAGGATTTACACCCTTCTATAAAGAAGTCATTTACATTCAATATAGACCAAGTTTCCGACAGAACAATTACCCCTACGCTTCCAGCGTCATTATTTATTTCAGCTATACTAGCACAAAGTTCATCAAAATTTGCCTTAATACTTCTTATGTTATAATGTACTATTAAAAGATTACTCACCCCGGTTGGAAAAAGTTTTTTAAGTGCGTCAAAATCATTGTATTCTTTAGTTTCAATATTGTTGTAATTTCCCAATATATTCATCGCTATTTCTATACCCGCCATATCTTTATATTTTAGTTTTTCTTATATATAACTTATACTACCTACACTATTAATTTATTCCTATGCCTATACAGAATTTCTAAAATCTAAGATTTCACAATGAAATTATTGCTGTCGCCCTGCTGAGGTTGTAATTGGTCTTCTTTATTTTTTATTAACATCCTCTTCTGGTCAATTCGCGCTCGGATTTCCACTCCAAGTATCCATACATTTTCTTTGCCAAGCTTTTGTTTGGCTTGTAAGAAAAGTGCATATTTTCCATGAGTGACGTCCTCTGTTATGGAGATACCAGTTCATTTCAGTTTTCCACGATTTTTCGCACTACTGTTCTTTTAATGTCTTCCCTTGTAAAGCTCACTAAGATAGATCTTTTTTCATTTCTTATTGTCCCTGTTCTGAAGTAGGTTTCCATCTCTTCGCGCATAATATCCAGTTTCATTTTACTTTTCAAGACTTCTAGTACTTTCTCACATACTTTTTCATCTCTGGATTCGGTTACTCCATGTATTCTTATCGTCTTTCTCTTCCGGTGCTGTTCCAACTTTTCCAGTTTGTCTTCTATTACTTTATTTTATTTTTTTAGGCTTTGTACTTCCATAGTTAACTCTTTTATTTGGCTTTGCATTTCCTTTATTTATAATTTCTCCTTTATATTTTCCACAAATGTATTTAAAAATGCCTTGTCACTAAATAGTTGCTCGACAGTTTGTTTAATTATCACTTGTGTATATCACTATCACTAAGTTGTTCTCGGGTAATCATATTTTCGGCCGATATTTTTAGGGGAAAACCAGAAAGGTCTATGACCACTGTTAATTGCAGCTGTTTAAAATTTACCTCTACAGAGCGGAGCATGGTACGTCTTACTCGGGTAATGGCATGAGTTCTTCGTTGGCGGTAGCGTCAACTACCTACCAAATATTATATTTCTCTGACGAATAGTTTTGGAAAAAATGGGGCCACCAGACAGACAGACTGACGGAATTAAAAGACCATAATTTAGAGTGGCCTATGGCTAAACTTTCCCTTAATAAAGACGTTTTATTGTTATTAATTTTAATAATCTGAAATGTAAAAATATGAAGAAATCTCGGAGGATTATTTTTTCACAACTACAATTCAATTTGAGTACGAGAAGGAAGTATAAATGAGTAAAAAACCTTAAATTTAGGCGATTTCGGACAAAAATGCAAATTTGAAATAACTTTTGAACAAAAATCGGATATCCACATATATGGTTATTTTAATTGGAAATTACCTCACCCTCATTCCCCTCTTCCATTTATCCTTGACTTGTGGAATACCGTGCATATGTAGTCAGAAAATGTTCACTTCGGGGATACGACATATAATAGAGCACTGCAAAGTTAATGAATTGACTTATTGCATCTTTCGTTGCTCCTTTAACTCTCTAATTTTAGATGAAAAATGTTTTTTTTTTTTTTTTTCAATTAAATTATTTCTCATTGTAGGTGGTGGAGGTTTTTTTGGGAAACTTTTCGGAGGTAGTCATAGTAGTCACTCTTCTGGACACAGTAGTCACCCTTCTGGATACAGTGATCACTCTTCTGGATATAATGGTCACTCTTCTGGATATAACGGTCACTCTTCTGGATATAATGGTTACTATTCTGGAGACAGCGGTTACTCTTCTGGACACAGTTATGAGAGACCATCGTATACTCCTACCTACAGTTCATATACTCCTACCTACTCTGGAAGCTACGACGTAGGGGCATCAAATTATTATACTCCGCATAAAGGTAGATAATATATTATGGTACAATACACGATAAAGAAATGTACTTTTAAAGCATTATTTTCACCAAAAATTCATTAAAAAATGTGGTAGCAAAATATAAATGAAATTTCCAATTAAACAGTACAAACAATTCAGACACGGTTGTGAGATGGTGCTCTGGTTTCCTCAAAATAGCCGTCACTACTGATCCAGCAAAACGCTAATAAGTCTACAAATGTTTTATATGTTGCAAATAATACATCGAATTGATTTAATTTTTTTCTTTTTTTCGGCGACAACATTGCACCTGAAATATTATTGTTGGTTGTTATGAATTTTATTTCTATTAGCTATGCTTGAAGGAATTAAGTATAAAAAATGTTGCATGTAATGGAAGTTAAGGATTTCTACTTCAACATGGCTCTAATGGAAATCCATAATGTGAATATTGTTGTCACAATCGCAGCAAACAGAAAAATAGTTTTTGTTCGTCCCTTAATTGGCCAAAGTTAAAATATATTTTTTAAAATAGTAGATTTTGAAAAGTTCTTTCATGATATCTATATTTCATTTTGTTTCAATGGAAATTGGGTGAAAAATAAGAGGGTTAAAGGCAATGCATTTTTGAATATAAAAAAATGCAAATTTTTGGAAATTAAATAAAACGAAAACTACCCCTAAAAGTACCTAAAGAGAAACGTACAATTGAAAAAAAAAGTGACGTACAATACCTCCCTGATAATTGACGAAGAATTAAAAAAATTCGTTTCGTCCGACATCTTTGACCGTTCTATTTGACATACGGCATCCAGGGTTGGTGCACTATATTTGACCATAAATGAGTCTCATTTCGGCAACTTTGGTGAAATTACTCCTATTTATAGAAAAGATTCAATTTTGATTGTTTTCATTCATTTTTGGTGTTTTCAATTTGTTTCCAAGATGGCGGATTGATAAATATATATCGGACAGGTCTATATTTTTAAGAATTTTATTTCAAATAGAATAGAATAGAATAGAATAGAATAGAATAGAATGTTTATTGACCATTTAAGATACAATTTGTATATATGGTAAGTCAAAAATTACAAAATCGTAGTTGAAATATATAAAAACAAAACAAAACCAAAGAAGAGAAATGCATGTGTGAACATATATATGTAAATATAAACAGCAACCTATATCTATCTGTAGCACAATCTATTACTAACATAATAAAAACAAATAGACAACAGAGCTGGGCAAATATGTACTTACAAATACTTCATAAGTATTTAAATACTAGAAAGTATTTAAATACCGAGTATTTAAATACTTCTTGCAACAAGTATTTGTATTTATACTTGCAAATACTTTATCTGAAATATTTACTACTTAGTATTTGTGAAAATGATCCTAAAGTATTTATAAATACTTAAACTATTTAAATAACTGGGAAGTATTTAAATACTTCTAAAAAAGTATTTAAATCCTTTTCTGACAGTATTTAAATACTTTCAGAAGTATTTGAATCTCAAAAGTATTTAAATAAATACTTATAACAAATATAATCAAATACACCAAGGGAGACAGGCAGATACTCGTCAAAAATCAAGACATGTATTATACTATCTCGTCAAGAATCAAGACATGTAGGTATTATACTATGTAGTTAATAAATAAGTTGCATCATTCAGTCTTCAAACGTTCACATTTTAATTCCCAGAAAGTTGGTTGAGAGCAGACATAGACATAAGTGTTAACTGTTGATGTATGTTTTATGATTGAGAACAATTGAACTAGTGCCATAGTATCTGTGTTTTATTTGGGTATTTGCAGAAGACGCAAAGGTCTAGCTCTACGGATAAGTAAAAGTCCAATAGGTACCCAACTAGAACTGATTAAGTATAGAGGTGTTAAAATAGTGCTGTAGAAGTTCATGGAAGTCATGAAACCTAAAATTTCGACACCTCAAATAGACAATAAAATAGTATTTAATATGATAATGATAATAATAAGTCTTTATTGATTTCTACAAAAATAGAAAACACAATTTGACGAAGTAGCCCAGACGACAGAGCAGGCCCCCCTGTATGGGGGGTCTATTGGGTACTGAGTTTAGGGGCTCCGGTCTTCAATTATCAAGCGCGGGGGGCCGTTGGCTTCCAAGAGGCCCACCAGAGGTTTTAACAACAAATTTTTTTCCCGCTCGTCAATTATTAGGCGCGGGGGCCCGCCAATGAATTCGGTACCAGTATTTGATGCGGGGGGCCTACGACAGAGAACATTTTATATACAAAAACTTGCAAACTAAATAATTTTTTTTAATGAGTTCGTGAAAGTTTATAGAATAATATTCTGAAAAATTTACATTCTACTTGGATGCAAAACGGGAAAGAAAAATTTTTTAAATTAAGTCAGGGTAGAAAAAAACAAAAATACAGGTAAATAGACCACGTATTTCTAAACAAAAAATGTTCTAACAAAATTTATCGCTAAAGCCATGGTATTCCTGGAAAAAATAATAAAGTAACTTTGTCACTCTGCGCGGCCAAACGCACAGTTAAATGCATACTACGAAACTCTAAAAATTCTAATGAGTAAAACAAAGCTTTCTTCTCTTTCTGATTACACGTTTTTAACATTTTTCTTAGTGAATAGGAGGATAAATAGTGAGTCTAGAGGGAAAATATATAATTATTAACGCATACACAGACACCACACATAGCCGCTGAATTGCTCGCATGAATTTTTAAGTACCTTTACTGTATTGTATTTATTACAGGTACACCTATCCACATTTCAACTATATCCAATGGATTCCTTATACATTTGTTAATGTATTAGAAAAGTTCCAGAATTTATATTCAAAACAATCAAAGATATTTTCATAGTTATAAGGATAATATTGTGAAAATCGCAATTTCTTATCATGATCATATTTTCGAAAAAATGCATACAAGTAAACGAATTCGAAAAATATACATTTTTTCCGAAATAGTGATATTTTATTTTTATCAATGGGTCAAGTTCTCGGCAAGTTCCAGCCTACAATATATATATTTATCAAAAAAATCATCAAGCAAAGAAATTAAAATGATCTGAAATGTACTTTTTTTTAATCCACGTTACTACAATTTAATAAACCATAATAATCATGAAGTGTACATACTTTTTAACAGATCTCAATGAAGGAAGAATTTTTTTGAAGGGGGCTTTTACTTTTTTCTGTATTTTTTATTGCGACAATTGAGTTCGGGCGTGATAATATATATAAGTATATTTTTTCGATCCATTCTTTGCTTGTATTGTTTAAAACAAAAAAGCATCAGAAAGCTGCAATTTCAATCTTTTAAATGAACCAACACTCATGTAGATTGAACAAATTCTGATTTAGTAACATGTAATTCAGTGCGTCGGTGTCACAGGCATGCGTATTCAAGCGCGCGCACGCATGTATCTCGCTCCGAGTTATAACGTTACAGTTAATTATTTTTTTCCGAAAAAACCGTGGCTTTAGCGGTCAATTTTGTTAGGACATTTTTTGTTCATAAATACGTGATCTAACCATCTGTATTTTTTATTTTTTCTTAGCTTGACTTGATCTCAAAATTTTGAAAAAATGGATGAAAAATTTTATTTTTCACATTTTTTTTATGTTCTGCATCCGAGCGAAATGTAAACTTTTTAGGATATTATTTTATACACTTTCGCGAACTTATTAAACAAAAATTATTCAGTTTTCGAATATTTGTAGGTAAATACCTACAGCGACTGTGCTAAAGTTTAGCCATTATAAGCTATTTTTACACTTAACTATGCTTCAAAATTTCAGTGTTATCAAAGTATTTAAATATTCGGAAAGTATTTAAATACTAAGTTTAAACTATTTAATTACTTTTGTTATTTATTATTTAAATACCTTTATTTTTTGAAAATACTTAATATTTAAATACTTTCAATTTTCTGAAAGTATTTAGTATTTAATATTTAAATACTTTTTCAAAGTATTTGCCCAGCTCTGATAGACAATATATAAAATGACTGGATAAAAGAATAATACTAACAACTAAACACATCCATCACTAAAACAGTAAAATTAAAAACTAAACATAATTTATCACAGGTTTAATAAATTTGAATATGTAAAGTCTTTATATCATAGAATGAATTAGAAATTAATAATTGTTTTATTTTATTTTTAAATTTATAATAATTTGCAATATTTCTAATTTCATTTGGCAGCACATTGTATAACCGTATACAGTTATAATATGGAGAATATTCATATCTCGCAGTGGTATGCTTAGGAATCGACAGTAATTGGCCGTGTCTCGTATCATATAAGTGATTTTCCGATCTAGTTTCGAAAATCTTTATATTTTTCTTAGTAAAGCATAAACATTTTAATATGTATATACAGGGTGTTGTAAGAATATTTTTATTTTTGAATATATTGCGACATGTTTCGCGAGGTTGTAAGTTATATATTAACCTAATAATTCTTTTCTGAGCTATAAATACTCTCTCTCTGTCCTTAGCATTTCCCCAACAAATTATATTATAAGAAATGTGGGGGTATGCCAATGCATAATATGTTTGTAGTAATTCCTTTTCATCCAGTACATCTTTTAACTGGAGAATAGCAAAATAAGCTTTATTTAACTTTTTGCATACAGAGTCAATGTGCACGTCAAATGATAATTTTACATCCAGACTAGTTCCCAGCAGTTTACCTAATTCTGATAAAGTCAGATGGTCATAAATTATTGTAGATGGTAGCCGCCTCTGTAAACCAAAATTCAAACAAACAGTTTTTCTCTCATTTAAGATGAGTCTATTTCTTTGACACCACATACCTAATTCTTCCATAACAGTATGAACTAGCCGTTCTACCTCTTCAGGGCTGTCGGCAGATACAGTTATTGTGTCATCTGCGAACATCGTTACATGCCCACTTTTTATATAATTTGGTAAATCATTTACATAAAGTAAAAAAAGAAATGGACCTAGCACGGAGCCCTGAGGAACTCCAAGGTTTAAACTTTTTAAAGCTGAATATTCATTATTTACTTTGACTCTCAGCGTCCTTCCACGTAAGTAAGACATAATCCAATTTAATATATTTCCACGGAAACTCATATTATATAATTTATCTTTTAAATAGTTTTTATTAACCGTATCAAATGCTTTTGACAAGTCAAACATTAGGGTTACAACATATTTGCCTTTATCTAAAGCTGAATAAACGTATTCTAGCAAATGAAAGCAAGCGGTGTCTACAGACTTACCCGATATAAATCCATGTTGAGATGCGGTTAACAATTTGTTTACCTCACAGTAAGAGAATAGGCGGCCATATATTATTTTTTCTATGATTTTAGATACAGAACTTAAGAGGAATATTTGGCGATAATTGTCAATGTCTTGGGGATCTCCACTTTTGAATATGGGTATTACTATGGCGAGTTTTAGGACGTCAGGAAAGCATCCATTTTCCAAAGATTTATTTATTAAATATACCAATGGAATAATTATCTCATCCATGATCTGTATTATGATATTTAAACTTAGATCATCAAAACCTGCTGAGTGTTTATTTGTAAGATTATTTATTACACCCTGTACCTCATCCTCTGTTACTGGATAAATGTACATCGAGTTCTCCCTGTAATTATGTACAGTGCATGGTAATGACATATTCATTCCAAAGTGTAAGTTTATTTTATTAGTGGCAGTATTCGAAAATGTGGTAGCGAACATTTCTGTTAAAATTTTACTGTCCGATATTTTATTATCATTACCACTTAAAACGATGTTGTTAGTTTCAAATTTATTTCGCCCTAGCCTCTTGTTTATGATGTTCCATGTTTCACGGACTTTATTAGTCGAATTATTTACCTTATTTGAGTAATAACTTCGCTTGGCCATTTTTAAATCAGTTTTATATTTACTTTTATTTAAATTATAGATGCGTTTAGATTCAGCATTGTTTAAATTTTTCATTAACCGAAAAATAATTTTTGAGGGAGTTACTTTGAGCTACAAGTTCATTGGTTATCCATTCCTTTTTTGAATTTTGATATACATGCTCTGAAATCGTTTTACAATATTTTTTTAAGGGACAGGAAGTATTAAAACACCATGTAATGGTGTCAAGGAAATATTTAAACAATTCCTCTATGCTTGAATCTGGTTCATACAAAGGATACCACTCTATCCGAGACAATTTCACCCTGAAATAATTTATATTGTTTTCTGATAAGTCTCTTTTTTCGTTGCATATTCTTTTTGTTTGATTTTTGTTCTCTTCTTCTAACTTTATAGACAGTATATGAGCTAAATGATCTGCTATGTTAGGATTGAATATATTACAATTAATTAAACCTGAAGAGATATTAGTTACCATATAATCAATACAAGTACTGCTGGTATATCCGTGCACATTAGTGAATACTCGAGTAGGTTCTGAGTTAAATAAAGATAGTTCAAATGAATTGAAAATGTCACATAGGAGATTCGTATTAGGAAATTGCTTATTTAAATCAATATTAAAATCACCACACAGTACAGTATATTGCGATGACTCATTAGCTATAACTAATTCTTGTGTTAATAAATTAAAGAATAATTTTATATCACCACTTGGTGGTCTATACACAATAATGAGAATAGTTTTTCTACCATTTATACATAAGCTTACCGCACACATTTCGACATGACATTCTTCAGATAGATTTTTTATAAAATCAACTTGCGTACACTGTATTGAGGTTTTTGCTAGAATGAGAGTTCCACCGTGTATATGACAATTTCGTGAAAAGTGAGTAATTAATCTATAGTTTGGAAATTAAGGTTACTTATGTTTTGAGAACAAATGAAATGTTCAGAAATGCCAAAAATATCTAAATTAGAACTTTCAATAAAAAATTCTATTTCATTTAATTTACTTAGTAACCCTTGTACATTAAGGTGGCAAATGTTCATAGACCTTGTATATAATTCATAAGATTTATTGTTATTTTTTACGAGAGGTTTATTCGTCTCCTCGAAAAAATTTATATTTTTTTATTAATGTACCTGTTGGCCAATTGTCACTATCAAACATGTCATCAAAAAGATCAACGTCTAGCCCTACTTTAAAAGATTCCGTTGTACCATTTTTCCATTTTTCCATTTCGGAAATTTTTCTGCTAAATGGGCACGCATATTCTCATTACTGGTTCCTGGGGTAGCTCGTCCTACATAAACCCAAGTTTTCCTGATAACAGCAGAAAATCCAGATTTAGTAGTGTCCTGAGATCCTGATCCGAAGACAATCTTAGACTTTTGTTTTTGTCTGTAAGTCTTATCAATTTTACGCTCAGTATGCAAATTATGCCTTTCAGTATTTTCATTTGTATTATTTTCCATATTTTCATTATTTGGGTTATCTGCAATTTTTTTGGAATTAGTTTTTATCGCCGTTTGTTTTTTTTTGTCCATATCTTTTTTCTTAGGATTAGTATCGATGGAATGTAGAGTTGGCAGGTTCGCAGCATTTGTATCTTGCAGGTTTTGTTTAGATAATTCTAATTTATTTAAACACTCACCACTAGTTAGTAATCGGATGAGGTCCTTATTACTTTCTCGCAACACCTTTACTTCATCGCGTAACGCAGATATAGTTTCGTTCAGAGTATGAACCTCACATTGCACTATTTGTTTAATAACAGATTTAAAAGACTCATCATTGAATGCACTTTTGATCACCTCAGTTATATTTACATCACAATTATCTTCATTATCTTTAGATCTTAATTTAGGGGGAGGCATTTTATTAAAATAGCCTTATTATTTGTAACTTCAATAACGTTTTAAAGACAGCAATTTATACGTGTTCACACTTCGACGGTCGACGTGATGTGAGGCTGGTATTTTTAAAATTCCCACCGATTACTAGTACAAGATATATTAAGCAGATAAGTTGAAAATCCGTAAATGCACGCCAAAAAGTGCATATAACTTTTTACGCACAAGGAATTTTTGGTCGAAAATCTTTTTTTCTTAATCAGGAGGTCGTAAAGCATAAGAAAACAATAAAATTTTAGGTGGAATGTTGTCTCCGAAAAATATCAGTTCAACTGCACTAAAAACCATACCAAACCAATCGCCTTATTGATCCCAGTATCAACACGCCAGGTGGTAAGTATTTGCCCATGCTTAGGTATCCATCTTCCACAGATGTATGCCCCCCTAAAGTATTTGATAAAAGTGATTCGAAGCAGCTCAGCAATTTAAAACTAATATAAAGGGTGCCATCTTTCTATATGAAACTGTACTTTTGTAAGTCAATATCAACTTCTGCCTAATGCTTAACTTTCAAATTCATTAAACATTTAGAACTATGTCAAAAGTATTTTATAGATCACTTAAATTATACCTCTTCTAATAAATACATTTATTTTTTTAATAAAAAGCATTGTAACATTACATATTACATTTTATAAACATTTCACGAATACGTTTATAAAATGTCTTTGTTCTGTTCACTGGTTTTGATACACTGTGTGTAGTAGCGGGCTGGGCATAGGGAGTTAGAATTGCAACATCGCGTGTGCCAGCTGGCTGAAATGAAATAACTGAGAACGGGGATGCGTCAGTGGTCTAGCGTTGACTCTTTAATCTATGCCGCCGACGGGCGAATTTGCGTTAGCTGGGTTGTCATATCTCTCGCGCTACGTGCAAGTACATGCCCAGCCCGCAATTACACGCACTGTATAATAATTCAGACTGTCTTGAATGCCGTTATTTATATTTTCCAATATTTATTTTTGGCAAAGTCTCATGTCAACTTAGATACTTTCTACCGACTGCATCAAGTTTTCTTTCAATAAAAGATTGTATTGTTTTAGCATTGAATTGAGTTCCGAGTTGAGTTCCTTAAGAATTTCATTTTCAGTTTTTAGGCCATCTATTATAGTTCTGCTCTTCAGTTCTTCTTCAAGTATAGTTGTCTTCAGATCCACTAAGCACTCAAAAAATGTCGGAGCAATTGACCATCAACCACGCCACACGCCTGTACCAATTATATTTAATTTTCTTTTCAAAAACTCAATTATTTTCCAAAAATGACGAGAATCTCTTCAAAACGAATTAAATAAGCTTCATAATGTTTCAACCTAAATTATTCACACTTCAGGCAGTGATTTACAATATAAAAGTTCAGTTTTTTTCCGCTCCTCCAAATATTCGCGGTTAAAGGAACTGCTTGATACATTTTAATCGTTTATTGGGACGCATGGCATCTTATGACAACTGCTAACAATATTATACTTAGTTATAGATGTAATACTTTTTCAACTGACGCAGTCGATAAGAACTTAATATTTTATAATTTTGATGATATAGGATTTGATCACATGTGGTCAGAAGTCATGGAACAGCTGCGCCATATTCGGAAGAAGTATCCCTCGAGTTATCCCGACCAGAAAAGTAAGTCCTAGTTGTAAGTTGGTACTCTAATTTTTATTTAAATTGATATTTATATTTATATTTATATTTATATATATATATATATATATATATATATATATATATATATATATATATATATATATATATATATATATATATATATATATATATTTACTGATTAGCTATGAAACTACCATATTATTGGTTAACGGTGAAACGCTATACTCAAAACATGCCTTAAAGACAGAACCGAGAGATGCTCTGGCCTTACATTTTAAGACTTTAACAAAAACATTTTTTTTTTCAAAAAAGTTATTTAGGCCAATAATCATTACTAAAATTGTAAAAAGTAACCTGCTACTGATAGATACTGTAGCATTGAAAAAATACCGTGTGTGTAGTCGCGGGCTAGGCATGGGGAGAAGAATTACAACACCGCGCGTGCCAGCTGGCTGAAATGAAATAACAGAGCTGGAATACTCCATCGACGGACGAATTTACGGCTGACGGTGTTGTCAAATCTCTCGCGCTACGTGAATGTACATGCCTAATGGGAAATTACACGCACGGTATATATAAAGTACTGGATAAATTTGCCTAAGATTTTCAAAAAGAAAAATTAAGCGATGTTACCAATGGGATTATATACAATCTATCAAAACTAGAGATAGGATGAAAAAACGCATTTTATCTAATAGTGATAATATACAATGGGCCTTTCCCACGTTTTTTTTTTATTAAATATTTGAGAATTTCTCTTTAAAAAAACTCACCTGTATTTTTCTTTTTTGCGAAATTTGCTTCTTTTCTACAGAAAAAATTATTATGTTATATGAATTTAAAATTGGCGGAATTATTTTTCCACTAATGACGCATCCGGCGGATGGACCAATCAGTATACTCTAGCACCCTTAGTAGAGGCTATATATGAGCAGATTGTACGTATAAGTGTTTGTCTCTTTCTAGCTTTACCGAATTGACAGACATGACAGACAGGGCATTCACAGCATAACACTTTTTCATCATTTTCATCTATTAATACTTCTTTCATTATATTGAATAAACAAGACTCTATCTCAGTGTTCCTTTTAAGTTAAATGAAAGCTTAGGTGCTAATTAATAACTTACCGCTTAGTTTTTAAGTCATTTACCATTTCACTGTCAATAATAGGAAGATTATCACTTGCTGCCTTCTCAAAACTCTTCTCCATTTTAATGTCGACACAGTACACACACACACACACACACACACACACACACACACACACACACACTTTTAAATAATTAATAAGAAACAAAGTTATAAAGTCAAAATACTAGATACGTACGATCACAACGTAAATAAGAGAACATAACCTATCTTTTATTTTATTTCCATCAGTGTTGCTGTAGAAGAACGCACTACCGGGCGTCAAAATGACGCGACACCAATTTATTTCTCAGGGGGCGCCAGTCGCGTATTACCCCGTTCTTCTACCTCCCAGGCGGGTTCGAGATAAGATGCACTTCGATAGCCGAGTAATGGACTAAGGCTGCACTACCACAGATCGGAAATGACGCTCTCTCTGGACCTGAATTCTCCCCGTTAGGGGTTTAGGCACCTCTTAATTTCCTGAAATTTTGCATAAAAAAATTCCAACCGAAGAGTTTCTCTACGGAGGGATTAAGTTTGTACGTGGAAACCACGTTTTGGTTCGTTAATGACGGAATCTATTTCTCAAAAAACGCATAAAAAAATTCCTCTCAAACCTCCGTAAAGCAACCAGAAGGTCGAACGTTAATGCGAATTAACTCGACACATCCGGCTTTCTGTACGAAAATTCCAGGGATTGTGGACCGTCAACAGGCCTCAAGATCAATTAAGAAACATTAGTTCAAAGAATCCGTTTACTTAACAAAATTGGTTTTACAAAATTCTCAAGATAAGAATCGTGCCTTCCCCAATCAAGGTAATGACTTTCAGACCATACAAGCGAGAGCGCTCACGCTAACGATCGATTAGGTAGAAAAGATTCATACATACCTTCTCAGAATCAAAATGCGAGCATTTTTACAGTTGTCTCAGACTCTGGGTAAAAAAAATAATTATGACTGATTAAAATAACTTTAAAAAGTTTTACTCATTGAATTTAGGTTCGCTAGATACTACTTAGCTTTAAAGTTCTTGTATCGTGAAGAGCCACGTACTCGAACACATTCAGAGGACTTATTACTGCATAAGTTGAGTGGCGTTCGATCAGTCCACGACTTACTAGCCCTTATCACAGTCGTTCAATATTATCGATATGGCAGCTACTCACCATCGAGCGACTTTTAGGCAAAATTGAATTTTTGGATTTTTATGCACAAGGCGTTTTCCTCTATAACTTTGTCATTTGAAATTCCCTGTTATTGGCTTTTCTACCATTGCTTTGTCTGGACCACTCAACGCGCTCGACCAAATTGCGAGCCGCTGGGTCAATCCAAACTCTTTCTATGCGAGAAACCGGCCTTGTACATGTGCATTGATTTTTATCAATTTTTGCTTATCGGCACTACGCCGGCTTTGACAAAGTCTTCTATTTTGCCTTTTGGATGCAGTGCATCGTTAAAATTTTATGCTCATACTTTAGAATTGGGCTTTCAATGACCGTACCTCAAAGGTCAATGTCTTTGGTTGAGGAATAAAAAATAAAAAATAATTTAAAGTATATTTTCGTGGTACTTTTTAAACTGACTTTGTGGTACTTTTGAAAAATCTATTTTAAGACCAATTTCGGCGTACTTTTGAAAAATCAACTCTCAAGCCAAATTTCAAGGTACTTTTGAAAAACTAATCTGCGGGTGAAATTTTGGCGTACTTTTGAAAAATCGATTTTCGAGCCAAATTTCAAGGTACTTTTGAAAAGTTAATCCGCGGGTGAAATTTTGTCGTACTTTTGAAAAATCGATTTTCAAGCCAAATTTCAAGGTACTTTTGAAAAGTTAATCTGCGGGTGAAATTTTGGCGTACTTTTGAAAAATCGATCTTCAATCCAAATTTCAACGCAGTTTTGAAAAATTAGTCTGCAAGTGAAATTTTGGCGTACTTTCGCTAAATCGATTCCTGAGCCAAATTTTGACGCCCTTCCAAAAATATTATTTTTCAAAGTCCAATTTGTGGTACCTTTGAAAAAGTATATAGTTAATCCGCGGGTGAAATTTTGGCGTACTTTTGAAAAATCGATTTTCAAGCCAAATTTCAAGGTACTTTTGAAAAGTTAATCTGCGGGTGAAATTTTGGCGTACTTTTGAAAAATCGATCTTCAAGCCAAATTTCAACGCAGTTTTGAAAAATTAGTCTGCAAGTGAAATTTTGGCGTACTTTCGCTAAATCGATTCCTGAGCCAAATTTTGACGCCCTTCCAAAAATATTATTTTTCAAAGTCCAATTTGTGGTACCTTTGAAAAAGTATATTATTCATAAATCTTTGTCATTATATACTTCTACTCTCATATTCTGAACCAAAAACATTTTTCCTAAGTGAAAATTCGGTGTTTCTTCGAATTTTCACCTGGTCATTTCCAACGCCTTATAGAACCCAAAACGGTCCTTATGGACTGATCTGCGCCTCTGCAGACTCCCAAAAATGTCTTCAAATGAAATTTTTGCCTAAGTCGAATTTTGATTCTGTCTTCAACTTAGGACGATTTTGGAGAGTTCTACAACATTGCCACCAGGTTCGTGGTTCGGCGAACCACGCGCCGTGTAAAGGCGTCTTAAATTGAGGGTGTCAATACGGTACGTAGTTCATTCAGATTTGTGACGCATTTGGTTGTATCCTTTGATCCGTGCAAGTTTACTGACATCCGATGGATCGCGGCAGCAGGCACCACGAACCGCGAACTAATAGCGAACCACCCCTGTCAGACGGCGTGTGGTTCGTGGTTCGTCGGGCCAGGTTCGGCGAACCACGCGCCGTGTAACGGCGCCTTTACATTAAGGCTTGTACAGACCTGCAACTGCGTAAATATAGATTTACCGATTTACGTCTTAAATGGAGTGGGCGAAAGAACAAATGGACCCGTTTAGTAGTGACGTCAAATATTATGCAACCGACAATACAAGTGGGGTAACGAAATTTACAGTTATTATTTTCGCTCTTATGCTCCTTGCTATTAAGGATGATAAAAATTGCCGTTAACAATTTTGTGTTATTACTCAATTATATGGCATATCTAAGACAATTCAATTCATAGGCCATATACTTAAGATACGTTAGATTCGTTCTACATATAATTTACTCAATTAAATTAATATGTGTTTTAACCAAATAAAATTAGAGGCCCTGATCAACAGCCATATTTTTAGCATTTAAATGTATAGTACATAAGGCTCAAAATCTTTAGCAACACACACTTGTATTGTTGGTTGCCTAGAATCTGACGTCACACTAAACGGGTCCATTACTCAATTAATTAGTGAATTGTTGTGGAAGGCGAAACATCCACATCATTTTAATAGAATTAAGAAGCAGGAAGCATGGGAGGATATCGCACGGGAACTAGGCATTTTCTGCATTTTCGCTTTTTCTTTTCGGTCAATGCATAATGAATGTATGTATAGGCCGCTGCAGCTACTTCCATGGTGAACTATTACGTAATACTACTATGGAATTTGACTAAATTATCGGGAACGACACGAACGCGTTCTGTTCGACGTTTGGTGCGCCTAAATTAATTACGTCGACATCCAGCTAGAACGCGGCGCAGTTTACGACGAGTTCGTGATGAGGTTCGGAACGTGGCGCAGTTGCAGGTCTGTACAAGCCTTTACATGTTCGGTTCGCGAAGCTTATACGCACCTTTAGCTTTTCACTACACACAGTGGCGTAACAACAGGGAAGAATTATAATCGACAATATGCAGTACAGTTTGCCAAGAGTAGCATGGCCCACGAAGTGCGCACAAGAGGGAAAGAAAAGTTCAGTGTTCAACAAAGATGCAAGATACTGATTTATCAGAAAGTACAATCTGAGACACAAGTTTTTGTACCAGAATATCGAATACTAGAAAGGGATTAATTACTATGTACGATTTCTTGTACTAGTGTCAATAATTATTTTTATGATTATTTGAGATTGAAATTATCATGAAACTTTTATTATTGTTGCCAATATTCTTGTAAGAAACTCCTAATGTTTACAATGTCATTGTAATATAAGTAGGTACTTCTTCACAGACTATGCCGAAGTGAACTAGATGAGAACGCTGGACAAACTGAGCTCTCCCTACCAGAAGACGACGAGTCTGCTGCGCATTTGAGGTTCGCGGGTCAAGCTAGTCTTGGCAAGCTATACAGTTTCTCGATATCATCCTCATTTTTGTGCCACTCTATGCATGTTTTAGGGCGTATTTTTATACCAACTTTTTTCTAAAATTAACGAGTACAACAAGCTGTTGAAATTTAGCCACGAGTTATAGAAGACTCTCGTATAATGCTGTTTTTTAAGCAGGTGAGCATAATCAAACTATTGCCACGTCGACTGAAGGGCTAGAAGATATTACGTCGAGAGACAGGATATTTTTAGGCGAAGACTTTTCTAAATTGGGAAATATCAATCTTAAGACAAATGATGAACAAGGTAATATTTTACGTATATTTAATTAAAGATATTATTTGAATCAATAGCAGTGCACTTCATCAAACATCGTATAACATTAAAATGAACAACTTTAGCTAGAGGAATTTAATTTTTAATAATAATTCGTCCAATTTACACAAGTTATATTACTTTAGGCAACATAGCTTAAAAATAATTGTACATACAATTTAAATTGCACATATGTGCAACAGCTCAGTGCTGTGTGTCAAAACGTAAATAAAAGTAACGTAGATTTAAGTCCGGTTAATTCGCAGGCCAGTAATGCCTTTTTATATTAATTTCTCCTCATACCGGCAACTCTGCAAATGTCTGGTGAGCCGGTGGCTTACGGGGTCGCCAAGGACCCTCAAAAAATGAAATCTTCTTAAGCAATTAAATTAATATGAAATAAAAGTTTTTTATGTCGTGCTGCTCTGAGAAATGAGCTGAGACTGGTGCCGGTTAAAATTGCCCGGTAGTAGAATAGCTTTCAATCCGGGCCGGCCCTTTCCCTCCTTTTTTTTTTCAAAATTAACGAGTACAATAAGTTGCTAAAATTTAACCATGCCGTATCGAAGACCTAAAATCTTCTAAACAATGTTGTTTATTAAGCAGGTCCGCAGAACCAAACTGTTGCTACGTCAACAGAAGGGCTAGAAGAATTTCTGTCGAGATTCCCGGTGAAATTAGATGAAAATATGAAAAAATTATTACATTTTGAGCCCAAGACAAATCATGAACAAGGTAAGATTTCATGTATGTTTGTTTAAATATTTTATTTGAATTGTCTATAGAGGACCCCCAGCATAACGTTGTTTATTAGCAGGTGAGCAGAATCAAACTGTTACCACATCGATAGAAGGACTAGAAGACTTCTTGTCAACTTCCCGAGTGCCATTAGATGAAGACTTTCCTAAATTTGGAGATGCCGAGCTTAAGACAAATGATGAACAAGGTACGGTTTTATGTTTGTTTATTTAGTGATATTATTTGAATCATCTATATAAGCGCACTTTGTCAAATATCGTGTGGCATGACAATAAATTGTCCAATTTACACAAGTTACATTACTTTGGTAACATAGCTCGAAATAAAAATATAGTAAATCCAATTTGTTGAGTGTGCAACTAATAAATGCCTGTAATCAGAAGAAGGCATTTATTTAACAAAAAAATTAACAAAGTGGAGTTTACAATTGCACCAAGTTCGCGTGCGAGAGATGAAGCCTTTGAGAGTTGAAATATGACTAACTTTCTCTGGCCCCTCAGTACACAAATATAAGGAATGAGTAATGAGCGGAACTTTCTACTTTAATTAGGGTCGACTATTACTGTCGTTTATTACCCTACATTGAACTGTCGGCTTTCCGGTTTAAACGTGCCAATATTATGAATTATCCATTTAAGTGTAGGAAAGTACCCAATAAAATTCGAATTAATTAAAGAATACAGCGGTTTTGCAGGAATAAAACCATATGCATAGTGTTCTACAGCGATGGAATTGCATGATGATGTTCTATCGGTGCTAAAAGCTCATCTTTTGTATGACCTTTCTGTTAATATTTAGTTATTATTTTCTTTATTTGTTTTAGTTGTCCAAACAGAAAATCCTACTATAGCAATAAATTCCGTAGAGTATAGTACAACGGATTATAAATCGACAGAATTTGAGCAATCCCCAGCGAATGGACAATATCAGTCACCAGCCCAACTCACTGAACATCAAGGTGAAATAGAGTCCGATAATCATCCACAAGAAGCTGAAGTCGTCGTAACGTTAACAGATGGGGAGAAAATGCTACATCAAGCTAAAAACATATTTTCTACATTTGCCGTCAAAGCTTTGGGAATTCAATAAAATATAACATGTCTTTTAGTAAACCGTTACTAATACACTATTGAGAAGTATTATGATTTGTTTTAAATTCTATATAACACCTAGATATATATTGCTTTTTAGCTTATTGGAGCCAAATCTAGCTTTTCTTTTCAGTCAAGAGCATTTTTTTAGTACCTCGAAACTTTTATTTCGTTACATTTTGCGTTAAACAATGAATCTCTGAATGAGGGGCAAAATAATGCAGACATCCTACAGGACTATGTAGTCTCATTTGAGTCTTCATGGCGAGGATTTCATCATTATAACACTCGATCTGTTAGCGCATGAATGGTTAGACAAAAGATTAAATGGATTAGACACCTGAATTATCTTATCTTAGTCCTATGAACGTACGTGGAATAGCAATTAGAATGCTGTTAAACTATCTAGAATCTCTACAGCAGCATTCAGAGGTTATTTTAAAGGAATGGAAATAAAAAACAGGCATAAATTGTACAGAAATACTATAACCAAATTAATAAAAAAAACTAAAAATGATTACTATAGGAAACAATTCACTAATGCAAAAAATGATATAAAACAAGTATGGAGGTTAATTAAGGAAGCTACAAATGAAAATATAGGTAAAAAAGTAAATGAAATAGATCAAGTTATAGCAGAAGATAGTAGAATTGTTTTAAGTAATTTAGAAATTAGTAATGAATTTAATTCATATTTTAGGGAAATTGGATATAGAATGGCCCAAGAAATAAAAAACGACTCTGATCCAGAAGATATCAGTCTAGAAGACAACCTAGTAACCAGCTCAATTTTTTTATATCCAATATCCGAAAGTGAAATAAAAAACAGTAAAAACAGTTTAAAAAATAATAGTGCTCTAGGAGTAGACAATACACAGGTAAAAACAATAAAAAATAGTGTACAGTACATACTAAAGCCATTAGAACACATAATAAATTTAATTTTTCAGCAAGGTAAATTTCCTGATATATTAAAAAAACCATTATTACCCCAATTTTTAAACAAGGAGATAAAACTAATTTATCAAACTACAGACCTATTTCCCTTATTAGCAACATTGCAAAAATTTTAGAAAATGTATAAAAATTAGAATATTAGAACATATAAATAAATTTAAAATTATATCACCATCCCAATTTGGTTTCAGAGAAGGATTATCAACAGTTGATGCTATCAGTAACTTAACAAGTAAATTGCATCAGGCAATAAATGAAGATCAAAAACCATTAGCTATTTTCTTAGATTTGGCCATAGCCTTTGATACAGTTTCACATTCCAAACTAATAAAAAAATTAAATTCATACGGAACCAGAGGCATCTGTGGTGATTTATTCAGGAATTATTTATCTAACAGAGTACAATTAGTATCTATAAATTCAAAGTATAGCGAGGAAAGGATAATAAAATTTGGAATTCCACAAGGAACAGTCTTAGGACCAATACTTTTCCAACTATATATTAATGATCTGTTGAGTTTGGACATTCTTGGACAAATTGTCTTATATGCCGACGATACGGCATTGGTATTCTCTGACACCTGTTGGGAGGGCGTGAAAAATAAAGCGGAAAGGGGTCTGTATAAAGTAACGAAATGGTTTAACCAAAACAAGTTAACGTTAAATAAAACTAAAACAAAATTTATTACTTTTTCATTAAATATTTCGGGTAAATCGAATATACAAAAATTACAACTTTATCAGTGTAGGAATTAAAAAAACTGCAATGGTTGCCTTATTTATAAGACACCATAGACAGTATTAAATATTTAGGCATGGTCATTGACCAGTTTTTAAGTTGGGAAAAGCATACACAGTTCTTAGTAAATAAGATGAGACGACTAATATATAATTTTTTTCAATAATTAGGACAATGTATGGGTACTAAATTATTAATTAATATTTATAAAGCTCTAATTGAGTCTATTTTAAATTATGGAGTGGCAATATGTGGTGGGGCCTATGATTCTATATTATATAATTAAAGTAATCTTTAATAAACCAAAATTTTATGCTACAGAAGCATTATTTACAGAAACCGATTTATTTGATTTCAATAGTCTCTACATAATATCATGTCTAAATTTTATTCAAAGAAACAAAAAAATAACAATAAAAGAGTACATGATTATTCTACGCGGTCAAAAATATATTAGAATTATATTAGGTCAAAACCGAATAAACCAACTTTCCTTAAATTCATCGATTATAATGGTATAAAGTTATATAATCTCTTACCAAAAGAAATAAAAGATATTAAAAATAGGAAAAAATATAAAGCGGCAATTAAAAGATATGTGCGTGAAAATATTGACCTTTTTAAATGATAAGATAAATGGCTGAGAAATGTATTCGTGAATTCTGCAAATTATTTTGTTTATTATCCCGATTTTGTTTACAATGCTAGATAATATACACATTCATCTTGATAGTATATAGTAAATATATGCTAGTTGCAACTAACAGGATTTAATTTTTTATTTGTAAAATTATAAATAAATCTGCACAAAACAAGCTCCCCGTGTGTTTAGGGGCATTAATTTAATTATCTACAATTTTGAAAATGTTCTTTGATTTTTGAATAAACGTTTCTTAAAATATGTGCTGCTCCCAATAGTGCGATCTTCTGCACTTCTTGTGCGCTCGGTTGACCAGGCAGCTGTTGTAGACTCCGGTCATAGCCCTTCTTGACGGTTCCAAGGGCTCCTACAATTACTGGTACGACTGTAGTCTTTGCATTCCACATTCTACTAACTTCTATTTGGAGGTCTTTATACTTGCTCAACTTTTCCGTTTCCTTGAGCATCACGTTGGTATCATTTGGAATGGATACATCGATCAGCAAACAGGATTTTTCCTTTTTGTTATGTACGACGATGTCTGGCCTGTTTGCGCGTATTTCTCTGTCAGTTATAATAGGCAAATCCCACATAATTGTGACGTCGTTGGTATTGACAACCTTTTCGGGGTCATACTTATAATATTTTGGCGGTACTGGTATCTCGAAGTGCTTTCACGTGACCCAGTGCAGATATCTGGCCACTCTGTTGTGCCTGTGAGTGTACTCTGATGGTGCCAGGGTAGTACATCCCGCGACCATGTGGCTGACATGTTCTCCCGCTAGCCCGTACATTCTACACTTGCTGTCAACAGGCTGTTTCAAGATCATCCTCTGGTGGTACCTGGTGTTTAGTGCTTGGTCCTGTGCTGCTATTATCAGACTTTCCGTCTCCCCCTTCAAGCCCGAGCCATTGCCAGTTCAGCACGGTTTCCTAAAAAATAGAAGTGTTGACACTGCATTAGTAAACTTTCACAGCTCAGTAGTAGACGCCCTAGATAAAGGATTATATGCATTTGGTCTTTTTATAGATTACTCACGAGCCTTTGATTGTGTTGATTATGACGTACTTATTGCCAAGTTGTTCAGATATGGTATCAGGGGTCCTGCTTTAGATTTTTTATCCAGCTATATTAAAGACCGTGCGCAAGTAGTCTATGTGAATAGAACAGAGAGCAACAAATATCTAATAAATGCCGGTGTGCCACAAGGCTCCATACTGGGGCCATTTATTTACCTTGTTTTTGCCAACGATCTTGCATTATACATTCAAAGCAAATACAACGTTTGCATTACTTGTTACGCTGATGATACTAACTTTTTAATTGTTCAAAAAAGTCCCGACGCAGTAAAAAATATATCGAAAGATCTATACAGGGATGTTATAATTTGGTCAGAGAAAAACCGGCTTACACTAAATAAAGAAAAAACAACTACTGTATCATTTAGGTACAACATCGAGCAAAACCCTAACGACGAATTTTTAGTAACAGATTCTGCTAAAATCTTGGGTGTTATGTTCGACAGAAATTTGACGTGGGCTGCTCACATAGATAGTTTGTGTGTGAAGCTCGGTAAAGGTTGTTACGGTATGCGTAACTTAAAAAATCACTGCGGTAAAGGTTCTCTATTGACATTTTATTACTCTAACATACATTCCCATCTACGGTATGGAATTATGTTGTGGGGTTTGAGTACTACCTATGGTCGTCGGGCATTTATTCTGCAAAAGCGTATCATTAGGACTATGGAGAGTTTACATCCCCGAGAATCGTGCAGAGAATCCTTTAAAGCCCTCAAAATATTAACTCTGCCTAGTATATATATTTATGAAATATGTTGTTATGTTTTTAAAAACAAATCAACTTTCCTTACCAACCAAACACACCACAATTATCAAACTAGATTCAAAGATCAGCTAATTCCTCATCAGCATACAACAGCAATATATCAAAAAAGTGTGTTTTACAACGGATGTAAAATTTATAATCATTTGCCCATTGATTTAAAAAATTGTAAAAGCCTATTTATTTTTAAAAAGAGGATAAAGAATTTACTAGTTGAAAAGTGCTTGTATGATGTTAATGAATTTTACTCAGTCTGACTATTTATATATTTATGTGTTTATTTATTTATTGTGTTTTATACTTTTGTAGTTTGTTATTATGTACGTGTTGTCGCTTATACAATTTTACATGTATTTTATTCTATATTTTGTATTGTATTGTGCTTATGCATATCAGCTCAGATTTTTGACGCACTCCTGAGTTACTTGTATGGTTATTAACTAATTGTACTTGTGATTGGGAAATAAAGGTTATTATTATTATTATTATTATTATTATTATTATTCAACCACTGCATAGACGCCTTTTTATCTGCTGCTGGTCGGTCGAGATCGCGGAAGAATTTTCCATGTATCGGCTTTGCGCAGAGTACTTCTATTTTCCTCTTTTCGATGCTGGTTTTAATTTTCTTCTTAGCTTCCTCGTCGGTGGTTTTGTCTTCTAAATATTCTTCCTGGATTTTTCGCGCTACCTTCTGGTTAGAATACAACTTCTTGTCCTTATCATGCTCTTTAACTTGCCTTGTGAATTTGTCCTTCCCCTGTCGAATGTACGCGCTCAGTCCCACGATGGATGACTCATAGGCAGATTCTAGCTCTATTAATCCACGACCGCCGTCCTTCCTCTTAACGTATAATCTGTGCACATCTGCTTTTGGGTGATGAATTCCTCCCATTGTTAGAATGTTCCTCGTCTTCCTGTCCATTTTCGCGATGTCACTTCGAAGCCAATCGACAATTCCAAAACTGTAGGTAACTACAGGAACAGCAATAGTGATTATTGCTGTGATTTTGTTTTTGGCGTTTAGTTCGGTCTTAAGAGCTTGTCTAATACGACGGTAGTATTCCCTCGCAATCCTACTCTTCATCTCATCGTTGTCGATTCCGGCGCACTCCTCAACACCTAGGTACTTATATGTTTCCCCCAGATCCATGCTTCGAATTGCAGACTGATCACTCAGCGCGATGTTCTGACTCTTCACATGTTTACCTCGCTGGAGGACCACTGTGGCGCATTTGTCTAAGCCGAATTCCATCTTGATGTCATCACTGAAGGATTTAACGATATCCAGCTCTTGCTTTAGTTGAGCTTCATTCTTAGCAAACAACTTCAGGTCGTCCATATAGAAGAGATGGTTTACTTTATTGTTGTCACTGATTTCAAAGCCAACTTTCTGTTTGTTTAGTTGGTTTGACAGGGGAGCGAGTGCCAGACAGAACAGTAGAGGTGAGAGAGAATCTCCCTGGAATATTCCTCTTTTAATTATTTTTTTTTCCGGTTTCCCGTTGCCGGGCAGGGCTTCCATGGCCTCCGATACCACACGGTAGCCGCGCCGGCTAATTCATTACAGCCACTCTCCACAACCTGTGGAGTTAGTGACTGTAAACACCTGAGTCATGTGCCCTAAGCAGACGAAGGGACCCCGCCTTCTGCATCTGACCTGCCAACCATTCTGCCGAATTCTGACAGGCCGGTATGATCTTTAATTCTGAGAGCAGCGAAGGCTTCATCCCTCCGAGTACGCCGATTATTAGGGCGACCATCTTGACCTAGTATTATTATTATTATTATTATTATTATTTGCGGGACTCTCTCCTTTAGGAGGGTAGGTGCTGATAATCAAGGGGCCTGTGGTCAGCTTGATTATCTCATTGCAGGTGTAAAAATGTGCGGACAATATTGCAAGTGTCGATGATGACTGATTTTTGCATCTGAAGGTAGATGTTCTTCTTAATATTTAGTGATTTTATTATTATTATTATTATTATTATTATTATTTTTTATTATTAACTATTTAACGCCGGCCTATTTCCGCTACCAGGGCCTATCACCGACGCCAGGAGACGAGCTACCCCCAACCTGGAAATTTTGCCGAACCTCTTTTCTTAAGAAGAGTAGGGATCTTTTACTTGCCTAACATTTAATAGACAAGGGACCGCCTGCTTTACATCCCCTCCGAAGGATGGTATATCCACTACGTAATCCATTATTATTATTATTATTATTATTATTATTATTATTATTATTATTATTATAGAAAATAGAGCAGATATAAAATCGAAGGCGGGCGACTTCGGTAGCATTTCCTGTAATTATACACCCGGTCGCCGTGTTTTTCTCAACACGGCGACCTACCGATCGTCTTAACAATTGTTTGTAATTTTATTTCAATTTTTTTTATACTTATCGATTGGACCTTTTTGCCTTCCGGTAGCATGCCTCCGCTTGCGATGTACATCTCTTACGCAGTAATTAGGCATGGAACTGCGTCAAGCTGTGTGTGAGTATTATTTTATTATTTAGATTTCTTTTTAACTTTGACGTTTAATAACATTTTTAAATCAAATATTCTAGGTATATTTGGTTTATTTTGAATATACATTTATGAGAAAAAAAATACTGCTTATCAATTTTTGGAGTCCTTATGTACGTAGCATCACATTACGAAGGAAACATGAATGACTCATATCAATGAGATATATGTAAACAAATCTCCTATAAGAACTGTTTTTCTGCACTTGGTGACCTCAGCTCGTTTTTAGAATTAAATGAGCACCAGACGACAAATGATAAGTGATTAGTTTAAATATGACTACATACACAATTAATCAGTACATTATACGAGTACATTAGACATGTGTCGGGTTAGTGCGTTTGTAATATCACTCTCGGTATTACTTTTATTTCTGAACATTAACACAATAGAATGTAAAGGAGGAAGAGGTGGAGGGGGACGAGGTGGAGGAGGAGGAGGAGGTGGAGGAGGAAGAGGTGGAGGAGGAAGAGGTGGAGGAGGAAGAAGTGGAGGAAGAGGAAAAGGCAAGTATTTTATACCGGGGACTATAGAAAACCGGAATCTTTGAAGTTGCTGATATCAAAGTTATGCGAAATAACAAAGAGTTTAAAATGAACGTATTAAAAAAATATCTATATAAAAATAATTTCAAGGTTTTGAAATACCTACCTACTTAATACAACTAAAACGGACTTAATTTTCAGGTAAGTGTTTTTCTTCCAAATTTTTTTAAACTAAAGTAATTTTCCCGGTATAATAATGTTTTATATTTTTAATTTTATTCGCTTCCCGATGATATCAGCTTGATTGGCAAAATACCCATTCGTATACTACGTGGTATATCTCGTCTCAAAGATGTCAACCGCATTCAGGTATATTGTTTTTACCAGAATGTTTAACAACTTTTATATTTACTGATCGATTTTTTAAAAAACAATAGGATTTTTTCTCTTGTTAACATTAAAAAAAATGAAGGCTTGCTCAACTTCACCCGGGTGGTTTCTTTTGTGCTTTTTTACTCACTATACTCACTATGCAAATCTATGAAATCGGGGGTACTTCGGGGTACCATTTCATTAAGTTATATCCAATGTAAAATAAGCATAAACCGAAAACTTTTTTCGGTTTGTGCGGTTTTTCTTATTACGGAGCAAATTTATGTAGTACCTTTTTTTGTCAGGGTCACTTTAAAATACAGGCAATGAACCAAATAATCACCGTAACGTCTTTCATTACAATTGACAGTTGCTAACTGTCGTGTCCTTTGCTGTAGAAGAAAACTTTAAACTAACACTATACTAGAGTGAAATTACTTAGAGAAGATAACATACTAAAACTACTAAGTTTACTATTTTCGTTTATCAATAATATTGGACAGTCGCAATTAAAATAATTTTCATTTCATCTGTTTTATTCATAGAAACGGTTGAATATTCACTATAAATATATAATAAATACCGAACACGACCTAGACAATCGGCACGCGCTAGCGATATCGGTTTGTGCGGATGTTATCTTCTCTAAGTAATTTCACTTTTACTAACTTGCTATTTATTTTACCATATTTTAACAAATCACCTTTAAGACGGCTAGCATTAGCGCCTGGATTCTTATACTAACTAAATCGCTGTCGTGCGTACCTACATCAGCTGGGTTACCAAAAACTTACTCTCTACAAAAAGTATTATATATAAAAATCATTCCTTAATTACACTATACAGGGTGATTCAGGTATGCAGTCATTAATTTTTAGCGGTGATTCTACATAAAAAATATGAAGAAAAGTTTATATAAACATGGGTCCGGAAATCCCTCCTAAGGGCGCTGGGGGCCTCTAAAGGGGGCACCCAAAATTAACATTCATTTAATATCTCAGGAACCCTTGAGCTAGAGTGACTAGTTTTTGCACGTGATTCGATATCAATAAAGGTCATTATCTGATGTTATCCACCAAAGCTAAATTCAATCGGGGGTGCACAAAATTTGAAAGAGGGGAATTACTTCTCCCCCCCCCCAAATTTTTTAATGTGAATTTTCTGTGATTGTCTCATCGGAATATGATTCCTTGGCTATAATACACAAAAAATGTTATCTTGATGTAACGCCGTACAACCAACCCGTTTCAAGAAATTTGAACCTAAAGAAACGCATGCATTGCCTAGGATTCAAAAATAAGGATAATGATTTCTCGCCCTTCTGCGGCAGGTAGGCAGTCAATTTTCTAAAATAACAAATCTGTATTACGTGACACAGAGAAATACCAATAGAGTTGGCTGTCAACGTATTAATAAAAAAGAACAAATTAGTGAAATTGCAATTATTATTCTCTTAACTAAACCAAGAAAAAATTACAAATTATTACTAAATTAAAGGAATCAACAGGTTTTAAAGATTAACAAATTAAATTAAATGTTCAAAATGGGCGCCATTCATTTCCACACAAGCTGCTAGACGACGATTCATTGAAGCAAAGACCGGAGCTGGGTAATTACTTGTAATATAAAAAAAATTACAATTACAAATTACTTTTTTAAAAAAGGAATTATATTCATTTAATTACAATTACATAAAAAATGGATTTAGCAATTACTTTTCTAATTACTTTTATGATACAGTAAATTATAATGATCAAACAGACAAAAAGATAAGTAAAAAATTTTAATTAAAAGTGTTGTGTAATATTGCGTTTTAATATTTATTAGAATCATTATTAGAATGTTTGACCTTAAGATTAATCAGGAAAAATTAAATAAATATATAGAAAAGGCAGCTTAATAACAATGCCTAATAATAATAAGAATGATAATAATAAACAGTAAACACATTTGGTTTTTAAAAGTTTATTGAACAAAAATACAAAAGTTTGTGTACTTAACAATAAAAAAACATAAATGTGCAGCGGACCGCGGCAAAAACTCGTTTTTAGTCAGTAACTTTTTTTGAGCTTTTCAGATTCATTTTAAACTATGCAAACTGTAAAATTCTCCTTTAATGTAGGTAGGTAATGTAATGTTTAATAACAATAAATAATTAATGTATGTATAGATGTAATTTGTAATTAGATAGTTCAAATAATATAATTACAAATTACAATTCCTATAACAATTCCTGCAATTACAATTCCAAATTACTTTAATAAAAAAAAGTACTTAAATACAATTACAATTACACGAAAAAAAAAAAGGAATTGTAATTGCTAATTACTTTTTCACCAGGAATTACCCAGCTCTGGCAAAGACCCGTGGAAAAATTCCTGGCATGTTCCTGAGAGTTTCGCATTCCATTGCTACACGCTCACGTAACTCTTCAAGATTTGTCACAGGAGTTGAGTAGACAAGGCTTTTCAAATAACCCTTTCAAATAACATTTTATTCCTTAATTATTTTTTTAAGGACGTCCGCCCTGCATATTTTTCACTAAAAGTACATCCCAGTTCTTCGTTGGTGGTAGCGTCAACTACCAAATATTATTTTTCTCTGACGAATAAATTTGAAAAAAATGGGGCCACCATACAGACAGACTGACGGAATTAAAAGACTAAAATTTAGAGTGGCCTATGGCTAAACTTTCCCTTAATAAAGACTTTTATTGTTATTAATTTTCATAATCTGAATTGTGAAAATATGAAGAAATCTCGGAGGATTATTTTTTCACAACTACAATTCAATTTGAGTACGAGAAGGAAGTAGAAATGAGCAAAAACTTTTTTACCACTTTATTAGTAAACGCACTAGGCGATTTCGGACAAAAATGCAAATTTGAAATAACAATAAAAAATCGGATAACCACATATATGGTTATTTTAATCTGAAATTACCTCACCCTCATTCCCCTCTTCGATTTATCCTCGACTTGTGGAATGGGGTGCATATGCACTATATGCAGTTAGAACATGTTCACTTCGGGGATACGACATATTATAATTTAGCACTGCACAGTTAATTAATTGACCTATTGCATCTTCCTTTGCTCCTTTAACTCTCTGATTTCGGATGAAAAATTTTTAATTTTATTTTCAATTGAATTATTTCTCATTGTAGGTGGAGGTTTTTTTGGGAAACTTTTCGGAGGTTGTCATAGTAGTCACTCTTCTGGACACAGTAGTCACTCTTCTGGATATAATAGTTACTCTTCTGGATATAATGGTTACTCTTCTGGATATAATGGTCACTATTCTGGATACAGCGGTTACTCTTCTGGACACAATTATGAGAGACCATCGTATACTCCTACCTACTCTGGAAGCTATGGCGGCGTAGGAGCATCAAATTATTATACTCCATATCCAGGTAGATAATTTATACACAATACACGATGAAAAAATGTTGGGTGCGCCTTACTTTTAAAGCAATATTTTCATAAAAAATTCATTAAAACATGTAGTAGCAAAATATAAATTAAATTTCCAATTAAACAGTTCAAACAATTCCCATCAGACACGGTTGTAAGACGGTGCTCTGGTTTCCTCAAGATTGCCGTCATACTGACACAGCAAAACACTAATAAGTCTAAAAATATTTTATATGCTGCAAATAATGCAGTCAAATGGATTTATTATTTTTTTTTTTTTTCGGCGACAACATTCCACCTGATATTTTATTGTTGATACTTATAGATTTTATATTTATTAGCTATGCTTGGAAAAATTAAACATAAAAAATGTTACATATAACGAAAGCTAAGAATTTTTTACTTCAACATGGTTTTAACGTAAATCCATAATGTGAATAGTTTCTGCTCGGCCCTTAATTGGCCAAAGTTAAAATATATTTTTCAAAATGCTAGATTTTGAAAAATTCTTTCATATCTGTATTTCATTTTGTTTCAATGAAAATCGGGTGAAAAATAAGAGGGTTAAAGACAAATGCATTTTTGAAAATAAAAAAAAACGCACTTTTTTTTTGTAAATTAAAACAAATGAAATCTATTCCTTAAAAGTACATAAAATAACTTACAATCGAAAAAAAAATGTGACGTACATGCCTCCTTGATAATAGGGTTTTCCCACTAATTTTATTTTAACATTTTATGTCGTGAAAATGATATAATAAAACATTCTATTAATTTACAACAATTTACTTTTCTAATAAGAATTACTTCTAAGAAAATATAGTTAAATAACTTGCTGATAATTTCAGGGCTTTTTAAAACGGTCATTTTTACGCGCCAGAATGACGTATCTGCCCGGAAAACTAATGAGATTATGGATATAATTAGTTGCTAATAGGTTCTAACTGTGTGTTAAAGGAAGCTTTCCTCTAAAACCCCTCAGAATTTCCTCTTTTATTGTTTGTACTGTGATTGGTCTAAAGCAGTGGACTTGTAAATATTGGCCAATCAGAATAAATACCACTCAGGTTATTCGTAAAAGCGTCGGACATTGATATTTTGTAGTTTAGGCTTAACCTTCACCCGCTTCTGCAGCGACAGTTCACATCAGATGATTAGCCTAAAACTTTATTTATATTTTGATGTTTGGATTGTTTGGAGTGAAAATATTGTCAATTTATTAGTTTCTGGTTTATGTTTTATTAATTCTACGATCAAAATGAGTAAAATGGAAGAGGGATATGTTAAAGGTGCTGCTGATTCTCACAACAGAACAAATCTTTTCCCAGATGAAATATTTGTTTAGATTTTACAGCCGAAAACCACTTTTTCGTCTTTCAATATTGAGTGGTAATATCAAAAATAATATTGAGGGAGCATTTTCACTAGTATTATTACACAAAGGTACAAAACAAGCTTTTTAGGCATTTTGATAATACATTACAACTCATAATAATTAAAAAGTGCTGTCAATAAATAGAGGTTATGTTTTATATTTTTCACGGCTATCTTATGCCGACTTTTTATTGGATTTCAGGGCGTTGACGTCACAACGCGCTAATTTATGGCTGTTTAAAATTAACTCAATGTTTTTCAATCTTTAAGTTTTTTTTCGTTACTATCAGTAAAATTAAAAAGATAATAAATATGCCATAAATCATTTTTTTACGTGAATTAAGTATTTCAGCAATAAATTTTTTTTCTGAGAAAACCCTATAGGCGTCTGAAAATAAGGAGTACGCCACACCTGGTGGTCTATAATCAAACTAATTATGGGCCTTTCTGTCATTGTCTTTTTAGTGTACGATGATATCAACAATAAGTAAAATAATAAACTGAGATGCTAAGTTATTAAAAATATGATAGCGTTTAAAGGGGCTACAGAAGATACAATTTGCTGGAGCCAACATAGTCGGTATCCTTTGTAGATTGCAGGGACAACTCGTGAAAGTTGAGTTGCACTGCAATGTTCAAAGCATACCCTCTTTAATGTAGACACCTTTAACCAGGCATTGAGAGGGGAAAAGCTGGTGCAAATAACCGTGACCCGAGTAGAAATAATAACCTGGACAACCACACATTGTAAGTGAAATTTTTGAAATAAGTAAATATATGTAATTTCAGTATATTTATAAAAGTAATATATACTATTGCACCATGCACTATTATGTTTTATACCTGAATATTTCTGTTTCATGTTTTACAAAATACTGTTTCATTTATTTCACTTAAAGAATTAATAAATGTCTTTTCAGTTATAATTAATGTACCACTAATTTCATGGGTATTTGAATCTGAGACACTTGTTTGTGAACATAGAGCATACACATTTATTATGTTTTGTGTTGAATATGGGTTGTACCACACAAAATAATATGTCCTGCAGTTAAAACATATTCCCCTTCATACACACATTTAGAATTTTTACATTTTTAGTGCTTCCCAAATGTTCCATACATTGCAATATGCTTAACCTAAATGTCACTCATGTTTCCTGAAAGAAAAGTGTTTTAAACTACAACTGTACATAAATTTAAAGAAATATTTTAGTTTATTAATATTTAACTAGCCAGACACCGTTTATGTCGAAGAAACTGTACTTTTCAAGGGAAGAACTAGATAACCTAAAAAAATATGAATTTTGTTGAATAATGCCATTAACATATTGCAAATCACTTACAACAAAATCTTGCAAACCTTTAGGTCATATATTATTAATGTTATTATTTTTAATGCCAAAAATAACAATAAACAGAAAGAAATCAATATGAGTATTCGCCACACAAACAAACAAAAAGCCTATAATTAGTTCACGAGTTCTCCACTTTGGCGCTGGCATCTTAAATTCAGACGCCTATTGACGAAGAATTACAAATTTTATTTCGTCCGCCATCTTTTATTTGACATACAGCGTCCGGGATATTTGAATATAAATGAGTTTTATTTTTGCCAACTTTGGTGAAATTACCCCTTCTTATAGAAAAGATATTCAATTTTGATTTTTTCGGCCATTTTTGGTGTTTTCTATTTTTTTCCAATATGGCGGATTGATGAATATATATCGGACAGGTCTATATTTTTTAAGAATTTTATTTCAAATAGGCTGGTATTTTTAAAATTCCCATACGATTACTAGTACAAGATATATTAAGCAGATAATTTGAAAATCCGTGAATGCACGCCAAAAAGTGCATATAACTTTTGACGCACAAGTAATTTTTGGGCGGAAATATTTTTCTCGTAATCAGGAGGTCATAACATAAGACTCAACAATAAAGTTTCAGGCGGAATGTTGTCGCCGAAAAAAATCAATTCAACTGCACTAAAAATCATACATCAAAAAACGATAAATTTTGGGTCCGCCCAACAGCAGTATAATGGAAATGACTCACCCTGCGGAAACCGCCTTATTGATCACACTACCAGCACGTCAGGTAACGTGGTAAGTATTTGCTATCTTCCACAGATGTATGCCCCTCTATAGTATTTGATAAAAGTGATTCGAAGCAGCGCAGCAATTTAAAACTAATATAAAAGGTGCCATCTTTCTATATGAGACTGTACTTTTGTTACCCAATGAACAATGTTTGTTTTGTAAAGGTATTCTCAATATCACCATCACCAAATTATAAAAGCTTTAGCAGAGTAGATTGTTGATGACCACTTTTCAATTACCACTTTATACTACTTATAGAGCTTAAATGGCGCACCCTATAAGGGTTACCATTACCGTTGTTTAGTATCCTCTAAGCCTTATAACAAAAACTATTAGAAATATAACTATTACTCCTATATAACTTCCTTATGTACTTTTCAAAACCTTCATAAAGTAATGGAAATATTTTCGCAACCATTATAAACAATCTTTACAATAGTAACGATGAAGTTTAGGAGACCTTAATACTTTATTGGACTTCTCGCTTGCTCTTTCTTTCAGCACAAATCCCTTTTTCTTTTTTTAAGTGATGGTGTTGAGTTTATTGTTTCTTCTCTTCTTACAGTATGGAAGCTATGAAAGGGGGGGCGGGGCGCCTTTGCCTTTCATCTTAGTTGTAGTAGTGGTTAGTGCCCATAAACTGATAGCAAGAGATTATAGTACTATAATTATTTATAATACTATAATAATTTAACTTGTTCCTATGCCAAGGGGAGCGCAAAATTGACCTAGGCCTAGAGGCAATTTATATCTAAAACCGGCTCTGGTAAAGACTTTTAGTGACAAATGTATCTGTTGAAATTTTACTGCCACGGTCTCTCGACTGTAAAACTGACATTTGCACCTTGAGAAAATAGACGCGCCACCGAAATAACAGATATTAAACATTTTTAACTAATAATTATACTTTTTTTTATTTTTGACAACATTTAGTTCTCCGTAAAAAACATTACACTTTTTAATTTGTATTACATACCTACTTAGTTTTACCTATTACTTCCACATCCAGTGCAAGTATAGTAACGACAAAAAAATTTTAAAAAATTTTAATTGTTCAAATAGGCTTAGAATGTCATGAAACGTCGAGATTTCAAGTTTGAGCGAAAAAAAAATTTCTGTCTGTCGGTCTGTCGGTCTGTAACTTTTTTTTGTGCGCACGTTTACTCTGGAACCGTTTAAGATATTGACTTGAAATTTGGTACACATATGTACTTTAACGAGATCTAGAACTAGATTATATTTTCATCTTGTTCAGTCGAAGGGTTGGGGGGTAAATTGGAGTAAATTTGGAGTAAAGAGGTAAATCAAGCAGGTAAGAATCCATAAAATTGATATTTAGTATAGACAAGAGAAGCTAAGGTCTCAAAAAAAAATTTAGCATTAGCCACCCCCTTACCACCCCCACCCCATTATTAAAGAGGATGAAAAAAAAAATGTGATTTAGTGTATGTACAATAACCAGAAACCTCAAAATATTTTTTTACTTTTATCCACCCCCCACTCTCACCCCCTGTCACCACCCCCACCCCACTACCGATGTGGGGTATCGTTTTATGGGTTTTTGGGGTAGAGGATTTCAAATATTATATTATTAAAGTTCCATAAGCAAGTATTTCCAGATACAAAATTTTTTCGTTGTGTGACTTGGATAGAAAATCCGGATGTGGAAGTAGTGATTCCTTGGGCAGCGGTTTTTTTAAAAAGGTATTATTTGCTGGGCATATTGAATTTTAGACTGGTTTTTCATTAGTTCTCTCAAGAATCTTAATATATCAATAGGGCATCTAATGAAGGCATAAAAATAGGGTGTCCTAATTGAAAATACTAAAAGGCTGTTATACAACTGATAAGTAACTCTGAGTATTCTTATAAATAGTTTAGTTAGAGGTTGAGATCTCACGGACATTCCAGGGTTGGGTTTCGTATACTATTGCTTTTAAATTGAATTTAATTTTGAATGAAATTTAATTATCGATATAAAGTGTAAGGATGGAATATTACATAATAATAATAATAATAATAATAATAATAATGATAATAATAATAATAATGATGAGATTAAGTACAACCATTTACTATATATGGATGACCTCAAACTATTTGCAGAGTCTAAAGATCAACTTAAATCATTAATAAACACCACCAAAATATTCAGTGACGACATCAAGATGAGCTTTGGTCTAGATAAATGCGCTACAGTACATATATCCAAGGGAGTCTTAACGCAGTCTGATGAAATTATTATTCACATAGAATCACTTCCAACTGATGGGACCTATAAGTATCTCGGCATCCAACAAAATCGAGATATAAGCCACATAACTCAAAAAAATGAATTTACTAACAATTATAAGCATAGGCTCACTAAACTTCTTAACACCAAGCTAAATTCGAACAACATTTTTAGAGCTATTAACTCCTGGACAATTCCAGCTCTTATTTACTCGTTCGAGATTCTTAAATGGAGCAACATAGATCTTGAGGAATTAGATAGGTTAACACGTCGATTACTAACTAAGTTCAACTTACTACATCCAAAATCGGCAGTTGAACGACTATACTTACCACGAACAGAAGGAGGACGAGGATTACTAAATATCTTCAGATTATGCAAACAGCAAGAATTACAATTACGAACATATTTCCAAAACCACAACAACCCTAAATTACAGAAAATTGTAAGGATAGATAAACACTACACGCCTCTCAACCTGAGCAACCAAAATGCTGTAAGAGAACAAGGACAATCCAAGGCAGACATGTTAGCCTCCTGGAAAGAAAAGAGTATTCACGGTAGATATCCAACACAACTTGCCGCTGACACTACTGACAAAACACTATCTGTTCTGTTTCTGAAAAAGGGTTATCTTTATCCTGCAACAGAAGGATTCATGTTGTCTATTCAGGACAAGGTAATCAGGACAAAAAATTACGAAAGGAACATATTAAAGATGAATGTAATAGACAGATGCAGGAAATGTAATCGTTCTGGAGAAACGATAGAGCACATAACTGCAGGGTGTTCCGCTCTATCTGAAAATGACTATCTATGTCGACACAATCAAGTTGCGAAAATCATACATATCCAACTGGCCAAATTAATTAGTAACCCTGAACCGTATTATAAGTACTCACCTGAAGCTGTCCTGGAATCTGATGAGGCACTACTATACTGGGATAGACCGATTATAACTGATAGAACAGTAGAATTTAACCGCCCAGATTTAATACTAATAGATAAGATCAATAAAACCGCGCTAATAATTGATGTTGGTGTTCCTCTCACTCACAACCTAATTAAAACAGAGCAAGATAAGACGATCAAATACCAGAATCTGGCAACAGAGGTAAAACGTATATGGAAGCTGGGTGACATCAAAATTGTTCCAGTGATAATCTCTGCTGAGGGAGTTTGTTTTAAACATTTAGAGTCAAACCTGGATAAATTAGGACTTCCTAATGGTATTATAATACCCATGCAGAAAGCTGTCATTTTACAAACCTGCCACTTGGTAAGGAAGTTTCTGTCTACATGAATTCCCTCTCAACTGTAGTAAATAACCGACAAACATGTCGAGAAAAATAATAAGATAATAATAATAATAATAATAATAGGTACGCTCCCGACCTATCCCGGAAGAACCAGTTGTCAGACACAGCTGTGATGAAAGGTGTATAATAATAATAATAATACTTTATTAGTCCCTTAGATCACAAACATTATATAGGATAAGTCACAATAGTTTAGGAATAAATAAATAATAATTTAGAAATAAATAATAAAAAATTACAACAAACAAGAAAACTACATACACATAAAACAAACATATCTACCTATTTAAAAACATGTCGACATTATAAAAGGTACCCTCTACTAAAATATTTTTAACTTTTGATTTAAATGAATTAAAGTTTTGTGTGGTTTTTATCTCTTCAGGCAAAGAATTGTATAATTTGATACATGCGTAAGATGGTGATTTTTCGAATAATGTAGATTTATGCGGTGGTAACTCCAGGCTCTTACTCCTTGTGTTATAATTATGATTGGAGGAAATAGTTTTGAAAAGATGTAAATTTCTTTTTGCAAAGCAGACACATTTATAAATATAAATTGAGGGGGTGGTGAGTATTTTATTACTTTTAAAGCTTTGAAAACAGCTTTCCCCCGGTTTCAAGTTAAACATCAAACGAATAATTTTTTTTGACAGCTAAAAACCCTGTCCCTTTCCGCAGCTGAACCCCAATACAAAATACTAAAACTTATATGTGAATATGCAAGCGAATAGTAAATATTTAATAACCCCGTTTTATCTAATACATTTTTCATTTGCATAGTTGAAAAATAGGCTTGATTCAACTTCTTGCATACAATATCGATTTGGGATCTCCAGAATAGATCTGCATCCAAAACAACTCCCAGAAATTTACTTTGATTGCAAAAGTTGAAGTATTCTATTATAAAAATCGATGTAGGTTGTTTTGGATGTATTCAAGATCAGTTTGTTACGATCGCACCATGCAGTAAATGCATCTAGCAAAAATAAATAATATCTAAAATAAATGGGTACATATTCCAATATAAAAGCTGAGATTTGAAATTATCTGCCAACTGTTTCTTTAACTACATAAATGTAAATAAGAAACCTCTGCAGTATGAATACATACTTTAATAGCATTTGAAATTGTAGCATATCTGATGGCATACTTCAAGTTTCTTGATTTTCTCCACCACATACAACTTAAAACTTCCGGGGCTACATTTTTGACAACTAAAAGATATTTACATTCTGTAAAAAATGTATTGACTAGAATATATAAAAATGACTTCAGTTTTGAGTAAAAGCGAGTTCTCCACGAATTGATGCATAAATGGCATTGTGACGCAAAGAAAATTTTCGTAGTAGGAGCTTTGAGAAGTGGTTCTTATGTTGGGGTATTACATAATATATATTTATTATACAAGAAATTTTCAAAATCTCATTAGTACGAGAAAGTGGCCCCGATGCATATACCGTGCGTGTAATGGCAAGTTAGACATGGGAGTAAGAATTGCAACATTGCCTGTGCTTGTTGACTAAAATGAAATAACAGAGCTGGGATACCTACTTCAGTAGTCGAGTGCCGACAGGCGGGTTTTGTTGTTGCTGGGTTGCCATCTCTCGCGCTATGTGGATGTACATGCCTAATCCGCAATTACACGCACTGTATATTCTTGAACACCTGTGGAAATCTTGATTCATCTGCTTTATATACACACTTTTTAGTTATTTTCTAATCATAATATGTTCAAAGCACTTTGACTGTCTTCTCCATATACAGATTTTCGATTACCTGTGTCCTAATTATAAAAACAAAGGCTGCCAACGTTGATTATGATTATGATTTTTTGTAGAAATTTCCATGTATTTTATTAAGTAATAATAAAATCAATCAAGTCCGTGGTCATCATCACTACTGGTGATGACTTGTAGTTCTAGAATCATTTCCGTCTTGCGCAGTTTAACAGATTATGAATTATGCATGGCTGTTTCTTTATTGCGCATGATGGAACCTGTTCTTGTTAGAACCAAAACATAACGACAAAACTAATAAAACCTTTAAATTTACCCGAGTTTGCGCGATATCGCCGATGTCAGAATCATAACCTAAAAATTTCATTTCATTTGGAGTGCAAATATTCGAAATTTTAGTGTTTCCATTTAAAGTTTAAAGTTATCGAAACGATGTCTTTTAAAATAGTACAAACCCAAGAGCCAGGACATAAATTTCTATACTTACTGCTGTTCCAGCTACATGGGAAAACAGTGGTTCATTGTATTGGCACATATTCGTTTCTTGTACATTATTATCATTCTCAATGAAAGATTCTACTGCATTATTGTTAACTGGCTGCAGATTTATTGAGGGCATGGAATATAAGATTTTACGCATTTTTTTTTATTTTTCGACAGAAAGTGCCACTGGATTTAACTTTTTTCCAGTTTAATTTTTCCATTTTACACAGAAAGCAATAAAGCTCACAGATTTTTTGACACTAGCTATATTTATGTATATGCCATACCCCATTTTACAGCAAAGTACCAAATAGTAATATAGTGTTTCTGAAAATTTCTAATGATTTTGTAAAAGCAACTGTAGTTACAAGTTACAGACAAAGTTAAAATTGAGGTTTTAATGTAGTGTTTTTAAGTTATATTTCTCCTCAAGTTATATAAAAGTTTCTGCCGTGATTATAGGATCAGGAAGTTTTATAATCATTGTAGCAATTGCCTATATAGGAACTGAACACTATTAGTTTTATAAATTTGGTACTGCAACTTTAATAAAACCTCTTTATATAAACAATAGTAATAGTTACTAAAAGTTATATAAGTCTGTGGTGAAAATATTTCTGTTGCTATTTTATAAAACCTAAGGTCCTGACATCTTTTAGTAACTTTAAATACCTCCTATAGAACTTGGCAACCATTATCATTATCTTATTATCTTATAAACCACAAATATAAACTCACAACCTTAATAAACCACTTATGAAAATAGTCAGTTACTTTAGGTGAGGAAATTGTTCATTGGGAAGTCAATATCAACTTTTGTATAACGCTTAACTTATATTTGAAATTGATTTAACATTTAAAACATTGGCAAAATATTTAACATTTAAACTAAATACTTCGTTTTATAGATATCAAGATGCTACTTTAGGACTTCCATATAACCGAAACCATTAATTCTATAGAAATTAGGAAAGAACGAAATTTAGTAGTTTTCTTGTTTGCCCATGTTTTCGTTCAATATAATACCTTTCCAGTTATTTGTTTGAAATACCTGTAATTCAATTTTTTTCCGCTCTTCCATTTTTGAAATATTCACGGTTAAAGTAAGGGCTTGATACACTTGAATCATTTTTTAGGATGCATGGCATCTTATGACAACTGTTAACAACATTATATAATTGGTTATAGATGTAATACTTTTTTCTACTTCCTTATGAAAACTTGCTATTTTCTGCACAGTCTGCAGAATGGATAAGTAGGCAATTCCAGTTAACTGAACGGATATATTTCATATCAGTTCTAGGATGGATATAAAATGAAACCGACCAATCACAGTTCGTGTATTAAGTACATAGACAACTATTCGTTTTAAAATCAAATTAGTGCGTAAGCTGTCAAAGTAACTGTCAGTGTGTATTTGTGTAATATATTAGTGTTTAATAAATTTTGTAGTTCTTTTAAGCTGGTCGTAGAAAAAGTATACTGTACAACTCGATATCATACCGCACTCAAAAGATTTGAAGCACTCCGCCTACGGCGTCGTGCTCAAACTTCTTTATCATGCGATATGGATATCATATCCACTCTTGTTGCACAAACTACTATTTCAACTGCCGTAGTCGATAGGAACTTGATATTTTATAATTTTGTTGATATAGGACTTGAGGGACTATCAAAACTCAAGGAAGAGCTGCGCATTATTTCGAAGAGTTATCTCTCGAGTTATCCCGACCAGAAAAGTAAGTCCTAGTTGTAAGTTGGTACTCTAATTTCTATTTAAAATTGATATTTATATATACTGATTGGATATGAAACTACCATATTATTGGATAACGGTTAACTCAAGACATGCCTTAAAGACATAACCAAGAGATGCTCTGGCCTTACATTTTAAGACTTGAACAAAAACAAAATTTTTTTTTTTTTTTCAAAAAAGTTATTTGGGCCAATAATCATCGCTAAAATTGTAAAAAAGTAACCTGTTATGGGTGCTACTGATGGATAATGTAGCACTGAAAAAATATATACAGTGAGTCCCAGGATAGATGTAACAAGACCAAAGACCAAGACCAAAAATTCTCCAAAAATTTTGGAATTTTAGAATAGTATTTGGGGATTGAGTCCTGCTTATTGTAAAACTTAATTATACCAAAAATCACTTGATTTGGTGTTCTACAGGGTGTTTTATAATCAAAGTGTAAAAATCACCACTAACAAAGTACCTTTATTTTTCAAAATATGAAAAAATTCCACTAAGAAAAGTTATTTAGAATGCAATTTTATATCTCGATACCAAAGTTCAGAAATATAAAATTATTTTTTTGAAACTTCCCATTTTTTCAATAAATTAATATTTTATTCTGAACCATTCAATTAAAACTGCATAGAAATTATTTTTTGTGAATCAATATTTAAAGTTATGTAGAAGCTAAAAGTAGGCTATGAGAAAAGCAGTGGATACACATTTATGATTAACATTTGCTCCTACACAACTTAAAATATGAATTCAACTCTTAATTCGCAAAAAAATGGGAAGTTTCAAAAAAATAATTTAATATTCCTGAAATTTGGTATCGAGGTATAAAATTGCATTCTAAATAACTTTTCTTAGTGGAATTTTTTCATATTTTGAAAAATAAAGGTACTTTATTAGTGGTGATTTTTACAACTTTGCTTATAAAACACCCTGTAGAACACCAAATCAAGTCATTTTTGGTATACTTTAGTTTTACAACAAGCAGGACTCAATCCCCAAATACCATCCTAAAATTCCAAAATTTTTGGTCCATTACACCTCTTGTTACATCTATCCTGGGACACACTGTATAAAGTAGTGAATAAATCAGATAAAAAGTGTACAATCCTTTTTTTTTGGGAAAATCGTTCTTATGTCAAAAGGTTCATAATGAATGCCATGTTTTGATATACTTATTATTTTTTAAAGCAAGTTCCACAAAGCTGTGAATGCAATATATTTTACTTCCACATCTAGTGGAAGTATAGTAACGATAAAAAATTTTTTTAAAATTTGTATTGTTCAAATAGGCTTAAAATGTCATGAAACGTCGAGATTTTAAGTTTGAGCGAAAAAAAAAAATTCTGTCTGTCTGTCTGTAACTTTTTTTTGTGCGCACGTTTACTCTGGAACCGTTTGATATATTGACTTGAAATTTGGTACACATATGTACTTTAACGAGATCTAGAACTAGATTATATTTTCATCTTGTTCCGTCGAAGGGTTGGGGGGTAAATTGGGGTAAATTTGGGGTAAATGGGTAAATCAAGCAGGTAAGAGTCCATAAAATTGGTATTTAGTATATACAAGAAAAGCTAAGGTCTCAAAAAAATTTTTGGCATTAGCCACCCCCAATTACCAACCCCCACCCCCTTATTAGAGGGGATGAAAAAAAAATATGATTTAGTGTATGTACAAGAACCAGAAACCTCAAAACATTTTTTTACTTCATCCACCCCCACTACCACTACCGCCCCCCTATCACAACCCCCACCCCACTACCGATGTGGGGTATCGTTTTATGGGTTTTTGGGGTAGAGGATTTCAAATATTATATTATTAAAGTTCCATAAACAATTATTTCCACATACAAAGTTTTTTCGTTGTGAGTGACTTGGATAGAGAATTGGATGTGGAAGTAGTGATTCCTTGGGCAGCGGTTTTTTAAATGGCAACCCTCATTTTCGGTTATAGACTTAGAAACAATGCAATTTTTTTACATACAATACGGTAAATATCGATGTAGGTTGCATCAGGAAATTTTTAAGTAAAACTATCTTGAAATTTAAAAATACTAACTATACTAGAAATTAAGAAATTTCAAAAAGAATTAAATTAAATGTTCGAATTGTCATTTTAATCATCTCCCAATGATACGACTTTGATTGACGAATCTTCAGTATAATATGCAGTACTTTTGTGTTTGTAGAATCTAATCAAGTAAATAATTATATAATTAAACACAGCACTATTTATGTGCATTTCACCCCAGAATGTTTCATACCTTTTAAATTTACTGATAAATACTTCTCAACGACTAATTTACTGTCCAAATTTCAATACAATCCATGTTTCCCCCTTAGTTATTGTGCCTACAAGAAACGTGACGAACGAACGGAGAGACTTTTTGAAAGTTGTTCAAAATTCGATCACTAACACATTGATATGAAATTTTTTGTCTACGGCCGATATTTGCGGTTTTAGAAATAACAGACAATATTCTTGCAGTAAAGTTTGCCAAGAGTAGCATGCAGGCGCGTGCTGGGACAATCAGGGGCCCCAGGCAGAAATCTGAAATTTTTATTATCTCGAAAATGAAAATTGATGAGCGGAGGGGAGAAAATCTCAACAAAAAAATTCCTAGCCTACAAAATAAAAAATATTCAACAGGGAAGGGCCCCTTTATCGAGGGCCCACTGGAAAAACTCCCGGTATCCCGGTGGGCCAGCACGCGCCTGCTAGCATGGCTCGCGAAATGCGCACAGATGCAAGATACTGATTTATTAGAAAGTACAATCTGAGACACAAGTTTTTATTATACCTGAATATCGAATACTAGAAATAATTAATTAATATGTACGATTTCTTGTACTAATGTCAATAATTATTTTTATGATTATTTGAGATTGAAATTATCATGAAACTTTTGGTATTGTTGCCAGTATTCTTGTAATAAACTCCTAATATTTACAATGTCATTATAACATAATAATCCCTTCAAATTAGTCAAAAAATCGCTGTTTTATGGAAAATCTTCCCACAGTTATGAGACCTGTAAGAAGTGAAGTATTTGGGTTGCCTACATATAATTTTCACCCCCCGCAATTCTAAAATAGGGTGGTTTTTGAGAAATATATACATATGAATTTTAGCGTTTTTTCGTCTTTCGCTCTATTTTGAGAAAAAACTATGCAGTTTGGTGAAAAATATCAAGAGAGCAAAGTTGTAGAGCATAAAATTTCCTATAGGTTTTGCCTCTACCTTTTTTTTTTTCTCGAATTTCGCTTTATTTCGCCGCTAGAGGGCGCCGAAGAAATAAATATACATATAGAGTTTGGCGCCTTAGATTTTGAGCCAAAATTATGCATTTTTATAAAAAATTACATGAGATCAAAGTTGTAGAACATAGAATATATAATACATTTTTATGGAAAAAAAAACTAGAAAACACCTAAAGATAGTGAATCTTATGTTCTACAACTTTGATCTCATGTAATTTTTCATTAAAATGCATTCTTTTGGCTCAAAATAAAAAAGACGCAAAAGTCTATATGTACATTTATTTTTTTCTCGCCCTCTAGCGGCGAAACTATGCGGAATTCGAAAAAAAAGATAGAGACAAAATTTATGGAAAATTTCTCTCTTGATATTTTTCATCAAAATGGATAGTTTTTCCTCAAAATAGAGAAAAAGACGAAAAAACGCTAAAATTCATATACAGGGTGTTTCAGCTAAAAGTTCTAAATAATTGTTGTTCTAAAATGATAAACAGAAAAGTTACAGAAGTTTTCAAAATTTACAGAGACAAAAAAATGGAGAAAAAAATTCATGTAGCTCCAAAACGACAGGTATTTACAAAATTTTTTACATAGTCAAAATTATTCACAATTTATACATTAATCGTATGAATCGTGTTTCAAGGTACCAGCCATTGAAAAATAATTTCTCACCGCAGCGCCATCTCTGTGCACTGCGAAGGAACAATTCTAACTGCAGTTATTTAAGACCTTTTTTGGTGTGAATTATCCGAGATTTACAAATTTTAAGTATCTCTATTATTTTACGAGATAATGACCCGGGGACTTTTAGCTGAAACACCCTGTATATGTATATATTTCTCAAAAACCACCCTTTTTTAGAACTGCGGGGGGTGAATATCATGTTTAGACAACCCAAGTACTTCACTTTTTACAGGTCTCATAACTATGGGAACATTTTCTTTAATTTTCCCTAATTTGAAGGGACTAATAAGTCGGTACTTTTTCACAGGCTGTGCGGAAGTGAACTAGATGAGAGCGTCAGGCAAACTGAGCTCTCCCCACCAGAAAACCACGAATCTACTGCGCATCTGATGTTCGCGGGTCAAGCTAGTCTTGGCAAACTGTACAATTTTTCGATATCGTCCTCATATCATTCTTATGCCACTTTATGCACGTTTTAGGACGTAACTTTTTTTTTTTGAATTAACGAGTATAACGAGCTGTTGGAATTTAACCATGATTTATAAAAGACCTCCGTATAATGCTGTTTATTTAGCAGGTGAGCATAATCAAACTGTTGCCACGTCGACTGAAGGGCTAGAAGATATTATGTCAAGATACCGGGTGATTTTAGGCGAAACCTTTCCAAAATTGGGAAATACCGAGTTTAAGACAAATGGCGAACAAGGTAAAATTTTATATACATTTAATTAATGATATTATTTGAATCATCAATATGGGTGCACTTCATCAAACATCGTATGCCATCAAAACGAATAACTTTAGCGAGAGGAATTTAATTTTTGATAATAATTTGTCCAATTTACACAAGTTATGTTATTTTGGGCAACATAGCTCAAAAATAATTATACATACAATTTAAATGGCACATATGTGCAACAACAGCTCAGTGCTGTGTGCCAAATCGTAAATTAAAATCATGTAGATTTAAGTCCGGTTACCTCGCAAGCCAGTATCGCTTTTTTGTATTAATTTCTCCTCATAACCAAACCACATACCGGCAATCGTGCAAATGCCTGGTGGGCCGGTGGCTTACGCTGTCGCCGAAGACCCGCAAAAAATAAAAAATCTTTTTAAGCAATTAAATTAATACGAAATAAAAATCTTTTATAACTTTAGCGAGAGGAATTTAATTTTTGATAACAATTTGTCCAATTTACACAAGTTATGTTACTTTGGGCAACATAGCTCAAAAATAATTGTACATACAATTTAAATTGCACATATGTGCAACAGCTCAGTGCTGTGTGCCAAATCGTAAATTAAAATCATGTAGATTTAAGTCCGGTTACCTCGCAAGCCAGTATCGCTTTTTTGTATTAATTTCTCCTCATAACCAAACCACATACCGGCAATCGTGCAAATGCCTGGTGGGCCGGTGGCTTACGCGGTCGCCGAAGACTCGCAAAAAATAAAAAATCTTTTTAAGCAATTAAATTAATACGAAATAAAAATCTTTTATTTCGTGCTGCTATGAGAAATGGGATAGGGCTAGTGCCGGTTAAAAAATTGCCCAGTAGCAGAATGGTTTCCAATCCGGGCCGGCCCTTTTTTTTTTTTTTTTTAAATTGACGAGTGCAATAAGTTGTCAAAATTTAACCATGCCGTATCGAAGACTCTGAGATCTTATGTACAATGTTGTTCATTAAGCAGGTACGCAGATCCAAACTCTTGCCACGTCAACAAAAGAGGTAGAAGAATTTCTGTCGAGATTCCCGGTGAAATTAGAATTAGATGAAAATCTTCGTAAATTATTATACATTGAACCTAAGACAAATGATGAACAGGGTAAGATGTTATGTATGCTTGTTTAATTACTTTATTTGAATCGTCTTTAGATAATGTTTAGTGTGTATATGTATAAGTGTATTTTTTGTGTATTTTAATTTTTAATCTTATTCTTACTGGTTGTGTATATTTTTTGTTTTATCACAAGGGTTAAGTGGCAGAGCACTATTATAGTGAACTTCCCCTTGTTTCCCATTATTGTATTGTAATTATATATGTTAAAATTTACTTGCTTTGGGAAATAAAGACATTTATTATTATTATTATTATTATTATTATAATGTTGTTTATTAGCAGGTGAGCAGAACCAAACTGTTACCACATCAACAGAAGGGCTGGAAGATTATCTGTCAAGGTTCCGAGCGTCATTAGATGAAGACTTTCCTAAATTTGGAGATGCGGGGCTTAAGAGAAATGATGAACAAGGTACGGTTTTATATATGTTTATCTAATGACATTATTTAAATCATCTACAACGTGATCTACCAAGAAGTGCGGAAAATAAAATGGTGTGCTAGTCTTCAATGTGAGAAAGCCCCTGCAAAATTTTAGAGGATTCTGAGGTAATTTAGCATATTAAATTATTAGTCAATTTGCGAAGATACACTACTAATGTTGTGTAAGTCCTGACCGAATTCTGAAGAGGTCGACGAACTTACTGGTGAAAGAACGTATTCGAGTTGTTTACATTTCCTTCATTGGCATAAAAAGTGAAGCCGGCCGGCGAGATCAAAAAAGAGGTCTACACACGATCCAGCGGCAGGTAGTCAACATTGTTGGTACGCTTTGAAGATAATTGGAATTCCAGCGGACCAATTCACTTTTACGAATGAGTTCAAAGCATGGCGACAAGGCTGGCTCCGTACCGCTGAATCGTGTGTAGACCCCCAGAGAGCCGCGTTTTTTGCTTCCGGTCGAACAATAGTTACACCGCCGTGTCATTGACCGGTTTAACTAAATATCTCGTATATCTGCTTGTTGTTTCAGCATGAGATAAATGTCTTCGATTTATTTCGGTATTTTTGTAGTGTGATTTGATTAAAACCAAAAAGTCACTTCTATCTTATTATCCAGCTTTGCTGTCAGTAGTGTCAATCCCAAGTCTGATAAAGTGATATGGTTGTACCGCGTTACGTTAGATTAGTTGAAGTCATTGGCGGCGCATTCCTACAAAAAAATAAGGTAATTTTTTTGGTCATTTTTTAAAAAAAATTCATTTTTTTTACTCCTTTCGGTAGGGACAACCTACTGTTAAATTTTCCGCATGTCCTGGTAGATCACGTTGTATATGAGCACACTTTATCAAATATCGTGTGATATGACAATAAATTGTCCAATTTACACAAGTTACATAGCTCGAAAAAAAATATTAAATATAATTTGTTGCGTGTGCAACCAATAAAAGCGTGTAATCAGAAGAAGGTATTTATTTAACAAAAAATTAACAAAGTATAGTTTACAATTGCACCAAGTTCGCGTGCGAGAGGTGAAGCCTTTGAGAGTTGAAATATAACTATAACTTTCTCTGACCCCACAGTACACAGGTATAAGGAATGAGTCTTGAGCGGGATTTTCTACTTTAATTAGGGTCGACTATTACGATCCCTGATTACCGTACATTGAACTATCGGCTTTCCGGCTTAAACGTGCCAATATTATAAATTATGCATTTAAGTAATTAAGTGTTGGAAAGTACGCTACATCACCCGCTACTAGTGTTAACGATATATGAACGAATAAACAAACAAATATTTCTAATTATTTTCTGTATAACGTCTGTTTTTTAAAACCCTCTGTGAATCTAACCACTTTGCCAGATTGTACCTGAATATCGAATACTAGAAAGGGATTCACCAATATGTACGATTTCTTGTACTAATGTCAATAATTATTTTTGTCATAATTCATGAAACTTTTGTATTGTTGCCAATATTCTTGTAATAAACTCCTAATATTTACGACGTCATTATAATATCAATAGGTACTTTTTCACAGGCTCTGCCAAAGTGAACTAGATGAGAGCGCTAGGCAAACTGAGCTCTCCCCACCAGAAAACGACGAGTTTGCTGCGCATCTGATGTTCGCGGGCCAAGCTAGTCTTGGCAAACTGTACAACTTCTCGATATCATCCTCATTTTTATGCCACTTTATGCGCGTTTTAGGGCATACTTTTGCACCAACATTTTTTTCTAAAATTAACGAGTATAAAAAGCTGTGACTTATAATAGACCCCTTACAATGCTGTTTGTTAAGCAGGTGAACATAATCAAACTGTTGCCACGTCGACTAAAGGGCTAGAAGATATAATGTCAAGATACCGGGTGATTTTAGGCGAAGATTTTCCTAAATTGGGAAATACCAAGTTTAAGACAAACGACGAACAAGGTAAGATTTTACGTACATTTAATTATTGATATTATTTGAATCATCAATATGGGTGCACTTCATCAAACATCGTATGACATCAAAACGAATAACTTTAGCGAGAGGAATTTAATTTTTGATTGAAAAATTTTTGAAAAATTTGTCCAATTTACACAAGTTATATTACTTTGGGCAACAAAGCTTAAAAATAATTGTAGATACAATTTGAATTGCACATATGTGCAACAGCTCAGTGCTGTGTGCCAAATCGTAAATTAAAGTCACTAGATTTAAGTCCGGTTACCTCGCAAGTAAGTATTGCTTTTTTGTATTAATTTCTCCTCATAACCAAACCACATACCGGAAACCGTGCAAATGCTTGTTGGCCGGTGGCTTACGGGGTTGCCGAGGACCCGCAAAAAAATAAAAATATTTTTAAGCGATTCAATTAATACGAAAAAAAAACCTTTTATATCGTGCTGCTGTGAGAAATGGGCTGGGGCTGATGCCGGTTAAAAAAATTGCCCGCTAGCAGAATGGTTTCCAATACGGGCCTTCCCTTTCCCTCCTTTTTTTTTTCTAAAATTAACGAGTACAAGAAGTTGCTAAAATTTGACCATGCCTATCGAAGACCCCCTGAGATCTTCTGTACAATGTTGTTTATTAAGCAGGTACGCAGAACCAAACTGTTGCCACGTCAACAGAACGAGCCGCTGCAGAGAGGAATTATCGCGATAATGCGCCCATATAATCCAGGGAAATGAGGTTTTGGCCGGGACTGTGACTCATCCAGGCAGAGACCACGATTTTTAGGTAGTATAGGTGTCAATAAATGAAACCTATATAAAATCTGCGGTCGATTTTCTGCATATGTTTATTTACAGCCATTTTAATGCAAAAAAATGAAAAAAACGTGTTTTTTCACACTTTTTCACCTGCCAGTAAAAAGTAAACTATCTTACAGATAAATCAAATGAATCACCGTGTAGGAAATTAAAAAAGCTTTAAAATGGCGGTTGTTAAATGTCGATATAGTTAATTGTTGCTAAGATAATTGCAAAATGCGGAATTTTATTCAATATACAATATCTTGTGTAAAAAACAATCTACTGTTTTGTCCTTGCGTAAATAGTTGACTCTCATAGTGCTTAATATCTGGTAAAAATTTCAAATCGATTCGTCAAATAGTTTTTGCAAAATTGCATTAATTTATCCCAGAGACCTTTTTTTTGCAACCCCACCACGTCCAGAGAAATCAAAATACAATGATTCTACGGCCTCCACCTGAAAGGGAAAGACTTGATTTACCAAAATGCTTTGTTAGATATCGAAAAAATTAATTTTCAGACCTGCAAAATGACGTTGCAAAAGAACTCAGATTTTTACCTTATAAACAAATAGAATAATTTTTTAACAATTGATTGTAGAGCATCGGTTTTTCGATATTTTAAAAGCTGATATTTTTACACGAATTTTGAAAAAAAAAAAGAAGGTCCTAGGTCAATTTAGGGCAAAGTTAGCAATTTTTTTTTAAAAAATTCGTAGCTCCTTTGTTTATAATAATTAAGAAACGTAACAAGCGTCATTTTAAAGGGGAAGAGTTCAACTTTTAGTGTAAAAAATTTGAAAATGATTGCACTTTCTCAAAACTGTTGGCAAAACTTCTAAAATGAGGCTCGAATCAACTTAGCTCGGAGGTTGTGGAGGGGGAACCCTCAAATCCGCGCATTCAAAAATTGAAACAGCATCTTCAAACTGACCACATAAGTCATAACTTTGGTGTTTGTTAACCGATTTTGATGTTTCTTTTTTCAATTTGGGGTACCTTTTTGCGTACGTTAATAATATTCAATCTGTTAAACTATTAACATTAATATTAACAATGTAATTTGTTTAAACATTTAAAAAAAATTTTTTTGCAAAATATCAAAATTTTTTGTTTTGTTCTTGTTGAAAGTTGTAGAAAAGGCTTATGTACACGTAAATATATATCTTATTGAATTTTTCAAATTTATAAAATAAAAACACTATTCGATATAATTTACATTTTTAAGATACTTTTCAAATGCAAAATTACCATACAATTTATGAAAAGTGCTCTTATTAATTTGCGTATTATTGATTATTAATAAATAATAAAACAAACCATTACTTCCTTCGTAGAAGTATACAACACGCGTGTGAATGTACATGTAGTGACAGCGTTTGTCATGTATAATGGTTTGTATGATACAGTAGAAACTTTCTATGGTTCAACACATCTGCTCCAAAATAATAAGAGAGTAATAATTACCTGTAATTTGTTTAAATATTTTACAAAAAAATATTTTTATACATTATCAAAATTTTTGTATTATTCTTATTGAAAATTATAGGAAAGGTTTGTGTACAATTAAATATATAAATTACTGTTATATTAAGTTATAAACAATAGAATTTGTAAAGTGTGAAAAGAAATTTATAATAATAATACAGAATATTTGTCGATTCACATATAAATGTACTTAATAATATACCTATACACATTCTAATAAGGTAAAATCAATCAACTCGTATTTTTTTTAGGATCGGCTCATTATCATCAACATTATAATGATCAAAGTTGTCTAACATTAAATTAATATTCTCAATATCATAATCGTCGTCATTACAATTAATTTCACAATCATTTTCAAATTTTGTACACTAAAAGTTGAACTCTTCCCCTTTAAAATGGCGCTTATTATGTTTCTTAATTATTATAAACAAAGGAGCTATGAATTTTTGAAAAAAAATTGCTAACTTTGCCCCAAATTGACCTAGGACCTTCTTTTTTTTTTCAAAGTTCGTGTAAAAATATCAGCTTTTAAAATATCGAAAAACCGATGCTCTACAATCAATTGTTAAAAAATTATTCTATTTGTTTATAAGGTAAAAATCTGAGTTCTTTTGCAACGTCATTTTGCAGGTCTGAAAATTAATTTTTTCGATATCTAACAAAGCATTTTGGTAAATCAAGTCTTTCCCTTTCAGGTGGAGGTCGTAGAATCATTGTATTTTGATTTCTCTGGACGTGGTGGGGTTGCAAAAAAAAAGGTCTCTGGGATAAATTAATGCAATTTTTCAAAAACTATTTGACGAATCGATTTGAAATTTTTACCAGATATTAAGCACTATGTGAGTCAACTATTTACGCAAGGACAAAACAGTAGATTGTTTTTTAAACAAAATATCGTTTATTGAATAAAATTCCGCATTTTGCAATTATCTTAGCAACAATTAACTATATCGACATTTAACAACCGCCATTTTAAAGCTTTTTTAATTTCCTACACGGTGATTCATTTGATTTATCTGTAAGATAGTTTACTTTTTACTGGCAGGTGAAAAAGTGTGAAAAAACACGTTTTTTTCATTTTTTTGCATTAAAATGGCTGTAAATAAACATATGCAGAAAATCGACCGCAGATTTTATATAGGTTTCATTTATTGACACCTATACTACCTAAAAATCGTGGTCTCTGCCTGGATGAGTCACAGTCCCGAACATGGTACTTGTTTTACTCATTTCCCTGGACTAATAGTAGTCATTTGAAGAACTACAAAATTTATATCTAATTTCTTACTCTTGGAATTTTAGGGCAAGGAATAAATACATTTAAAAGAAACACATAAAAATAATAATTTAACAAGTGCTGACTGACGTCTAATACTAAACTCTAGCCCCTGAATATCATTATGGGGCCGCACAAGCGATGTTCCCTATCGTGTGTTTGGACTTTTAAATACATTTTATAACGTTTTTGAAACTGATTGTTTTTTATTCCACTGAAATTTGCACTTTCAGGTATGAAAATAATTTAGGGCGAGGAAAAAATATTTCGGCAAAAAAAAAAAAGTTGCAGCTTTCAAGATTTGAACCGTAACATTACTATTAATAACAACAACAAAACAAGTTTATTAGGTGTTTAACGGTACAAGAATGCGCCTCGCCGGATCCCGGCCCAGATGTCCATATAAAACGCGGGGTTTTACGCTCGGAATGCCCCCCTCGTCGGGACCACTTGTATTTTATGTTTTTTGGGTCGCTGATCACGAAAATCAAGGTCCCGCTGCTCTAAAAATAGTGCGCCATCCCTAAAAATGCCAAAAACCACCCATTTTGTGTTTTTTTTCGCGGTAATGTGAATAATACCGTAAAATAATGTTATGAATGTACTAATTGTAATGATATTTTGCCAGGTCAATATGTCTTGTTCAGTATGGTTACTACCCCTAAATTGACGTAAAATGAAAAAATGATGGATTTTTTTTCACTTTTTAATTTGAGTTTAGATAAATGATTTTACAATGAATAAAATTGTTTTCCAACCCTTCAGGGATGAAAACTACCCCTATATCGCCTTTAAATTGAACTAACGCTTAGAAAATAAGTAGAGACGGATACTTTTTATTTTGCTTGTAATTTCTGATAAACTTCCGTCAAAAAAAAATACTAAAAAATTTTTTCACCCAATTAGGGAAAACTACCCCCAAGCTTGTAAGGAATTGAAAGAGAAGGTAGAAATATTCTTGATAAATGAACACTTCATATTGTTTGCAATATTTTTAATAAAAAATATAAATATGGTAATCTAAATATAAATTTTTTTAGTATTTTTTTCAACGGAAGTATATCAGAAACTACAAGCAAACTAAAAAGTATACATCTCTACTTATTTTTTAAGCGTTAGTTCAATTTAAAGGCGATATAGGGGTAGTTTTTATTCCTGAAGGGTTGGAAAAAAATTTTCTTCATTGTACAAAGAATTCCATCATTTTTCCATCTTACGTCCTTACCTCCTCTGGTTAACCATCCTGAACATAACATGCTGAACTGGCAAAATAACATTACAATTAGCATATTCATAACATTATTTTACAGTATTATTCACATTACCGCGAAAAAACCCAAAATGGGAGGTTTTTAGCGTATTTAGTGACGCACTATTTTTAGAGCCGCGGGACCTCGATTTTCGTGATTAGCGTCCCAAAAAACATAACATACAAGTGGTCCCGATGAGGGGGGCATTCCGAGCGTCAAACCCCGCGTTTTACATGGACTAAGAGCCAGCCAATAAATTGTCATCATGGCGTGCAGCGTCGTAGTAAATGTGGAGCTGGGCGGGGTGGGTCCGGTTCGGCTTAACGGTAATTCAATTCGGTTGTTAGAAACTCTTGTCTGCCGCAGGCAGACTTAAGAATTAATTAGAATTAAAAACATGTGCCCACATGTGCCTAAAACTAATTAAAATACACTATAAATAACTAAAAACTAACTAGGCAAACGCACTTTTGGAAAATTTTGATTGTTGATACGGGAAAACAAAGTTAAACGAAAAAAACCGTTCGAACAAATGACGGCCGCCGTCGAGGAAGGCAGGGTAGGTTAAAAGTTGTATGATTTAAAAAGTTTTGAGTGGTAACCAACTTACATACTGAGCTATGTGGCATCTGATTCAAAATGTGTAAAACTTTAACATAACAAAGCAATTGAATTTGCGCATGCGCGCGATGGACACGTAAACATTTTACTTCTTCAAAAATGTCTACTACGCGCGCATTATCGCGATCAGTCCTCTCAGTAGCGCCTCGTCAACAGAAGGGCTAGAAGAATTTCTGTCGAGATTCCCGGTGAAATTAGATCAGTGGCGTATTCAGGGAGGAAGGGGGTAATTGCCCCCCCCCGAGCTACAACTCTCTGACTATTAATTATTATTTTGACTTTAAGAAAACTGAAAACTTACCTCAGAAATATAACAGTTCGCCTTAATGGCTTGGCCCTGCTAAATATTCACCAAGAGTAAGTTGCGATGAAGTGTGTTAGGAGCTCGCAAAAGTCAAATATTTAGTAATATATGTTTTGTTTCTGTAATTCTGTTTCATTTTATAAGAGAATTTATGTTTCGTTAATTACCTTTAATTAAATAATTTACCAATTTACGCTCTTTGCTGATTTTCATTAGTAACTAGAATAATTCTTGATTTCTTGAAAAAGAAGATTTTTGGATTTGGCCGTTGGCGCATTTCCAAACAGATATGCACAGCACAGCAGCAACCCAATGAGTCAGTAAGTTGACGTAACAGGCAGGCCTGCCGAAAGGGGGGGGGGGCGGGGATGGGCGTAAAAGGGTGATCGCGCCCGGGCTTCTTTGGGGGGGCCGGTTTTGAAATTATGAAAATTTGCATTATACTCCCTCCCCACTCGTCAGAAATGTTTTTAGGATTTGTCCTCCCTGCTCGTTAAAAATGTTTTTAGGGTAAAATCCTACCCCCTCCGTTAAAAATGTTTGTCAGGTTTCTCTCCCTCTGCTCACCAAAAATGTTTTGGACCCCCCCCCCCCCGCTCATCAATTTTCCAAATTTTTTCTCACCGTATTTTGTGTTTACCGCCCTGGTACAGGTTAAGTATAAAATAAAAATTAGATTAGTCAGATCAGTGAGCTTAAGACAAATGATGAACAATTTTCTGTATGTTTGTTTCATTATTTTATTTGAACCGTCTATAGAGGATCCTCTTTATAATGTTGTTTATTAGCAGGTGAGCAGAACCAAATTATTACCACATTGACAGAAGTGGAAGATTTTCTGTCGAGGTTTCGAATGCCGCCATTCCCTACATTTCGAGATGCCGAGCTTAAGACAAATAATAATGAACAAGGTACGGTTTTATGTACGTTTATTTAGTGATATTATTTGAATCATCTATATGAGCGCACTTTATCAAATATCGTGTGATGTGACAATAAATTGTCCAATTTACACAAATTACATTATTTTGGGTAACATAGCTCGAAAAAAAAAATAGTAAATACAATCTGTTGCGAGTGCAACCAATAAAAGCGTGTAATCAGAAGAAGGTATTTTTTAACAAAAAATTAACAACGTAGAGTTTACAATTGCACCAAGTTCGCGTACGAGAGGTGAAGTCTTTGAGAGTTGAAATATGACTAACTTTCTCTGGCCCCACAGTATACAGATACAAGGAATGAGTAATGAGCAGGACTTTCTACCTTAATTAATTATAGTCGACTATTACGATCATTCATTACCGTACATTGAACTGTCGGCTTTCCGGCTTAAACGTGCCAATATTGTAAATTATGCATTTAAGTAATTACGTGTTGGAAAGTATGCTAAAAAATTCAAATTATTTAAAGGATACAACGATTTTACATGAATAGAGTCGTATGTATAGTGTTGATGTTTTGTCGGTGCTAAAAGCTCATCTATTTTATGACCTTTCTGTTAATTTTTATTTGTTATTTTCTTTATTTATTTCAGTTGTCTATACAGAAAATCCTACAATAGCGATAAATTCCGTAGAGTATAGTACAACGGCAGAAGTTGAGCAATTTCCAGTGAATGGTCAATATCAGCCAACAACCCAACTCACTGAATATCAAGGTGCCATAGAGACTGAGAATCATCCACAAGAAGTTGGAGTCGGCGTAACGTTAACAGATGGGGTGAAAATGTTACATAAAGCTAAAAACATATTTTCTACATTTACCAAAATTTTAAAGATTCCCTAAAATATAATATGTCTTTTAGTAAAGCATTACTAATAAACTATTCAGAAGAATTGTCGATTTGTTTTATACCCTATATAACACCTAGATGTGACTTATTAGCTTATTGGAGCTAAAAACTCTAGTTTTTCTTTTAAGTCAAGAGCATTTTTTAGTACCTCCAGTACCTCGAAACTTTCATTTCGTTGCACTTTGCATTAAACTGTAAATCTCTGAACGCTGACAGAGTGAGAGGCAAATAATGCAGACATCCTGTACTCTTCATGGCGAGGATTTCATTATAACACCCGATCTGATAGCGCATGATTACTTAGACATCTTTAGAGAAGATTAAATAGATTAGACACCTGGATTACCTTATCTTATTCCTGTTGTACGTACGTAGAATAGCAATTAGACTGATGTTAAACCAGCTATAATTTCTACACCCGTGCTCAGAGGTTATTTTAGGGAAATGGCGCGATATACCAGATCAATGTATTAAAAAAAATCGGCAGCTACTGGAAGTGGCTGGAACCTCCCCACACGGTGGATCCTTATCAGCTGTATTTGGATATTACATCGAAAATCAGAGAACCGAGCAAACAGATAAATTACACGTGACTTTGGAGCCATTTATTTCATGAACAAATATCGAACGAACTGAAGTGGACTACAAGCAATCTGTTAAAACAAAACCTCTCATTTTTGTTTATGTTGCCGGATATTATAAGGGTATTAACAGATAACGTTTCGAAGATTTTGTAGAATATTGGATAACGAAGAAATAATAATAACACAAAATTTAGCCCAAATGACAATCTAACTTCAACAAGTCAATAACATTATGGATAGTTCAAGTAGACTACGCATGCGTCTAATTAAAATCTTCCTGCTCGATCAAAAAGGTCGAGCAAGTCGAGCTTCGTCCGAGGCCTTTATTTTGTCATATTCGAACGTTTAAGATTTAGCTCAGTTAGCTCGATTTGCAATGAACGATTGTGACGTGTCCCATCAATCAGACGTAATATCCGAACACGGTTATAAACAATTATTACCTTGAAAAAAAAAACAACTAAAATAAGATTTGACATTGTCAAAAATATTTGGGTTGGTAACCTTTACGAATGTTGATTTTTAGGTTATGAAATATATTTAGGGACATAACATGTTTAAGCTTTTCAAGTTTATTCTCATTTTTAATGTTTGTATACGCATTTTTAGCTTGGAGCCACAGTGTCTCCAAGTAAATATTTAAAAATTCATGCAAATAATTTTTCTATATAGACCATCTTAGGATGACGTCACGATAAGTCGACCATATTGCCTGAGGGATAACCCCACACTTTTTATTCCATTGTAAACATGTGAAATAAAAATAAAATGCCATCTTTTTTTTCGCGATAAGGTGTGATTGTGGTGTACAACTATTAATAAATAATACTAAAATCGTTATAATAAATATATATAGATAACCAAATGCGGATTTAACCAGTTTTTTTTATAAAACTAAATAGTGTCTTAAATAACATTTGTTTGAACAAAAATACGAATATCATTATATGCGGAGATCTAAACATTGACCAATTTAGTGACTCTGATGAAAAATATGAATTACTGAACACCTTAAAAGCATATAATATAAATAGCCTTATCTTAGAACCTACCAGAATTACGACTCACTCATCAACATGAATTGATGATGTATGCTCTAATATTAAAAATGATGTTTCATGTCAAATTATTCACAATGGTGTCTCGGATCATTCATGTCAAATATTAACCGCTAAGTATGAAATGCAAAACATCAATAATAAATTTGTTACAACCAGAATATTTAATGACAATAACTATAACACATTTTTGCATCATTTAAGTAAAGAAACATGGACTGATGTCTATAAATCTCGTACTGTCGATCAAGGGTTTGAGATATTCACAGACATTAAATATTATATAGATCTAGCTTTTCCCATTAAAAAAATAAATCAAATATATACAGGCAAGAAAAATATGTGGATTACTAGGGGAATACTTAAATCATCAGATAGGCTAAAACAACTGTACAAATTAGGAAACTTAACAAAAAGCAATGCAGACATGAGTTATTTCAAAAAATATAAACGTATTTATAGAGAAACAATAAATGCAGCAAAAAGGTTACACAATGATAAATTATATAATCTTGATGATAATAAATCAAAAGTGACATGGAAAATTATTAATAATAGTCTAAAAAGTCATAAAGGCCTGGAAAATATAACGGAAATAAAATGCAATGATACGATTACGAGTGATCCTAAATTAATCTCTAACCATTTCAATTCTTATTTTATAAATATACCATCTGAGTTACATGCAAAAATTGAAGCGAATGCCGATTACATTGGCGAAAGCAAGCATATACCCAGTACAATATTTTTAGATCCTGTGTCGGAAGTAGAACTCTTTAACATAATAAATGATCTTAAAAAATCAAATTTGGTAGGTTTGGACGACATAAGTTTTAATATTCTAAAATGCGCGGTAAACTTTATAGTAAAACCTTTAACAGTTTTAATAAATAAATCAATATCAGATGGGGTGTTTCCAAATGTATGAAAGGTAGCTCGTATTGTTCCTATACACAAAAAAAGTGAAAAAAGTCAAGTAGAAAATTATCGTCCCATATCTTTACTGTCAACTCTTTCCAAAATCTTGGAAAGGGTAATGCTTAACAGAATGTTATCTTTTATTACAAAAAATAAGATTTTAGATAAAGCACAACATGGATTCAGGAAAAACTTATCTACTAAGACGGCCATTTTAGAATTTATCAGTGTACTCTACAGCAGATTGGATAATAATGAAAAATGCATTGGTATATTTATGGATCTAAGTAAGGCGTTTGACATGGTAGATCATGACTTACTCCTACATAAGCTACATAGTTACGGTTTTAGAGGCAGAACACATAACTGGTTAAAATCTTAATTACTCGGTAGATCTCAGCTTGTCGACATAAATGGTTACAATTCAGAAATGTTAGAAATTAAGTTTGGGGTCCCACAAGGGTCAGTTCTTGGGCCCTTGCTGTTTATTTTGTTTGTAAATGACCTTCCTATTACAGAAAGAAATCTCATAATGTTTGCCGATGATAACAGCTATCTCTGTTCAGACTAAAATATATCTGATATAATTTTACAGACCCAGCATATGTTAAATACATTTGTTCATTGGTTTAACAATAACAAATTATATTTGAATAGGGAAAAGACAGTTTTTATACATTTTACTCCCAACAGCAGCCTTCTTAATAAAAGTAACTTAGTAAAAGTGGAGAGTAAATCTATAGAGCAGAGCCAGTTTGGCTCCAAGCTTAAAATAAGAATAAACCCTTCGATTGTTAAATTATGTCTGTTTTATCTTCTTGCTGGTTTAAGTAGTTTTTATGCAGGATGACATCCCGAGACGGCGAAGCGCTTTGTACTCGAACTCAGTCTTTAACATTGAATATCTAATGATTATATATATTTAAGAAGCGGAAATTTTAACAGCTTATCTAGATGATCGAATTTTATTGAATGCCATAAAAAATAACGAAAAAATAATTATCGGTAAAAAGCCCATTTTGCAGGCTTCGTAAATAGTTATTACTTAATGAAATTAAACGAAAAATTATATTTTTCCCTCGGAATTTACCCACCGTAAAACAAATTTTGGTTTTCCAAAGCACTCTAGAGGAATGCCTTAAAATGCTTAAAAAAAACATCGAACATCGACTCAAAAATCCACGAAAATCTCGTGGTATACTCAGAATATTGTCTTGAATCCAAATATGTAAAAATATACGGTGTGTTCCATTTAAAAGTCGAAAGTTGCGGTCATTTCCGGGTAAACCGGAAATGGTCTTACTGTTTCTTATGTCCAAAGATTCATTTTTACAGGTAGTTTATGCACCCCAAATTTCAAATGGATAAGTTAAAAAATAAAGGAAATATAGGTGGTAGCCACTAGCCGGTGGCACCCGGTATATATCGAGGGAAAAGTTTAAAGTAGAAGAATATAATTTTAATGCTATAATATTACCTCAACCTATACTTCGAAAGTACTATTGTTTGGAAATTATAAATCTCTGCTTAATATGCTAATTCAAAATAAATTTTCATTAATCACGTTCCCCACCAAGCTGAAATATACCCCCTCCAAAGGTGGATTAACAGAGCAGGTATAAAAGCGACATGAATTTTGTAAATTAGTATATAGTTTAACGTGTGCTAGTACATTTCAAAAATGGAATATTCACCTAATTCAAAGACTCTTACTTTATTTGAGGAACTAACTCGTGCTGCAGAGTTGTTACCTATTAGTTTTTCAAGGGAGAGCCTAACAAGCCGAGATATGACAACAGTTGAGAGAATCCTGCAGAAAATTAGATACTTAGCTCGTGAGGAGAACTTCATCGACACAACTCCGGAAAAGTATTACAAATATAAAGCAATGAATAACGGTGTATACTTGAAATTAAGAAGTCGGAAACAACTAGTGGAGTATGTAAAACAACTCATCGAAGAAAATTTTAGAACCCGATTTTCTGCTATTGTAACCAGGTCAAATATTCTACAGGCGGAGTACATGGGGGTAAAAAGAGCAATAGAACAGTTAATAAGAGTTTGTGAGGATACAAGTTTGGACGATCACAGTGAAAATTCAGGTTTCAGCGATAGTGATGATGAAGATGATGGTATAGTAGTCACAATCAATAGTTATTAATTTAACCACAGTCTTTTTTACTAGAAACGGAGTCCATGAAATCTAGTGTGTGGTGTGTGTTAAGCTGACCGACCGCTATGTGAGATAAAATTGAAATTTCCTCATTATGTGTCCCAGAGTATTGTTGAATTAAGATTACTAATTCATAGTTTATATCGGAGACTGATCAGATTTATTTATTATTTTATAATATGTTGTATATAATATGATATTGTGTTTATTTTGACCAATAAAATACATTTTTGTTAACGAAGTGTCGAATATTTTTGTTATAGAATAATAATGTTCTTCTCCTATTTTAAATATTTTAAAAAATAAGTAGGAAGTTACATTTTTGGTAGATAAAAAAGTTTAATATAAAAAATTATAAAAAAAAATTCACAGTACGAAAAAAGCTGTTTTATTGAAGCTTGAAATATGAATTAATAAACATGAACATGAACATTTCCCTAAATATAACGAATTAAAAGCTGGTATGGCAGAAGAAAGCAGTCAAATTAATTGTTAATGCAGGTTAACAATATTTAAGAGTCTTGGTATAATGCCGGTTCCTTCTCTTCATTTATGTTACTTTACTTGAAATTCACAAGAACGTAGATTCTTTTTGTACTAACTCAGATTTTCATTCGTATGGCACTAGGTCTGCCAATCAACTTAGGCAGCCTCATCTTAGATTAACAAAATCACGTAAAAACTCTCTAAACTTCAATTATACAATCACATTCCTAATAGCGTAAAAATCTTTTAATTTTAATAGTTCCAAGAATTTAACAAAAAAAACTCATTTCAAATGTTGTTTCTATTCAATTGATGAATTTGTAAACACACAAATTTGTTGATATCTTTTAGTTTGCTCTGGCCATTTCGTGGGAGCTTGTCTCTTTTTTCTTTTTTTTGTTTTTTTTTTTCTCATTCTGTGAAGTATCTGCATATAGAGTGATGTGTATCCATTTTTATATTTTTATATTTTTGTATTTTCTATTTTTCACTTGCCAAAAATGTGTTTTCTAACTTGGTCAAATAATATATCTATCTATCTATCTTTTCACTCGGAGTGACGTCACAGCGCTTTTCGCAAGGATTTCAGCTTTAATTATAATTTAATGCAAAGTTAGTACTGCGATCTAAGTGTTAATATTCGCAGCATGTTTTTATACATAAACACACACTTTAATGAAATTTAAAAAATGGACAAGTTGAGAGAGTGGAGATTCTGATGTTAAAGCTTAAAAATACAAAACTAAGGGTATGTTCCATTACTGGGTAGAAGCAAAATAAAGAGGTTACTAAAAAGAGTTTTAAAAAAATTGAAACGTCTTCAAAAAATGTCGCTAAAAATTATGAAATAAAATTTTACCGTCGTCCAGCTAATTGAACCTTATTACCTAGGTAATTGATATCGAGGTCGATGTAAAAATACACAAATAACGAATTCAAACGTATTTTTTACCGACTTCAATATAAATATTACGTAATAAGGCCGACGGTGAAATTTTATTTAATAATTTTTAGCGACCTTTTTTTTTAATTTTTTTAGACTAAAAACTCCCTTTTTCAAAATGCTATAACCAAAATTGATTTCTCGCAGAATTAATCAAAATTTTGCTTGATGCAACTGTAATGGGACCACCGCACCGCCGCACGCCGACCCATACTGTACATTTTGCCAAATATTTCCGAGAAGTATAGCTTAAGATAATTCAGGGTATACTGACTGAAGGAACAAAAAAAAAAAGAGAAAACACGTACGATTTGAACTAAGAACCTCCACCTTTTTCAAATTTATTTGAAGTTAATATTGATCTGAGTAGGCGCACTTTTTCCTAATTCACACAAAATTCATCGAATTTTGGGTTTGACGTTGTAATTATTATTTTCAAAGGAAACCGATAGATTGAATAGGTTAAATGACTGTTGACCTCGAACTGTTTTTGGAATTAAATAATTAAATATGGACCAAACAATAAACACATTAGCATATAAATATATGAGTCACACAGCAATTAAGACCTCAAAATTAAAAGTTCTTTATCGTGTAAAGATGTCTCGATCCCGTATTTTTCTAATATTATTTTTAGTCTTATGTATAACAGTTAATTCTATACAGTGCAGAGGACACTCAGGACACTCAAGTCACTCGTCAGGTCACGGAAGATCAAGTTGTAAGTATTATCAATTTAATTGATGGGTACAAAATTAATCGTACCTATATATTCTTTTGGGGTGTTAAACAAATTCTCTTAAAATTAGAAAAAAGGGAATCTTCTATAATATGATCTGGATAGTCATTGATGTAGACAAAAAAAATCCAACTAGAAGTTATCTGTTTTTTGCAGTTTAAAAAAATAAAATGTAAAAATAAAGTCTTTAAAAACAAGCTTTTATTATTATTTAGGTGTGCTAAAACGAAAAAAAATAAGTTATGTTGAATTAATCGTCGCTTGTCGCGCGCAAGAAGTTCATACAGTCATTAATTTTGTTTGACAGATTGTAAGTACCTAAGTAAGTTTCTTTCTATTCATGTAATGGAGTCAATAGAGGCTGAAAATATGAATTATTTCGGAATAATTACGGGAAGCTTCGATTTTCGTAAAACCTCTTGATATCGCTTTTACATAGCTTAAAATAAAAAGTTATAAACATATAATAGTGAGGCAATTATTTATAAATTTTTAAACAAAAAAAAACTTTTTTTTTAACAAAATTATTATAAGTTCAGAAATTTCAAAGCAACTTAATTCAAATTGGCACACTCAAAGAAATAGTATGGGTAAATTCAACAAAAAAAAATGGTTAACTAACAATATCGTTAATTTTGTTAAACCAAACTATATTGATGGTATTTTTAAACAAAGGTGATTGTTATTTTAATTAATAGAAAGTTGTCGTACAACAAAACAAACATTAACTTAAAAAATAGATGAATAAGACTATTATTTTGTTCGTCTGACTATTATTTTGTTGAATTCTGTCAAATTAAACTAGATAATAGTATATTTTATTTTTAACTATTATCGAATTGTAATTCTAACCCAGCATTAGTTCGCTGTACTATTGTACTTTGTAAACAAACCAATATTATTGTCGTCTTCTAGAAGTTCTAAAAGAATTACCATAACATTTGCTTACTTACCACGTAGTCTATTACAGAAATTATTCCCAGATGACGCCACATACAAATCACTGACAATAATCAATCATGCATTATCTTATACTGTTATGAATTTATAGAAAATTAATAACATGATTGCAATGTTCAAATTCTCTCAGGGATCATCGATATATTTGGATGGATCTTATAAACGATCTCTAATCTTTGGTTTGGGTGGTCTGATGTCTCAATACTGAGATTTTGGCTAACCAAAAAAAACTTCATCATACAATAAAGTGTAGATCAACCTAAAAATTAGTTGGTGAACAAAAAACAAAGTCGTTGTACTATTTAATTGTAGACCAAATTGAAAATGGTTAGTGAACATAAAAAAATGTCATTGTACTATTTAATTTGTTACAACAAGATATGATTATTAAACTACTATTTGTTTACGAAAACAAATAAAGTTGTATGACTATTTTTTACTGATTGATTTAACTATGAAACTAGATAGGCGCGATTTCATATGCTCTTTTTGGTTGAATTTACCTATCATTTTCTTTGAGTGCATATAAGAGGTTTTCGAGGTCACTGAAATAGACTATTATCAAAAAAAAGGAAATTCAAAATGGATGATCCAATATGACCGACTTTTCGATAATTAATTTCATTAAAAATTACGAAATTCGATAAATTTCAAACAAATACCACTCGGACAGATACTGTGGGGGTTTTTTAGGTCGCTGAAATAGACTATGATGTCAAAAAGTAATAATACAAAATTGCTGATCCAATCTGGCAGACTCTGGTGAAAATTTCATCAAAAATGACGTAACTCAATAAATTTCAAATTCGCCCGGATTAACATATTCCATATGGCATTGGTGAGGTATCAAAAAAATAATATATCCCGATATAAAAAGTAAAAATGATTTACGCAAAATAAAGAATATTTTTATTAAACGTAATAAATATTCAAATTGTATAGAACGATATAAATTCATTTTTAAATATCGATTTCTTCAGTTAATGGAAGTTCGACCTGCTCTTCTTGTTCCTGCTCTTGTTTCAAAAATATCTCATGGTTTGTGCAATCAGATCCGGCACAAATAGCTCTGTACCATGTGAATATTTTTAATGTTTTCGATATATTAAAAAGAATAAAATTTTTAGAAACAATCAACATTGAGTCGGCTTACCGAATAAACTTGATTTTTTCAATATTTCGTGAAAAGTATGTTTTTATATACCTACCATATATTTATTTGACATGAAATTTTAATTTGTTTCAATATTTGTAAGTAATTTTCTGCTTAATGTTTTTAATTTTTTGTATTTTTTTGACATATTCTATGCCTTGTATGGATATTTTACAGAATAAAGTGTATCTTATCTTATCTTATCTATATTATATATATTCCATTTTTTTTTTACATCAGATTTACTTATTTTGAGGCCCTATTATAAACGCATGCTGGATAGATAGGCAAAATATTTTTTTTTATAAAAGTTGGTAACATTTATTTTACATAAAATTTTACGAATTTTCGAGCAAATTTTTTCTTTTATTTTCGTAAAAAGACGAGGGTTAATTTAATTTCGACATCCAGTGGAAGTATAATAACGACAAAAAAATTTTTTAAAAATTTTATTGTTCATATAGGCTTAGAATGTCATGAAACGTCGAGATTTTAATTTTTTGGGAAAAAAAAATTCTGTCTGTCATGTCGGTCTGTCTAACTTTTCTTGTGCGCACGTTTACTGTGGAACCGTTTAAGATATTGACTTGAAATCTGATACACATATGTACTTTAACGAGATCTGGAAATAGATTATATTTTCATCTTGTTCCGTTGAAGGGTTGGGGGGTAAATTGGGGTAAATCTGGGGTAAATTTGGGGTAAATTTGGGATAAATACGTAAATCAAGCAGGTAAGAATCCATAAAATTGGTATTTAGTATGTAAGAGAAGCTAAGACCTCAAAAAATGTTTGGCATTAACCACCCCCATGATTAAAGGGGATGAAAAAAAAATGTGATTTAGTGTTTGTACAAGAACCAGAAACCTCAAAATATTTTTTTACTTCATCCACCCCACTACCACTCCCCTATCACCACCCCCATCCTATTAACGATGTGGGGTATCGTTTTATGGGTTTTTGTGGTAGAGGATTTCAAATATTATATTATTAAAGTTCCATAAACAATTATTTCCACATACAAAATTTTTTCGATGTGAGTGACTTGGATAGAAAATCTGGATGTGGAAGTAGTGATTCCTTGGCAGCGGTTTTTTTACTTGAATTTAATTTGATGTCATAGTTTAAGAAATATGTACTTACATTTATATAGATTGATTATAGAGCGGGAGCTAGGTGGCTTTTTCGGCAGCTCATCGTTTTATGAACTTTGAGATATTTTTATGGTTTAATGGATGATAACGATTCATAAAATCGACTTCTGGCGGGGGCACCTCCTGTCAGTAGCGTCACGAACACTGTTTAAAAATATGATCGCCAGAAAGTGTGGGCTGTCGGGAGGCGCAGCCAGAAAGGTAATAATGATACCGGCGCGGTAGCTCAATCGGTTAAGGCGTATTGAGTGGCGAATATGCTGATCGACTGTCTACCGCGCTCTGGGTTCGACCCCCAGCCCCGGTATTGACAACACCGGTGGGTGTGGATATATGTCTGCGTTTTTTTAAATGTGTAACCCCCTTCCGCACAGCCTTGGCTATGGATTTGGAGGTTGTCTACTATCTGTTGCGTGTTTATGTTAATACATCTGAGCACGGTACGGAGTCAAGTTAGCCGGAAGTGTTAAATTCCTGTATATTTAAGAACCTATGGTACTTTTGTTGACACTAAGAACTTTACGGGGAGGCTATTCTATTGTTCACGGAGCTTATATTTGCGTCTTTCAAAGGAGCCAGAACTTGTAACGATGAGTTTACAGTTCTGAGATGAAATATGCGAAAAAAAATCCAATTTTCTTAAAAAATCCTAAACATTTTCTTTCTGGCTAGCCTTACTTACGGGAGTTTCTTTCTGGGAATTTTTTTCTGTGTTCAAAACATTTAAATAAACATGCTCAACCTTAAAAAAGTTTGTAACGATCATGTTATATAACTCCGTTTTTTACCTCTTTGACCTTTCTGGTTGCGCCCCTGATGGCCCACACTTTCTGGCGATCTTATTTTATTCATTATAAACATAAAATGTGTACACACAAAAAAATTGGCATTGTAACGATGATATAATTTCACTGATTTTTATATCTTGAACCATGGCCAACTCGACGGGCTGACATATACCAGAAGTCTATTTTGTCATTATTTAAGTTCTATAGAATTAATCAGCGCATAGAAAATGCTTGTAACGATGAGTGTCCGAAAAAGCCACTTAGCTCCCGCACCATTAGGTTATATAGACTATTCTGAATGTTATGATTTAAATTAAGTGATGTAACTGTAAGCTTAGGCTAGTTGTCCTGTGTTACATCAGTAAATAAATAAATAAATAAATTACAATTTCATGGAAAGTTGAAGGTTACACAGCCACACAAAGAAAAAAAGTGGTCTGGCCTGCGGACCAAACCAGTGTATCCTTATGTATTTGCACCCGCTGAAGCCGAATCCGAATCCGAAGTCAGAATTGTCAGATTACTTCTTTTTTTCACCCCTAAACCCAAGAAAACACCCTCACCCCCCCAGATATTGGTCTGGCTGGCGGACCATACCAGTGTATCCTTATCCTCTGAAACCGAATCCGAAGTCAAAATTGTCAGATTAGCTCGTTCTTCACCTTTATCCCAAAAAACATCCCCAAAACAAAAACAAAAGTGGTCTGGCCTGTGGACCAGATCAGTGTATCTTTATGTATTTTGACCCGCTGAAACCGAATCCGAAGTTAGAATTGTCAGATTTCGTAATTTTTCACCTCTAACCCCAAAAAACACCCCCAAAACAAAAAAAGTGGGCCAGACCAGTGTATCTTTACCAAATACATAAGGATACACTGCCACTGGTTTGGCCCTCCGGACAGACCATTTTTGGGCGGGTGTTTTTTGGGGGTTAGTGGTGAAAAAAGAAGCAATCTGACAATTCTGACTTCGGATTCGGTTTCAGCGGGTCCAAATACATATAGGCGAGTCTGCCTGGGATTTTTCCCAAAAAATTTCTATACCATTCGAGTTAGCCACGGATTCTTATAGGAAAAGTTCCGCTGAACAAGATTTTCTTATGAAAAATTTTCCTAAACCGCGAGCTTCATGGTCAAATAATTATTTAAACAAATTTTCTTCGTTTTTATTTAATAAAATGAAAACGGTTTGACGGATCAGAAAAAATCTTGATTCAATCGAAAGATATTTTCAATACGCGTCGTTTGGCGCTAGGAACAGCTCATTTTGTCAACCCGTTCATTTGTTATAGCCCAAATAAATTTCTTAATTAACAGATTGATTACACCGAAACTAATGAGGTCAGGATATTTGTTTTTTTTTTTAAAGAAACACGCCTTTTATACTAAAGAATATACCATTTTTTTTGGCCCGATATCTTAAATACTTTTTGATTGTTTAAACAATTGGCATAATTTGTTAATTAGCAATTAACGTTTCTTTCGATAGTTTGATCGACTTCAAACCAACTTTAAACGATAAATATTGATGTCGGGCATAACCCCCATAGAAGTCTGCACGAATGTAACTTTTTGCTTTTGTTTATTTAAAGTTTAAATTAATTTTGCATATTAAGAAATGGAATATCTCGGCTCTGGGTATCGAAATGGGGTTTTGTGCATATGAAAGTACTTGGAAAAAGGAAAATTTTGAGACCAGAAAAAACTTGATCGGATAACCGGAACCGGAAATATAAGTGATATTGCGTTAGAGGCTCTAATTTGTTTATTAACAACTTTTTTGACACGAGGTTTGGTGCAAATGAAAGCTAACAAGTTTTTCCATCAACCACAAAAAGTTCTACAAAAAATATTCAATCCCTGAAGAGTTATACGCGTTTTTGACCCTTAAAAAATCTCTCCCGTAACGTAAAAATAATAAGATTTGACGCGCAATGGGGTGGCAGGTTCGATCCTCGGTGTGGGCAAATTTTTTTTTTCGTCAAATTTGCTTTTTTTTCATGTAACCAAGTATTTTTTATAATAATAAATCTTTTTACTTTCTGAGAAATTTTTAATAATGTCGTAAATATATTTTTTTGGAATTTTCATTAAATAAATGTCTATCTTGCAACAAACATATGATTGTTCTTGTCCAACGAGGGTTCGTCGGTAGTTTTCGTTTTTTTTACTACTTTTTGTGAAAGAGAAGGCTGTCAAAAAAAGACCAAAAATAAAAAGGCAACAATTTTTTTTTTCACTTCTTATAATGAAAAAAGTTCACGTCTCATGAAAAAAACACACACCTTGTTATTTGTAAATGAGAAATAATCAAAAGATTTAACAATTTTAATGGCATTATTATTTTATTGCTTTAATTACAAATATTTACAATTTATATCGCTTGATAAAGAACTTTCCGTGTCCCAATCTGAATTCAAAACATTTAACAATTCATCTCCGTTTAAAATCTGCATCGTCATCGTTTATCTGATCATTAAAAAAAGTGCATTCATCTTCAGTATCAGCTCGAGAGTTACGGATTTAATGAAGTTGTCAAGAATAAATAATTATTTATAGCGTTTTTTACAATTTAAAAAATATTTTATTATAGGAAATGTTTTATTGCACGAAAAAAAAAACAAATTTGATGAAAAAAAATTTGCTCACACCGAGGATCGAACCCGCCACCCCATTGCGCGTCAAATCTTACTATTTTCACGTTGCGGGAGAGATTTTTTTAGGGGTCAAAAACGCGTATAACTCTTCAGGGATTGAATATTTTTTGTAGAACTTTTTGTGGTTGATGGAAAAACTCGTTAGCTTTCATTTGCACCAAACCTCGTGTCAAAAAAGTTGTTAATAAACAAATTAGAGCCTCTAACGCAATATCACTTATATTTCCGGTTCCGGTCATCCGATCAAGTTCTCTCTGGTCTCAAAATTTTCCTTTTTCCAAGCACTTTCATATGCACAGAACCCCATATCGATACGCTTACCCAGAGCCGAGATATTCCATTTGTTAATTTGCAAAATTAATTTAAACTTTAAATAAACAAAAGCAAAAAGTTGCATTCGTGCAGACTTCTATGGGTCTTATGCCCGACATCAATATTTATCGTTTAAAGTTGGTTTGAAGTCGATCAAACTATCGAAAAAAAAGTTAATTGCTAATTAACAAATTGTGCCAATTGTTTAAACAATCAAAAAGTATTGAAGATATCGGGTCAAAAAAAATATGGTATATTCTTTGGTATAAAAGGCATGTTTCTTGAAAAAAGCAAACATCCTGACCTCATTAGTTTCGTAGTAATCAATTTGTTAATTAAGAAATTTATTTTGGCTATAACAAATGAACGGGTTGGCAAAATGAGTTGTACCTGGCGCCAAACGACACGTATTGAAAATATCTTTCGATTGAATCAAGATTTTTTCGGATCCGTCAAACCGTTTTCATTTTATTAAAGAAAAACGAAAGAAATTTTGTTTAAACAATTATTTGACCTGAAGTTCGCGGTTTAGGAAAATTTTTCATAAGAAAATCTTGTTCAGCGGAATTTTTCCTATAGGAATCCGTTGCTAACTCAAATGGTATACAAAATTTGTAAAATCACCTCTTTTTTATCCCAGACAGACTCGCCTAGTAAGAATACACTGGTCTGGTCCGCAGGTCAGACCACTTTTTTAGGAGGGTGTTTTTTTGGGGTTAAGGGTGGAAAAATAAGTGATCTGACAATTCTGACTTCGGATTCGGTTTCAGCGGGTCCGAATACACAAGAATACACTGGTCTGGTCTGCAGGTCAGACCACTTTTTTAGGGGGGTGTTTTTTTGAGGTTAAGGGTGGAAAAATAAGTGATCTGACAATTCTGACTTCGGATTCGGTTTCAGCGGGTTCGAATACACAAGAATACACTGGTCTGGTCTGCAGGTCAGACCACTTTTTTAGGGGGGTGTTTTTTTGAGGTAAAGGGTGGAAAAATAAGTGATCTGACAATTCTGACTTCGGATTCGGTTTCAGCGGGTCCGAATACATAAGAATACACTGGTCTGGTCTGCAGGTCAGACCACTTTTTTAGTAGGGTGTTTTTTTGAGGTTAAGGGTGGAAAAATAAGTGATCTGACAATTCTGACTTCGGATTCGGTTTCAGCGGGTCCGAATACATAAGAATACACTGGTCTGGTCTGCAGGTCAGACCACTTTTTTAGGGGGGTGTTTTTTTGAGGTTAAGGGTGGAAAAATAAGTGATCTGACAATTCTGACTTCGGATTCGGTTTCAGCGGGTCCGAATACATAATACACTGGTCTGGTCCGCAGGTCAGACCACCTTTTTAGGGGGGGTGTTTTTTTGGGGTTAAGGGTGAAAAAATAAGTAATCTAACAATTCTGACTTCGGATTCGGTTTCAGAGGGTCAAAATACATAAGGATACACTGGTCTGGTCCGTAGGCCAGACCAATTTTTTTGTGTGGCTTTGTTATTAATATACTTTACTTGTTCATTTGCAGTTGGCCGCAGTCACAGTCGTAGTAGAGGTTCTTATAGAAGTGGTAAGTATTAAACTAACTGAAATAAGTTAAGAATAAAGCGATTTATCAACCACATCCTTGAAATATTATTTTACTGCATTTTTTGAGAGCCGATCGCCCCTTTCGATCGTTTTCTTGTAAATTCATTCAATCTGTTTCTCAACTGGAAAATCCAGCTTTGAAAGAATTAAAGCGATCAGCGCCATATGAGTCTGCGAAGACTTTCTAATCAGTAAGCTAATGGGATGCTTGAATTGAAACAAGGGGGTCAAGTAGTATATCATTTTGAAGCATGTTAAATTTTCTTTAAAATGATATCTTACTTTTTAAATTTGAACTAATAATTTTCGAGATATTACATTCTAAAATTAAAGAATTTGGTGAAGTAGTTACTTACGTATCAGTTGAGAAAATATTCGAAATGGTAATCACCACCTTCCATATAGTATTAAAAATTTTGTTGTCGCACTTTCTGCAGCATTTGTGGAGTGATTTGGCGGTATTTATTGACTATACAGGGTGTCCCACTTAAAACTCTCGGCGCCATTTTATCGATAACCAAAAGCGATATTTGAATTCTGTAAAAGGTATCTACTAGAATATATAAATGACTTCTGTTTTAAGTAAAAATGGTTATTTAACACATAGAGGTATATAATTTTTCGATCCTAGGAACGATGAAATGAGTTACATGAGATGGAGAATTGTATTATAAACAACTTTTTTAATATGAACAATTTTCGAAAAGTCACTGGTTTTCGAGATATCTGAACTTCAATGTAATTTTCAAGTAACAAAAATTCCATTTTTTTTTCATGTCTACAATTTATAGTGTAAAATTTAGTAGAACATGCAACATAAACTTGACGCAAAAATTAGACAATGCACAATAAACAAAAATGTCAAAATCTTTAATTTCCAAATAGCAGTTGCAGCCCCACCTTTGTTTTATTTGAAAAAAAAAAAATTATTTTGTGTTTTGAAATAAATGTTTAATTATCATCTAAATGAGCCTGATTTACTATGAAAAATGTCCCAAAGGACTTATTGTCTAAAATGTATTTTAAAAAAGTTATGACGATTTTTATATACAAAAAAATTATATCGAAATTCAAATATCTCGAGAACTAGTGGTTTTTCGAAAATTGTTCGTATCATAAAAGTTGCTCAGAATATAATTGTCCATCTCATGCACTCATTCGATCGTTTCTAGGATCGAAAGATTTCTTTGCATCGCAACGCCATCTATATAATGTGTAAAAAACCATTTTTACTCAAAACTGCAGTAATTTATATATTCTAGTAGATACCTTTTACAGAATTCAAATATCGTTTTTGGTTATCGAGAAAGTGACGCCGCGAGTTTTAAGTGGGACACCCTGTATACATTATCTCTCAAAAACTGTTCAAGAGTAAAAAGTAAGATATCGTTGTAAAATACGAGCGTGTAATGACAACTATTACTCAAGAAGGTGGCCTTTACGGTACGAGCCGAAAGCAAATGTCGTAATTCATCCGAGTGAGTAATAGCTATCACATGCAAGTAGAATATTATACTTTTTCTACGACTACTCAACAGGAAGTTGCACTTTAAGGTAAATTTGCCGACAAATTGCGTGATAGACGCACATTGTATCGGTCATAACTTCTTTATGTTTTAAGCAGGAGAAAAAATTTAAAAAAAGACTTTTAGCTTACTCAATAAT